>CP139504.1:18318287-18922563 GCA_021014915.2 Artemisia tridentata subsp. tridentata
TAAACCTACTATAATCATCTATGACAACTAGGCAATACATTTTTTTCATTAAACTTTTTAAAAATGTTGGGCCAAATAAATCCATGTGCAACATATGTAAAGGCTGATTTATAGAGTTCACTGCTTTGGTCTTACAAGAATCTCTGTGTTATTTTCCCTTCTGATAAGCAACACAGATTTCAGTATTGTCAAAAAAGACTTTTGAAAGCTACCCTCTTACAAGGTTTCCCTTAACCAATTTGTTCATTATTTTGAAATTTAAATGTCCAAGCCTTCTATGCAAAAGCTTAGATTTATCAGATGTGGCCTTTGTAAAGAGACAAGTCAAACCTCCTTTGGGAACCGTATTCTTTAAATCAACATTGTATATGTTGTCTGTTCTAGGAACTTTAAGCAAAACATGACTTTCATCAGTCAACTTAAAGTCATGAGATAAGACAAAACATTCAGTGTCAGTAAAAAGAACATTGTTCTTTTGGTCACACATTTGTGAGACACTAAAGAGATTAAACTTAAGCTCTTTTACAAAGTACACATTATCAAAATCAAATTTACCAGTTTTTATTGTACCTTTGCCAGTAATTTTTTCTCCTTTGGGATTACTCCCAAAAGCAACATATTCTCCATCAATGGCTTCAAAATTTTCAAGATAGGACATGTTTCCAGTCATGTGCCTTGAGCATCCACTATCAAATACTCCTTTATCTTCTAATTCCACCTGTGGATTTCCCTGCACATAAAGTAAGAAAATCAGTTCATTTTGGGGACCCAAGCCAATACTGACTTGGATCTGCCTTGTGCATCTACATAATCATACCTCTTTAAAACTATGGATGCACTGCTGTTTCTGGAAACATGATTTAAAACTTTAACTTTTGGTTTCCAAACCCAACAAGCTGAGGCCTTAACAGCATAAAAATGATTTTCCAAAACAGTATCAGTTATTGCTTTTGGCTTAGCAGTAGAAAACTGTTGTTTTTGCCCTAGTAGCACTAATTATTGTATTCTTTTGATGGGCCTTATTACAGTTGAATGTGCTTTATTTGAAAACTTTGACAATTGTTTAGCACCATTCACTGTTCTTTTTGTGTTAGCAGTACTAACTGATCTAGCAGTCTTGTTATGGGGTTGCACCACTAAAACCCTGTTTTGAACATAGCAAGCAGTGCTAACTGCTTTAGCCCAAAACGAAATAGGTAACTTAGACTCAGCTAACATAGTCCTAGCAGCCTCTATGAGAGTCCTATTCTTTCTTTCAGCAACACCATTCTGCTGTGGGGTTCTAGCTACACTGAATTCCCTCTTAATACCTTTTTCTTTGCAAAATTCATCCATAATCATATTCTTAAATTATGTCCCATTATCACGTCTTATTATTTTGACTTACTTATCAGTTAGGTTTTCTACCTCAATAATAAAGGACTTAAGGATTTCACTAGTCTCATCATTAGTTCTTAAAAAGAAAACCCAAGTAATCTTGTTGTAATCATCAGTGATAACAAGACAATATCTTATAAAATTCAAGCTATTCACAGAAGTAGGACCAAATAAGTCCATATGAAGCATATATAAAGCTTGATTATTAGGATTATGAAGCTTGGGCTTACAAGAAGCTCTGTGTTGTTTGCCCTTAAGGCAAGAAACACAGGTTTGATCATTTTGAAAGATTTTGTGAGGTAAACCTCTTACCAAACCATTTTTAGCAATCATGTTAATGGTTTTGAAATTGATATGACCAAGCCTTCCATGCCACAACATAGACTCATCCAATGTGGCTTTTGCAACAAGGCAAGTAAGACCTTCTTTGGGAACAAGCTTATTCATCTCAACACTATATGTGTTATCCTTTCTAGGGATTTTAAGCAATACTTGATTTTTATCAGGTAGCTTGAAATCAGGAGAAAGAATAAGACAATCAGTATCTGTGAATAACACCTTGTTCTGTTTATCACAAATTTGTGATACACTAAAAAGGTTGTACTTTAACTCTGGTACAAAATACACATTTTCAAAGTCTAGATTACCAGTTTTAATGACTCCTTTACCACCAATCTTCCCTCCAATTCCTCCTCCGAAGACAACAGGTCCACCATCCAAAGGTGTGAATTCTGATAAATATGACTTGTTGTCTATCATGTGTCTTGAACATCCACTATCTGAGTATCCTCTGTCTGCTCCATGTTCTGATGAATGTTCCTACACATGAAAATAAAGGAAATTAGTTCCTTTTGGGGACCCAAGCCATCACTGACTTGGATCTGCCTTGTGCATCAATATAAGAGTATTTATTAAAAATCATTGATACACCATTGGGTTTGGTGGGTTCCTAACCCAACGTGCTGAGGCCTTAACAACATTGCCCCTTTGACCCTTAACCTCATTTATATACCTAACAGTAGGAACTGCTAGCCTAGCAGTATGAACTGCTGGCTTAGCAGATTTAACTTTTGGCACCCATTTTTGATTAGTCAAAGTTGTTTTCTGGTAAAAGGGCCTTTTTACTGTTTGTGCATGATTATTTGAAAATGATTTTGCACTTTCAACAGTTGGTTTGTTTTTAAACCCCTTGTTTTGTCTAGCAGTAGAAACTGTTTTGATGCCAGACGTTAGCATGATAGTACTCGGGGTAAACAAATGTTTCACATTTGGTTGTATCAACTTAGTAGGACTTTTCTGGGTCACCCTAGCATTTTTTTTCTCTATCTTTCCTTGGATTTACAACCACCCTCTTTTTACAGGGATTGGAATGACAATGTGCAGCCAAATGATTAAAACTACCACACACAAAGCATAGTTTGTTTTGCATAACAAACTCACTTCCAAGTTGTTGAGATTTTAACCCATTCCAGTTCCTCTGATTACCCCTAGGAACTGGAGATCTGTTTCTAGACATATACATCTCAATATATTTTACACTATTCCTAACTGGTTTTATGTTTTCAGTCTTAACCACTTTAGGGGCATGTTTAACTTCTACCTTAACACTCTTAGTTTTGACCTTAACCTGATCATCCTCATCATCGGATGTTCAATCCTCTAAAATTGGAGCATCTGAGTCCTTACCAGAGGACATCTTTTCCTCAGAAAGTGATTTATCACTTGCACTAACATAAGAATCCTCAGATTTAACAAATTTAGTAGGACTCTCACTTGTTTTAACACCATACCCAGGGAACTCAATATCTTTAAACTCTTCTAAACCTGTATGAGCTAAATCAATTCCTGGAGGGACAAACATTCCTCTGTTTGGAGGTGCAACTGACTTATATCCTAATCCAGACTTTTGCTTTATGAACTACTTGACTCTCTATCAAGTTTTGAACTCCTTTAGATGTATACTCTAGAGTGTCAACACTTAATTGTATATTTTATTTTTTCTTCTTAAGTTTCTCTAGTTCATATACAAGCCCACTCATTTTATCATCTTTTAGTTGCAAATCCCGTTTTAGAACAACAATATCATCATTAAAGTTTGCTTCATTATTTCTATAGAAAACAAGTTGTTATTCCAAGACAGCTAATCCTCTTTTGTGATTAGAAACACTAAAGTTTACTTCATTAAAATCTGTCCTAAGATTATCATATTGTGTTTTAAGAGCCATATAATCTTTTAAAGATTGACAAGAATTTGAACATTTTTGAACCTCATGTACCTCAGAGTCTGAGAAGGCCATTAATTCTAAGTTGGCTGGTTCCTCCTCCTCTTCTATGAAGCTCCAGTCAAATCCAGCTCCATCAACAGCTACCATTGCTTTGGACAAAGTGTCTTCCACATTCACTGTTCTTCTATTGCCCTACTGACTTCTAAACCCTTTATCCTTGTTATCTTGTTGCCTTGGGCTTCTAAACTCTCTGGCAAAGTACCCCATGTTGTGACAATTATAGCACTCCACCTTGGACTTATCATACCCAGCAACATATCTTCCATTAAAGGTAATCTTGTTTCCAGTCCTTTGATAATATGTCTTTGCCCTGATACTTATCAAAGCCAACTGCCACTTCAAATCCATAGCTTTCAAATCATCTTCAGCAATCTGAAGAAGGTCTTCATTGAAGATCTGAGACCCACTAGATTGTTCTGACACAAATTCATATATGGTCTCATCAGTTAATCCAATAGTACTAGTTTTTACACTAGCAGTGCTAACTTTAGGACTGGCAGTACCAACTGCTTTAACATCTTGAGGACTGCTATTACTAGAAGATGATAAGAATGCTGTGTTTCCAGTACTAGAGCTGGTGCTTCCTCATTTCTTCACCTTTTGCTTAATAATCTTAAGATTGTTGTACAATTCATTGAGAGTCATCTTTTCCAACTCAGGCTTATTGTTCCAGACCACAACATGAGTGTTCCACTCAAAAGATAAACTATTTAGAAACTTTAAGTTCAGGTCTTTTGATGGGATCACAATCTTTAAACCTGCCAGCTGACTCACAATTCTTTGCAGCCTGTTAAACACTTGATCAAGAGATTCAGTGCTTGTAACACTAAACTTTTCATAGCTCTGCTTCAGGAGAGTTCTCTGTGCCTTCTTGGTGGCTTCATTACCACCAAATCTCTCCACAACTGCTTCATTAGGTATAGCCATGAGCAATAAATTCCTAGCCTTCTGATCATTCTTCTTCTTTATTCTCTCATCATTAGTAACAGGATTAATGTTGAGCTTTGTGGTCTTGGTACCATCAGCATGTGTTTCCTCAGAGGTTGTTGGTTTGAAGGAATCACCATTGATAATGATATCCCATAGTGCATAGTCCTGCACCATGAAATATTGCTCAATTCTGAGCTGCCAGAGATCATACTCATTCTGTTTAAGCATGGGGAGTTTTGCAAGGATTGAGGTTTGTGGTGTTTCCATGTCCATCTTCTTGGTTGCAAGAGAGTAAGTACCTCTGGATCTTCTAAATCAAAGTATCAGATCCTGGCTCTGATACCACTTGACCGGATCTAAACACACGAATTGTGTTGAAGATACTTTGAGTATATGCAATGTAGCACGCAGAATTTACTACCATTCACTTAGAAGATTATTTGTTTGGTAATGTATGTGATTGTATGAATGTAACAGTAAAGGTAAGAACACAAATTTTAACCAAACGATTTGCTTCAATATATTACGAGTGATCTTGGAATATCACTAGGGTTACAAAAACCTTTAAGCTCTAAAATATTGATGTGTATTCTCAAACTTTTAACCTAAAATCTCCTTTTATAATGCAAGGAGTCCTTTACAAGTAAAACATTATACACATCAAACTAACTCAATAAGATATACATCAAATCTATTCTATATTTATCCACACGCTTTATGTCTTTATCTTATAACCAGTACTAAATTTTTGTACTAGCAGTACTAAACAACTTACTACTGTTAGCGTATTCTTGAACGATTCTTCAACAGTACCAATTTATAACTGACAATACAAACTGTTGGTTTAATTCCCAACAGAAACTTTTTGTATGGAATGACTTGTTCACATAGATTGTCCCAAAAAAGCAAACACGAATTCAGTTTGGAGTTTGCCAACAAAAGAATGTTAACCTCATGTAATAAGTCAATATCGCTCTCGTTGACAGGTTCACTGTTCTAAATTAGAGACGGGCCATACAAATTACATTATTTTGTAGGTATAACTAACGGGAGGTGATTTGCACACTCCACAAAATTATTGACACACTCTAATTTATTATGTTTTTACATTTACACCCTAATATGGGTGAAAATGAGTAAAAATTATGTAATGGTATAAAATGTCAATAAACAATAAATTGAAGTGTGTCAATCATCTTGTGAAGTGTACAAATCACTACTCATAACTAATCTATTGGTATAAAAAAAATGTAGCTTGTATGTAACACCCCGAAATCGGATCAGCGGAAGCATACAAGTCATGGGGTGCTATTGAATAGTTATCACAACACAAGGTACAAAGAACAGTTTTACTTAAACCATTTTAGAAGAAATTTCATAATTATGAACAGTTAATTTATATCATTTAAAAATAGTGTGGAAAATATAGGTCCATATAAGGGTTTAAAGCGGTCCCAAATAGTTTTCAGAGTCATCTATGACCATGCCATGCCCTTCGCCAAGCTTCTCCAAAAGTAAGATAAGCAGCGGAAACGATCTAACACCTGAGATAAAACATGCTAAAAGTCAACACAAAGGTTGAGTAAATTCATAGGTTTAAAGTAAAGTAGTTGATCACAATATTTCAAGTTTAAGAGAAAGTGGGCTACGTTGTTTTACACCCATAAGTTCAGATGTTACCACTGCACTAAGCTCATGACACGCAAAACGTTAACCGTCAGCAATAACATTGGCGTAAGTCGACAGTAACTGCGGAATTTCATCATATAGCGGTTGCCCTCCAGAAGGTACTTTGCCAGATACCTTGATAAAATCGAATATAGTACATCACATGCTTACCAGACCTAGTCAATATGGCGGGAGGGTCAATTCCTATAGGCCTATATCCCTATATTCGTGCTCACTTGCAAGTGATTAATGGTTCATGATTGAGGGACTTGCTTTTGGCAAGGACGGTACTTAGTGCTTATCAGATGTTACGCAAAGTTTTCAATTCAAAGAACAGTTTTCAAACAATTACGATCTTAGTAAAAACAATAGCATGTATCTCATCCCAAGTAGTTGCAAAACAGTTAAGATAAATAAGAGTAGGGCTATGAACTTACCTCAGTATGCAACAATGCAAGATGTCAAAACTAGCATCAAGTAATGAAACACAATGGTATCAATAGTATAGGCACAACGGTACTGGATCGACATAACCCAATAAGTATATAGTTATCTAAGAATATGATTCGTAAAGTAAATGAGTCTCAAAAGATAATGTGTCTTAGTTGTCGTGGAATATTCGTATCAAGGTTCGTAAAAAGTTTAGCTTCAATGTCGCGGAAAAGAAGTATCCATTTGTATCTCGTGTGGTTTTTGGAAAATATATTTTCAAGATTAAATTACATTAAAGCGATAAAAGTAGGAAAAAGAGGAATAAGACGTTCTCGCGTAGAAGTCGTAAAATGTACAATCCAACAGTAACTCATGCCAAAACAAATAGAATCAAGAACGAATGAACAAAAGATATTGAATGAATATAAGACTCAAGATAAGTCAATGAATGAGTTGGAAGTTTACCCTGTATCCCAAAATGTAACTTTATATATATTTGGATAAAAATCGTTTTGTATAAATCTATAAGATCTTTGGTATGTTTGTACGCTTATAAATGTTGAAAGATTTTATAAACTTTGGCGTAACGCATCCGCTTATATTACATACCCGAGTTAATGTGAATATTTGTAAGGAAGTTTTATTACAAAATTAATAAGTTTCTATAAGTATCATATCATTATTATTCGCGTAATTATTAGATTCGGTTTATTGGATAATTTGTGTTCGTTCGGGTCGAAATATATTAAGCTCAACGAGTCTAATATATTCTTCCGTCTCTTGTATCAAATCATACAATAAATCCTACACTAATATCGTAAATCTAATAACGGTTACAATGATTGTCCAAATATCTAATCTATTACAAATATTTTACAGTTACAATGAAGTGGTGACAAAATCCCCGGTATACTCCAATAGCATCCAACATCATCATTGATTAACAAAAACAAAACAAATATTAAGTTAGTATTTGATAAGAAAAACGCAATACAAGCAAGTCTTATGTTAGATCTGTTTCTCGGATACAAATAGGCCCCACTCTAGAAGAGTTGAATAAGGCTTGTTGTAATTGGTTAGTCAACGGAAGTTACGTAGTGATCAAACCCGATAGTCAAAGTATATATAATATGGCTATAGAAAGTATTATGTGTCACATATATAATGAAAATATTCTTGAGGGACTTAAGTTGTAATGTGTTAAATAAGCTATAAGTGTTGAGTGGCTAAAATAGAAGAATAAGGATTAGAGGGACTATATTTGCCAATTGGGAAAACTTGTCACCTAAAATATCTTAGCCTAGAATCCTCCAGGCATTTCTTATCTTCTCTAAAAGTGTGTTTGTGTGTGTGGTACGGTTTGGGAAGAAAAAGAGAGGGAAAATGATGAAGGTTGATGTGCAATGATGATGGGTTAAAGATGGCTATTCATTAGCATGATTATGGCAAGTAAGTAACTTATAATTTGTGTCTAATTTATTGATGTAGAAACTAGGGTTCATGAACCCTAATTTGGGGGTAAAGGGTAAATGGTGTTTTCAAGATAATTAATGGGTTATAATGATTATGGGATAAGTTTATATGGGTTTCAGTTAAGTATTCAAAAAGGATGTTCATCATATGATCAAAGTATGATCATATGATGACCAAGTGTGTTAAAGTGTGTTTTAGTTGTTATAGTTACTTAGTTATGTATCATTAAATGTTTATGGATGATGATTATGAACTAGGAAGATGATGGTGATGATGTGATGATGGTAATGATAATGATGCATATGATGATGATGGTGGTGAAATCATGAATGGTAGATTAGCTTGGATATGAGGTAAGTAACTCTCACTAAAACATGTATTATATGTGTATTTATCATAATGTATTATGGTTGTATAAGAGCATAAGATTTGGATTTAGGATGGTTGTAAGTTAAGGATGGATGGCTAGTGATTTTCAACTAAGAGTATGTTAGCTTGTTGGATTCAGACAAATTAAGGTATGTAGTTGATCATGATTGTGATGAATTGATGTAGTTATGCTATGATGTTATATGTGATATGGATAGAATGATGTAGCTTGGAAGCCTTAAAGTGATTATAATGCTTATGTGGAAATATGTGTATGCGATATGTTTTATGTCGGGTTACTTACTAAGCGTAAGTTTACCCTTTTACTGTTTCAATGTTCTTGTAGGTTTATGTGCGGCGGAAAGAAAGTACTTGGATTATAGCTTAATGATGAGGCGAAAAGTGTACCGCTTTTAAGGGGTCATTTAAGCCCGAAATCGTATTTATTTGATCAAATATTGCCCTAAATCGTTCCTTTTGTCATTTTAGGTACTTTTGAGGAGAAATCTGGAAAAGGAGGCATTTTGGACGTTTTTGGAGCATTAAAGTGAAGAAAACGGCAAAGTCTCAAGAATCGGCTAAAAGTTACTCTTGACGGCGTCACAATTAACATGGGACGGCGTCATGCCTTGGCAAGAAAAGTTGGATGTGAAATTTACTCATGACGGGCCAGTGAGTTAGCATGAGAATTCTGACGGCGTCACGCTTTAACTAAATCAAGGGCGTCACGGCTTAAATCATAAGGGGACGGCGTCACGTTCAGGGTTAGACGGCGTCAAGCCTTGATAAGCCAGAATGGATTTTTGAAGAGCTAAAGAGGGACGGCGTCAAGAAGGTCACCCGGGAACCCTAAAAGCGGCGAGGTGACGGCGTCACAATGCATAAGGTGACGCCGTCAGATCCAAAAATCTATATATAGTTTTCTAATCTTTTGTCATTAGGGAGAGCTTAGTGTGTGGAATTTTGGGATAAAACCCTAAGACGATTTTAGCTACTTTTTCAGGGCTTCTTGCCTTGAGATCTTCCATGTTTCATTGAAAGATAAGTTATCAATTAATCATTCAATATGTCTATGTGTTGTTTGATTCTATCTTATGCTTGTCTTTTGTTTAACATGTTAGGCTAATTTTATCTTGTGTTTGCTTAGATCTAATGAAACCTAGCTATTGATTATTGGTTGTTAGTGTGTTGTTAGTTGTATTGGATGATTGTTTATCTATGTTAGGCTTAAGAAAACTGGCTAACTTCCTATTCGGTAACTTGCTTGAACGTCTTAAGAAACATGAACCAAACGCGTACTAAAGGTTTTTATGGTTGTATTTAATGCACAAGCGAATTCTAGTGATCCCATGTTAGGAGCTTCCTAGCCGGCTCGACATAGGAGTGAAGTAGGAGCTTGTAGAGTTTGGGGAAGTAAGTACGCCACCCCACGAATGGTATTAAGGAATACACCCGTCATCCACGCAACTAATACACACTAATTAACCGGTAAAAGATAGTTAGGGAGTAAGGAAATCTAAGTAAACACATTTCTCTACACATAAGTTTCTCACCACTTTTCATTTTTGTTATTTTATTTTGTTTGCATTCGTAGTCATTTGGGTTAGTTGACTAGCAACTAATTCCGCCCACTCTTCAAAACCCGAGATTTTACTTGCTTTCATAAAAACTATAAAAACATAAAAAAGAATCTTCCTCGACCCTTAGACCTAATTAGAGTAGCCTTTCACACCTAACGAACACTATTCCCTGTGGAGAACGATCAATCCCCCGTACTTACCACTACACTATACTACATCGGTCAGGTACACTGCCTGGTGGGGTTGTAAGCCTCTTGAGATCCCTCGAGAGGTAAAACCTGTTGTAAGGTTACAAAACCACGCAATCAAGTTTTTGGCGCCGTTGCCGGGGAATAGTTATTGTTTAGGTTGAATTTTTATTTCTATTAGGTCTACTCACTAGGTTCCTTTCTAGTGAGATTTTTATTTTATTTTTCTAGGTTTTCTTTAGTCTATCTTATTTCTTTGTACTTTTGTTTGTGATACCTTCCACTTACCTCATGAGTAACATTGGTCATTTGATCCCTGTTATTCGTGTTTTTCGCCGTGCAAATTTTCAACTACCCGTTCCCGCCCCCATAGTAGCAAACAACAACCTTTCACCCGACCACCACTTTGGCAACAATTCTGAGATGGAGGAGTCTGACCATGAGAATGACTATGTTAGTCCATTTTACTACTCAGACTCCGATGAGGATATCGGTAATGGAGAAGTAGTTAACGAGGAATGGAGAAAAGAGGAAATTGATCCCTTTAAGTATGTTGACCCTAGGACTAAGATCGAAAAGGATCGCCTCTTTAACATGCAATTCCCGTGTAAAATTGGTTATCATGATTTTTATGCTTATCTTAACTCATCTTTGCCTATGAACATTATCTCTCGCGCTAATTATAATAAAATCATGGTAGATGAGCTTGAATATCAAGGAGATAACATTGTTGCTAGGATTAAGCCACTACACGTGTTCGTAGGAAGTTTTGTGTATGTGGTGGATTTTATGGTTATGGAGAACTTAGGAGAATTTATCGATGACAAATTAACCCAAGTCATTTTTGGAGAACCCTTCAAAAGGTTGACCAACCTTGACGAAAAACTTGTGGACGGGTTAATTACATTCTCGGATGGGGATGAAGATTTTGTCTATCAAATGCCCCGAGCACATCCTAGGTTTAAGAACTACCCCATTGAAGCTTGCAATAGAATTATGCCTATCGACTTGTTAAGTGAGAATGATAAGGGGAAGGGGCTCAAATATCCACATGAGAAAAATAAGAGATACTATCATGGATGTTTGGAGCTAAATGATGAATACAAGAAAGATGAGGCAACAATTAGATGGCTCACACTCGGATACGTGAGCATAAGCGACACTAGATGAACGTGACTTTGAGTCTAGCTACAAGACTCGTTAATAAAGAAAAGCGCTTCTTGGGAGGCAACCCAAGCTTTATTTGTTTTATTTGCTTTGTGTGTTTATTTATTTGTTTGTTTGTTTTTATTTATTTCCGTATGTGTGTTTAATTTTTATTATTATTGATTCATGTTCAAAACTAAGTTGTGAAAATGCTTTATTTTGTTTTTAACTTCGTCTTAACTACATATAAAGGTATTTTGCAAAAGATAAGTGTAAGGGAAATCTAAATCGGTTTATTAGAACACAAATGAACATGAATCGTAATAATAATAAATTAGCATACATATTAGTATTTGTTTGAGTCAAATGCTTGTATCGAGTCATAATGAGGTTTTGCAGGATTTCCAGGAAGTAAGGTAAAGGTTTTTCCAGAAATTTTCCGGAAACTTAAAATGAAAATTCTGTCAGGTCATTTCTGACGGCGTCAGGGGTTATAACCTGACGGCGTCAGATTTAATTTCCAGAAATTTTTGAAAGTTTTGTTTTCATAAAAAGTTTTTATTAAAATCTCCAACTTATAATCTCCAGGAATCTGCAAAATTATCATTCCACAAGCATTATATCCTTATATATAGATTTTTCCCGCCGATGTTATGCAGGTTTTCGTGTTTGTTTTCTCAGGTTCAACAGGTTATTTTGGACAAGGAGATGTTTATGGAATCAAGCTTATGGCGATGCATTAGTCATGGAGCTTCAACATTACCTTGGAAGAAGATTTAACCGTGTAATTTCATTATCCACCGAGCGAATCAGGGGAGTATTTGATTTCATTCTTTTACTTTTATGCTTTTACATCTTGTTACTTGAACATTGGGGACAATGTTCATCTTAAGTGTAAGGGGAGGGTAAAAGTACGATTTTAGAGAATACAATTGCGCTTGATTTTTGTTTGTTTAATAATAGATGTGTAATAAAACTGAGAGAAATACTTGATTAGGGTAATTTTAGTGCCAAATTTAAAATTTTTTACAACATATAGGAGTGAAACTTTGATCTTAATGAGCGTCTCATGGATAGGAGTTATATGACTAGCACAAAAACCGTACCACTAAAAAATTTTCCACCCCAAATATGTGAGGTTCGCCCCTAGAATTGGTAGGAAAAGCATTTATGCTATGATGTGTGTACCGGTAGCACTTAGATTCTAGAACTTGCGTTAGGACCATTCCAAGGCCACAAGTGAGACTACATTCGTGTAGTTAGATTTACTACATGATAAGAGGCATTAGGATTAACCCATTGTTTTACACCTGTGTTTTTGTTATAATTACATTGGCTACATTGGTCAAGTAATTCTCCCACACCCTTTGCGTTGTACTCATTTTTAGTACACGATACCCCTAGTACACCCCTCAGAGCCTATCTTTTCGTTTCGACCTTTAAGCATTTTACTTAAAGGAAGAATTTGTTACACCCCACTTAAATGTACACCCAAATCGCCTTAGCCTACCTTGTATGCACTCATTTTTAGTGCATTATTGTTACAACATTTGTTTAAACCCCAAGTTAATTATCTAGTTGATTACATGGTTGCTAAGTCGAGTCATATCCTTGTACATATGTTTTGGGACGATTGGGACTCATGGGTAAAGTACTAGTGTAATGGAGTAATGGGGATGAACATCATTTATTACCCCCATATGTGCTAAATATTTTAAAAGTACTCCAAGTTTTTCAATTATCTTAATTCGAGTCATTAGATTAGTATTTGTAAAGTTATGTAAAAATTCAAGTGTAAGGGGAATGCAATGCCCCTATGATGTATTATTTTGGATGGTAGGGTAAAAGTGTATGCAAAAAAAAAAAAAAAAAAAAAAAAAAAAAAAAAAAAAAAAAACACACAAAAAAATGAGAAAAAGAAAAGTAGAAAAAACATACGGACTACCATCCCGTTTCATTTTATGTTTGTTTTATATTTTTGTTATTTTGTTATTTCGTTTCTAGCTTAAGATCGAGTCTAGTCTTGGCTTAGCAACATTGTATAGTACATGTAATTAATCAAGATCTTTAACTCGCCACCAGTAAAATATCCTTTATCCAACAAAACCGTGTTTTCCTTTTCCCTACACCTAACGTTATAACCCATTTAAAAGCCCTCTTTGATAGTTTATCTTAGGTGCTTACGCCTAGTGGAGGAGGTTTTCGATCCTTTCTCAAGCCTATGGTAATCTATTTGCTATGACAGGTAGTGAGAGATATTTTCCGTTTTCATTTATGAGATTTATTTTGATGACACTTGAGAGATGTGAGTATCTAAACACTACTTGTGAGGTGCTAGTATGTAATCTCCGTGCTTATTATGATTGAAGTGGAACGATTATTTGTTGTATTTACTTTTATGTTTGCATTAAATGACCCCTAACTTGTATTTTGATTAGAATAAAAGCGCATTTGCTTGAGGACAAGCAAATCTCAAGTGTAAGGGTATTTGATGAGGCGAAAAGTGTACCGCTTTTAAGGGGTCATTTAAGCCCGAAATCGTATTTATTTGATCAAATATTGCCCTAAATCGTTCCTTTTGTCATTTTAGGTACTTTTGAGGAGAAATCTGGAAAAGGAGGCATTTTGGACGTTTTTGGAGCATTAAAGTGAAGAAAACGGCAAAGTCTCAAGAATCGGCTAAAAGTTACTCTTGACGGCGTCACAATTAACATGGGACGGCGTCATGCCTTGGCAAGAAAAGTTGGATGTGAAATTTACTCATGACGGGCCAGTGAGTTAGCATGAGAATTCTGACGGCGTCACGCTTTAACTAAATCAAGGGCGTCACGGCTTAAATCATAAGGGGACGGCGTCACGTTCAGGGTTAGACGGCGTCAAGCCTTGATAAGCCAGAATGGATTTTTGAAGAGCTAAAGAGGGACGGCGTCAAGAAGGTCACCCGGGAACCCTAAAAGCGGCGAGGTGACGGCGTCACAATGCATAAGGTGACGCTGTCAGATCCAAAAATCTATATATAGTTTTCTAATCTTTTGTCATTAGGGAGAGCTTAGTGTGTGGAATTTTGGGATAAAACCCTAAGACGATTTTAGCTACTTTTTCAGGGCTTCTTGCCTTGAGATCTTCCATGTTTCATTGAAAGATAAGTTATCAATTAATCATTCAATATGTCTATGTGTTGTTTGATTCTATCTTATGCTTGTCTTTTGTTTAACATGTTAGGCTAATTTTATCTTGTGTTTGCTTAGATCTAATGAAACCTAGCTATTGATTATTGGTTGTTAGTGTGTTGTTAGTTGTATTGGATGATTGTTTATCTATGTTAGGCTTAAGAAAACTGGCTAACTTCCTATTCGGTAACTTGCTTGAACGTCTTAAGAAACATGAACCAAACGCGTACTAAAGGTTTTTATGGTTGTATTTAATGCACAAGCGAATTCTAGTGATCCCATGTTAGGAGCTTCCTAGCCGGCTCGACATAGGAGTGAAGTAGGAGCTTGTAGAGTTTGGGGAAGTAAGTACGCCACCCCACGAATGGTATTAAGGAATACACCCGTCATCCACGCAACTAATACACACTAATTAACCGGTAAAAGATAGTTAGGGAGTAAGGAAATCTAAGTAAACACATTTCTCTACACATAAGTTTCTCACCACTTTTCATTTTTGTTATTTTATTTTGTTTGCATTCGTAGTCATTTGGGTTAGTTGACTAGCAACTAATTCCGCCCACTCTTCAAAACCCGAGATTTTACTTGCTTTCATAAAAACTATAAAAACATAAAAAAGAATCTTCCTCGACCCTTAGACCTAATTAGAGTAGCCTTTCACACCTAACGAACACTATTCCCTGTGGAGAACGATCAATCCCCCGTACTTACCACTACACTATACTACATCGGTCAGGTACACTGCCTGGTGGGGTTGTAAGCCTCTTGAGATCCCTCGAGAGGTAAAACCTGTTGTAAGGTTACAAAACCACGCAATCATAGCTTAAGCATTTGGAAGAGGATTGAAAATTAATAAGCATTGGGAGCTAGGTAGAATACCGAGCTCGAATCAAGGCTGTACCCCCGAGAGTCTTTCTTATGAATTGTATAATGTGTGTCAAGGTCGTCGTAATGTTTGGGTGGTCAACGGTGCGTCAAAGTGTGTTTAATGGATTATGGTCAATGGTTAAGGGGGTGTTTGGCAAAAGTGTAAATGTACCCACTTTGCATTGTAAACGGGTCAAGTGTTTTTGGAACATGTCTTATATGTTAAAGTAATGATAATGGTCAAGTTTAGTGGGAAAATTAAGTGGTATAAGTGACTTTTAGTGTAAATGGGTCAAAACGGCTTTTGGTGCAAAACCTGTCATCTTGTAAAGTACTTTTGCGATGGTCAAACGGTGAATGTATTTATATGAAAATGAGCTCATGGATATACTAAGTAAATCTGGAAGGTTTGGTGAAATATCGAGTTCGGGAGGTCGGGTTTTCAAGTAAAGGACTTGGAAGTGGTTCCAGGAGGTTAGTAGCCTCCAACCGATCGGTTGGAGGTTACTTCCGATCTGTTGCAGCCCATCCAATCGGATGGAGGGTGCTACCGATCGGATGGGCGGCTCGGTAAGATTTTTGGCAAACTTTGAAAAATCATATCTTTTAATCCGTAAGTCGTTAGAGGTCGTCCCACCCGGCGTTTTGAAGGTAATTTATTCTAGTTTCATTAAAAAATAGTCTCAGGGTCTGAATATTCATGGATTTTCATAAATGGTCAAAAGAGTAACAGAATGTCTGTAAAAGTCAAGTGTTTCCGTGCTAAAAGTTTTAATTTTGGGTCAAAGCGTTCACGGGATGTAACAACTTAGTATCAGAGCCTCGGTTTATGTGAGTTAGGTTTCCACTTATGTTCCCTAGACTTAAACCACTCGTAGACGTGTTGAGCTTAAATTTAAGTAATGCTGGGAATAGATGTTTTAGTGGCATAACGAAAAAGTGCTTATAGTAATAATGAGATTAGATTATTGCTTAGATGTAATGTGAATATTGTGATGTGGATGTACCGAAATATAGAAGTAATAAGTGAGACATAGGTTATAGATTGTTAAGTTATGAGATAGATCATGTGATTGCTATATGAACTTAATAGTGATAAATTAAGAATGTGTTTTATGTGCTACCGTGTATGTGATATAAGTCCATGAAAGACTTGATGTGTTTAAGTGATAGGAATACCGTGCACCTCGGGTAGTGTCGGTGATTTGTTATGTGGTTATGTGAATATATATTATATAAGTAATAGAAAGATGTGTATATAAAGGATAAGTGGTATGTTTGATATAGAAAGGCGAAAATAGAATGTCGTTATAGTAAGGGGTTATAGATAGAAATGAGATGATATATGAGGATGTGTGCGTGACGAGGATTTAGATGTTTAGGTAAAACAAATTGTTGAAATGTGTAATTACCAGATATTAAAGAAATGTATGAGCAAAGAATGATACATGAAGTAGCTATTGCAAAGATTGGTAAACTAAAGTAGTAAGTACCTCTATGATAATAGACAAATGGTATGACATAGACATGTTCAAATGTTTTAAATTATAATTTGATAATAGACTAATGAAGTATAAGTAGTTAGTGATGTTTATTTTTTGTTATAGAAAGAATGAGCTGTCATAGGCAGGGTGATCATGAATGCGTGTTACTATATGATGTATAGAATAAGTTGAAAAAGTAAACTACAAGGGAATTTGAATTAAATGAGTCAGGACTAGAATTCTTGTCGTGTCATGAAGTGTTAGAAGCTGGGTAAATGAACGAGTTTTAGATTACAACATAAGACCAATATATGGCCTAGAAAATAATTCATGTTTAATGTTAGGTTAAATCATGTCAAGATTATGGTGAGTCAATCGGTATTGAAATAGACAACATTAAAAGAATGAACATGTGTAAAATAGAGTAAGAGGATAACGTGAAGTTAACAAGAAAATGATAAGTGTAATGTGACAACTTAGATGAAATATAATGTGTATATTCATATGTATGGAAGTATGAAAAAGATGAGTAATACTAAGATGGTGTCAAAGTAATGAAAGGTGATAGGTGAGTAATTAAAAATGTGTAAGGCAGGGAGAAAAGAAAAGGGAAAAGTGTTAGTCTAAGATATGCTTGAATAATCAATAATTAGTGAAAATAGAATTAGTAAATTAGAATCGACTGATTGGTGATGACACGTAGTGAGTTGTTGACGAATGGAAGAATAAATTCATGATTGGATTATAGATGTATAAGTAAATGGATCAACGTAATGGTAAATGATACGAGATTGTGTGTTATAGAAGAATAGCAATAGCAAGATGTGAATAGAGATGCTAAATGGTATTAGAGATGGGTTAGTAAGTAACTTAAGTATTAACGCTTAAATAATGGATCGTGGTGATGAAAAGTGTGCTAAAATATAATGTGTAATGATAAGATGGAATTAACAAGCTAATTATTAAGGGTTTTTTGACATGAAGAAAATGAATGAGATTAAGTAATGACGCTTTAAGTACGGGTTGTAATGATATTAAGCGTACTAAGCTATAGCTTGAAAAGACAAGATGAAACTAACAAATTAATGATTATGTGTTTAATGACTTGAAGGTTGAAGAATGAGGTTAAGGCGTTGTTATAAAATTATTATATCACGGCTAATGTGCCCCATTAGCGGTGATTATTATGATGAAAATGTTGAATAATAAAACACGATGAGAATGTGTAAACAACTTAATAGGTGTAAGAATAATGAATAATGCTAATGAATGAATGTAAGTTAAATCATGAAGGTTTAAATGTAGAAAGAGACGGGGTAACGGTAAGGTAAAGTACTTGATGGTTAAGTGTGAAGGTAAAGTTGTGATAAAGTGTGTTGGTATATAAATGATGGAAGTTAAACTAAAAAGTTTGAATGCTAAAAGTTAAATGCGATAAGTTAAGAATGTAAAATAAGAATAAGATGAGTATGTATGAGGATTGAGTATGTACATGAATGTATAATAACGACAATGATGTTATGGTAGGTTATGATGAAAGCAAGATTAAATTCGTACTTTGATCGTTTAATATGATGTAAAATTTATAGGATTAAAGTAAGGTGCGTTGGTAAGGAAATGACAAGATAAAAGGTATGATTTAAACACTAACGATCGAATGAGACGAGTTAAGTATGTGAGCAAGAATGTAAAGAGATAATGTGTGGTAAACGTAACGAGCTTATGTTAATGATATAGAATGTGTGTGAAGAAAAGGTGACGCTAATGAGTGTGTTATAGTTAATGATTTATGAAAGGTATATATGTAAGAGGTGAGATAGAATGATATTGCTTAAATACATAAATGATTAAAGAAATATGAAAAAGTACGAGAAAGAGAATGTGATGAGTTAAGGGTGTGAGTAGATGCGTTGTGAAAACTAAGACATGATAAGAATGTGAAAGTGACTTAAACGTGCAAGAAAAATAAATGATGCTAATGAATGAATGAAAATTAACCTATACAAGATTTAAAAGTGGAAAGAGTCGGGTAGACTAAAGGGTAAAGTAAGAATGTGAAAATGATTAATGCGAATTTAGAATGTAAGATGATAAACACATAGAAATGTGTAATTATAACAAGCAGGTTCATATGCTCTATGTGCTTGCTCTTACTAAAATAAATGGATGCAATAATGTGTGTAAAGTGCTTATGACTCGGATCCATTGCTAAAGTGACAAAGTGTGAATGTTAAAGATCCTTCGAGATGAATGTTAAAGGCGGTATCCTTCGGGATGACCAAGTAAATGAATGTTAAGGAATCCTTCGGGATGAATGATAAAGATCCTTCGGGATGAAAAGTATTGCCTTCACCGGCAAGGGGTTGCCTACATCCATGGAACATAAAAATATCCCCATAATGAATGTGATAATGTTATGGATCCGAGTCTAAGAAGGATAAAGGTAATGTAATAAAAAGGATGAGAAAATAAAAGTTAAATTGGGGAATAGGAGTACTTGTGTTGTGTTGAAAATATAAATGACCATGAGTTTATTTTTTTGATTTACATCGATTGGGATGCCTTTCCATGTAAATGATATAGCATGAATGAGTGGGCTTATGTGTTGCCGGCATGGCACGAGTAGGGTTAGAGAAGTAGAAAGCGGAAGCCTAGAATTAGTTAGAAACTATAAGAACTAAGATAGGAGGATTAAAATTAGAGTACGTCTCTTAGTGAGACTTACGAGAAACCTATGTGTTAAGTGTTAGGCATAAGTTGAAGGAACTAAGGAATTGTAATGATGTTCTAATACGCCTTGCGGCGTGGTAATCACACAACATATTCTATTATGAAACCTTGGGCTTATGAGCCCAAGGCTTACCCAAATGCATATCAAAGGCAGACGGGCCTACAAGCCCAAGACCAAATCCAACACACTATTAAAACATACGCACCCACACGAATACACATATACAAACACAAAACAGGTTTTTGCATTAAAAAGAAATCAAGCCCGCAACATTTGAAAATACGTTTCATAAAAATGACTCGACCCCGAGACCAAGTGAGCAACCCAAAACAACCATCCCTTGATGGCGTTTCTCGACGGACCAAAAACACACCCTATATGGGTTTCGTTTTGCCATAACCACAAGCCACAACGAACACACCCTAGGTAGGTGTGTATCGTTAAATCTAACCACACAAACAACGACTAACCAATCTAACAATCCAAGCACAACAAGTCATTTCCGTGACTCGTTAACAAGCCTAACCAGTCACTACTTGTGACTCAGTTCGCACAATAATCAACAACCAAGCTGCTCTAAATCTATTATTACAAAACTCACAATGCAAAGCCAAAAAGGACATAACGAGGTCAAAACCCATATCACAACCAATCACAAACACAACCATACGACATGAAATAATCCAAACAAACCCACAGCTCAATATTGACCACAAAATAATCACCACAAGCCACGACTCCAACCAACTCAACCACAATAAACCTCTAGACTCGGCTAACTCAACTACACGAGTCGTGACTCACCTCGAGTCACGGCTCACTCTACCCGACATACATATCATTCGGCCAAACAAAAACCCAAACAAACCCATATCAAACTCATAAATAAATTCATAAACATAATAAACGAGCTCGAAGTACAACAATGTCACGAAATAAACACGATACGGGTCCGAGTCAACTCAACTCGTGAGTTGACTCGGACGAGTCACGGCGAGTTAAGAGTCAAAAACGTAGATCCACACGAGAGGGCTTATAAAACATTAGTTTTTGTTTAGGTTTTATAATAACATTGTTTTTATTAATTTAATCCGTTTAGGGTTTTAAATAAGATGGAGAATAATTAAAGAGGGTGGCGCGTTGCTTACCAAACAAGAGAGAAAGGTGAGAGAGGGTGGCGGCGAACGGTGGTGGCTCACGGCGGTGTCACGGTGGCTTCACAACAAACCCTAACGAAACCCTAACAAACCCTATATTGATCTACACTATGAAACCGCAGCTAACAAATCTTGAGCACCTCCTCTTGATCTCTTGACAACTTGATGATGATGGCGGCGTGATGGTGAAGCGGCGGCTGAGAGGGGAGGCTGTGATGGAGGCGTGGTGATTTTCGATGATGGTGGTGGATAAGGGTGACGATGATAGTGATTGTGGTGTTAATGTTGGTTACGCCAGAGGTGGTGGCCGGAGGTATGGGTGGCCGAGAGTGGTGATGGCGGCTGGTGAGGAGGAAAGGGAATTAGGGTCTGGTAAAAATGAAGTTGTGTGTGTGATGTGGGTGTTATATATGAACAAGTAGCCCTAATTAGGTTATAAAATGTGCAAGGGTTACTTCTGTCAATACTGAAAGTTTAGGGGTGGGCGGACAACTATTTTCGCAGGGACTGTTTTTCAGTTCTGGTAATCTTTTATAAAAATAGAGTGTGGGTCCCATTTACTTAAACAAATGTTCGATCCGACTTATGAAAATTATACTGTTGCTTTTAAAATAATTTTCCCGCGAAGAATGAGTATTTACACGAATGGTTTTTCTCGTAATTAAATAAAATCATAAATTTAACTGTTTTACTCGTTTTTGGTTGTGCCGATGTGCGTTAAGTGTAGTTTCTCACGTTTTACGATAGAATTCTCGTTTTCAAGTTCAAATAGGTTCATAAAAGTTTAAAAGCTTAAGGAAAAATAAAAAAATAAGTATTTACTCATAAAATAAGTTTATGAAATTTACCGGGTGTTACATTGTAAGGGCTTGTTTGGTACGGTGGAATGGAAAGAGGAGAAAGGAAACAAAGGCCTTTTCCATTGTTTGTTAGAGCACTGGGCACACGGAAAGGAAACGGGGAATTAAAACACCATTCTCTATCCCCCATTATCCATTCTTTAAGGGCCCGTTTGGTTTGTTGGTATGAATCACAATGGGTATGGGTATTGGTATAGGGTGGAATGGGTATTGGAGGGAATGAGGAAACCCCCCACACACATCATATATGAGGAAACCCATACCCGTGGGTATCCTCATTCCCATTCCCCCCAACCAATAACCAACCAAACAACATGAATGACTTTCAAAGTCATAGATTCATTCCCATTCCCCCCAACCAAACGGGCCCTAAAAATTGTGAAGAATGGAGAGAATCGGCACATTAAGAACTAGTGCTTCACGCTTCCATTCTATGGAGAATCAAAAGTGATTAAGAAAAAGTGAGGTTTATAGAAGGCAAATGCATGTGTGATGCACATGCTAATCTCATTTGGGGAAAATCACATAAACCCTATTAACCACTTCTCTTTGGAGATTGGTATTTTCCAGATCAAGCCTTCGTCTCTAACTGGCTCACTCAATCATTGGATAGGAAGGCTTTTTTTCTGATTCGTCTATATTGTTGTAACATCATTACCATGTCTCCTACTCTTTTGTTGTCGAAGAACATGATGTTCATATCAACATATACACGCCTGTGTTCAATATCTAGAACATATGAACAAACGTAATTTCAAGGTTTAAAATCCAACTATGATTAACATCTTTTATTTCATAAGTTAGTGTAGTTAAATTATCAGTGGACATGCTGCTTCAAATTGTAATATACATGCGAAGAGTTGATTCATATTATATGTTAACAAATAATTCCAAGAAGAGGTTTCTAATTACTTGCTATATTATAATCACCCAAAATAGAATATAGTTAATTATGAAAAGGGTGAAAGAAATAGAAGACCATGGATCGTCAACACATTATTCTTCAAAGGGTTAAAAAGATTACTTTTCTTAGAGATGATGTTGGATCAAAAGTTACAGCATATGAGATTTATAAAAATTGTACAAATTAAGATGGATAACCAACCGGCCTAGTTCAGTCGGCCACCAAGATTACTTAGGGGCTTAGGAATGGTAGGTTTGGCTAGGGGAGGTCTCAAGTTCAAGTCCCACCCGACCCCTTCAGGCGGAATAGGAGGAAGTACAGACAGAGTTCAAGGTCAGCATACTGCTGAATTTGATGTCACTGCTACCTGAACTACTAATTAACAACTAACAAGTTGTTCGAAAAAAAAAAAAAAAAAAAAAAAAAAGAAAAAGTTGTTCGAAAAAAGATTGATGAGTGCCATTTTCATTCCGTGCCAAACAAAAGAATAGACAATCTAATATAATTTTGTATTCCATTATGTGTTGGTATCAAACGGTGGAATCTATTTAATTTTCCCTCGATTATTCTCTTTCTTTGTTATTCCATTCTCTACTGCAATTTCATTATGTGTGATTCAGTCGTACCAAACACCCCCTTAAAGTATTTGTAGTTGGTGTTGGCTCAACATGCATTGTGAACTATGAGCCAGATACACACAATATGCAAATGCAACCAATTTATAGATATAGGAATTATATGTTGTTGTTGATTCACTGCACACCACAATTAGACACGGATCATGTTCAGCTTAATGCAATATCATTACTTCTACAATACCAATTAGGTAGACAACAATGAAGCCTGCAATGTTTGTACCTGCTTAGCGAACTGATCAATTTATATGTGATGCGATATATGTTGTTTGCTAGTGATTAGCGATTACATTATACATGTATTGGCTTTTAAAAATGCAACAGTTTTCTATGAACTAGTGAAACACCCATGAAGACATAAACCGATCAACACAAATTGACCCCATATCCAAACCCACGAGAAACATTGCTATATTTAAGGATAGCCGAATGCCTACGATATATAATTCTTCTTGCAATTATTAACTAAAAGATGGGTCTCACTTATAACATTCTTACAAAAAAACAGAAGAGTAAACCTTACGATTGTATGATCTAGTAACAAAAAATAACAGCTGATGCACAGCAACCAACCTAACCATTTAGGCATGACTCTCTTTTTTATGCCAGGAACTCAGTTGTTACTATTTCCTGAGTGCATTCATCTTGTCCCTGAGATAATAGAGCTTAGCCCTCCTCACTTTCTTCTTGTCCAAAACCTTCATCTCTTTGACATTTGGTGAATACCTGTCATCATCAAACCAGTTACTATAGGAGAGCTGCCAGCAAGAATGTGCAAACTAGTGGCGATTTCGACCCTTTTTTACAGATCGATTTGGTTTTTACTGTTTCTCTTACAGGTAAAATGAGTAAATAATAACTTTTAGCTAAAATGCAAATAGGTTGAACAGGCCAATTGGGTAAATGTGTCAAAACGGGTGAAAGTCACCCCAAAAGTATTAAGCCAATTAAACACCTAAATCGTTTTATTTCGAATATTAGTTCTCGCTGTAATTTGCGATTAATAAAATTCAACAAATAAAAAGAAAATACAGTGTTTGAGGGCTGCCCCAACCGGAACCATCAGGGCCCGCACTGATTTTGACCCGTTAGCCTACCCGCCCATTTTGCCACCCAAACAAAAAACACCATGTATGGCTAATAATTTATGCAAAAAGCAGTCACTAGTATCCTTAAGCTATGCTTAAACTATTTGCAGTCTTGAGGACACTATCTATAGATATGTGGTATAAACACGTGTAAAAATCTTTCAAGAACGCTTACAGAGGTAAAAGAGATTCAACTCCAACTCCTGCAACCAGTCTTCTTAATCTAATGGTTGTATTTAGACCCGCATTGCGTCTTGCTATGACAATTCCTTTCACTGTTGATACACGTCTCTTGTTCTCAGGTACTTCCTGTGATTCCACAGATTATATAATAACACACATAAGACCGACCTTTACATAAGTTCAAATTACATCAATAATAACAGAACAATGTTCATAAGTCCACCGGAACAAAATGAATATACTTCTCTTACCAATCTGAGCTGGATTATATAGCCTGGCTTTATCTCAGGTATCTCTCTTTCTGTACGCACTTGCTCCACTGATTCTTTATCAAGTATCTGAGCAAATGAATTACATATTTGAACTGAGGATAAAAAACACAACCTTTACACAAAAAAAGATAAGTACCAAAAACAGGAGAACAGAAGTTCCACCTGCATTATGTGTCTGGCTGTTTTATCGAGCCTCTTATATTTGATGCGAGATGGAACCTCAGTAGCTGTAGCAGAAGCATCTTGTGTATCAGAACTGTGTGACTCTTCCAATGTTGCAACGCCTCTATTAGTTAAATGGGGCACCAGCTGAGCCCTCAAGGATAAGCCTGGGTCGGACTCTCTGTAAGCTGATGCTACTGAAGGTATGCCGGTACTTTTGCATGGAGCTGGAAACTCTCTTAAAGAGCCATAACTTTTTTCCTGAAAAATTCATAAGTCAGATATTATATCTTAATTACGAGAACCATAGATTCAATACAGAAATCACAAACAGCAATATTTGTGTCAGTAGCTAGTTTCCAAGCAGAACTCCAATTCAATGGCTTACAAGGACTAAAATTAATAATAACCCCGATGTATAGTAATATATAATGAGATTTTGCCAAAAGATTATATATGTATGTTATTTGATGCATCGGGTAATATAATTTTTGCAGGGAACTGAATGCTAACCGTTAAACCATGTACTACCAAGACCAAATAGGCCTATAGGTTGTAACACTTTAGGACAGTGATAAGCAAACTCATGCAATCAATCTATAAGATACTAATCGAACTCTAGAATGATAAATAATAGTTATGTACACCATCCCTTTGGAGTAAAAATGATCTTGCCATCTTGGATACTGTAGAAAGATAAAAGGTTTAGATTCATAACAGATATGAACACAATTAGCCATTAGGTAACAGCTAACATTTAAGAAGATGGTAACGCACCACTGCTAACATCTAAGCGCACTAACTCGATTATTTTCCTATAAATTTGATGCATTGCCAAATCAAAAAAAAAAAAAAAAAAAAAAAAAAAAAAAAAAAAAAAAGAAAGAAAGAAAAAAAAACGAAGCACAGCAGCACGCCACGTTACTTGACTTGAACACTTAAAAATCAACTTCAAATTACCAAGCGCTTCCGAAAATAGGTTTCATGTTATTTAATTCTTCCCATATTGATTTACATCAGAGCCTGAATCCCGTTTTACCAGTACACATAGTTGTCAAAAGCGAATGGGATTGCAAGGCGCAAAGACCCAAAATCTCGCCTAGGCGAGAGGCGCATAAAAAGCGCGGGCCCGGAAAAAAAAAGCGCAGGGTTGCAATAAACTTTGATTTTGATTCATTTTGTGTTTCTGGTTAGATTCAAGGGTTGCAATAAGATTCACACTGCATTCTAACACTATCCCACTAACTTAATTGGATTAAAACACTCTAAATCAAAAAATCCCAAATCGTACCATGAACCCTAATTTCCAAGAACAAACCAAACGTGTTTCTGGGTATGATTGGATCCTTGTATCATGTTTATAACATGATTCCGACCAAAACCCACTAACTTAATTGGATTAAAACACTCTAAATCAAAAAATCCCAAATCGTACGCATGAACCCTAATTTCCAAAATCAAACCAAACATGTTTATGGGTATGATTGGATCCTTGTATCATGTTTATAACATGATTTCAACCAAAACCCACCCATTTAATCACATTTTTACACACACCGTCGCTTAATTTTTACACACGCCTGAGCCTGGGTTTTGAGCGCTGGGGGCCCGCATCGCCGTCGCATCTCGCCTAGGCGCACCAGGCGCTCGCTTTTGACAACACTGCCAGTACATAGTACCTCGATTACGCCCACTCGAAAAACAATCCAACAAACAAAAATAAACAATGAAAACAGAAATATAGTTTTCCGGGATTAGGGTGGGTGACTAAATATTAATAAATACTACCCTGTAGTATATAATAACCATCATGCCAGCAGCTTCTATATGTGTCCTCTTTATTGCATAAAGTGATATAACGCTGGTAGGTGAAGTATTTCATCATTTAGATTTATAAAACTAAGTATTTCCATGTCTAAAAAACCACATTTGAATTTAGCATAGAAAAGATAAGGGAATTCTTGTAACCACCCCTAAGGCACTAACAAAGCACTAGAAAGACATGTCCTTCCCCTGTGGTTAATGAGGATCATCTGAAGGATAACGTTCTTCCAGGAACCAATGTCATCAATGTGTCTGATTCTGAAGATTCACCTGTTGATTCACCTCGTAAGGAAAAGGAGAACAACTTTGACCTTAATGCCTCGTTTTCTGATAGTGATGATGTGCGGAGCACTATGGATGCTGATCTTTCTGGTCCAGCAGTGCCTGCTGAGTTCAAATCCACTTTGGATTCTGCGCCATCTAGACCTGAGGCTTCTTCGGCTTTGTATCCTACAGTAGAATTGGGTACTTGTTCTCTCGAGCCAATTAATTTTCCAACGACTACTATGATTAGTGGTGTGTCATCATCCACAGTGGATGTGGACGTGAGTGATGAACGGGTGGAGACTCTCGTGAGGGAGCTGGAAGAGTTGGGATTCGATCAAGTGGAGCTCAACAAGGAAATCTTGAAAAAGAATGATTATGATCTTGATAAAATGCTTGATGATGTCCTTTGTGATGATTTAGATTGGGATTCAATGCAGGAAGACCTTCAGGAAATGGTGCGTGTTATGGTTTTTATACAGTATCTGTTTTAAAATTTAAATTGATGCTTGTGACGTTTTATCGGTGATTAGTTAATTAACTGGGATTTTTTGCAGGGTTTTGCTTATATTTCAACAGGTGCATATATATATTGAAAATGGCCTGCGATCAATCAGAATATCAGATTAATCCAAGAACTCATACATACATAAATAAAGTGTAGGGTTGACTAATGACTTGTAATGTGTTTCGGCCTTGGTTTCGAGGCTGATGTTCTGACTAAAGTACTTCTGGTTTTTTTGCTTTGCTGAACTATATAAGATTCCTTTAGTAGAGACTTTTGCTCACATGTATCTTGTGATCAAATGATTTGCGCAAGTCATCTTTAGGATTAAGATGTGTCTCATATGTAATTATCTTTAATGGTTTGACGAAGTTTATCAAATCAGATATGTGAGACTTTGTGTTTGTATTTGGAAAACAGGCAGTAACTAAGATTAATGGCATTTACAGATGGTCTTAGGAACGATTGTGGTTAAACCAAAACATATATATATCTGATTATTTATAATTACTCGTCATGAGTAATTGAATAATCATATGTTAACTTACTGATGTAACAAACTTATAACTTAATGTCCTTAAGTATTCACCACAGCAGCAAATAACTATCATAATTTGGTCTTAAGAAGTCTATAAAAAGAGAGAGCACATTCAAACACGCGCAATAGTAAACTAATTCACAGTGTTGTAAATATCGGATTTATCGGCCGATATATCGGCGATATATCGTGTATCGGGCATCCACCGCTACGAGATTTTTGTTATCGCCTGTATTTATCGTCCAGGTCAAATTTCGGTCAAACTCGGTACTTATCGGTACTTATCGGCGATAAATGGACTTATCGGTCAACTAAAATGTTTGACTTTTTTTTTTTTTTAATAAACCGATCGGGTCGGGTCGGGTATATCCGTATATACTTATCTATTATTGAGCGGGCATTCAAAATTAGGGTTTTTAGTTTCTACCTTCAGCAAATCAGCAGACATCTGATCCAAGAAGCTAACCCACCTCCTCCTCCGGCGTTCACCTCCTCCTCCGGCGTTCACCTCCTCCGGCGACCACCTCCTCCGGCGTTCACCTCCTCCGGCGACACCAACAGGTATGGTTTTTGATCAGTTTATAATTTTTGATTTTGTATTCAATTTATAATATGTTATATAGATATTAGATATATTAATTTGATTCAGTTTGTGACATACATATTAAGTTTGTGATATATCTATCAGTTTGTTTTATCAGTTTGTGATGGCATCTGGGTCTGGGTCTGCTAGTTCACCATCTATATCGTCATCAACTTCCGCTACTAAAAGAAAATCTAATGATGTTGGTTGGGAATTTGGTGTTTGCCTGGATCCAAAAAATTATCAGATGGTCAAATGCACTTTGTGTAATAAAGTGATGTGTGGGGGGATTACAAGATTGAAACAACATATTGCACAAATTCAAGGACAAGTAACATCATGTCCAAAGGCTACCAAAGAACAACAGTTGAAATGTCGGGATGCTATCAATGAATCGAAGAACAAAAAAAAGGATAAAAAAGAACAAGATGAGGCCATAAGATCGGAGGTGAGAATTGATGCAATTAATGAAGATGATGAACACCATGATTCTTTGGGAAGTGATCAGCAACCAAATGTTTTTGGCCCCATGGATAACTTTGCAAATAAAGTAAAACCCGAGCAGTTTATAAACAAAGGAAAGGGTGTTGATCTTAACAATGCTATTCGGAAAGAGAGAATATGGACGGTAAAGAAATACATTAGTAGGTGGGCATATGAAGCCGCGATTCCTTTTAATGCCTTTGAAAAGGATAGCTTCAAATTGATGGCGGAAGTGATTGGCCAATTTGGAACTGGGCTTCCAACGCGCAATAGTAAACTAATTCATGCAACCATCCTAGAAGGCACTAACAGAGGTTACAGCTGAAGAAAGACATAACTTCCACATGAAGTAAAAACTGTTATGGACACTTAAACTAATACAAACACAAAAGCCATAGATGGTAACACTGCTACGGACATCTAAGCAATTTAAACTCAAATCCATTTCCTTCCCTAATATACTTTATTCAATTAAATTGGTATATACACGAGAGGCTAAATCAGGTGCTTTAGGTTACATTATCATTAATTCTTCCCATTTTAAAACAGAATGTGCATATCATACTTTACCAGGCAAACAACCTTAATCACGCCAACTCGGAAAACAATCAGGTAAATCCTAAACTACACTATCAAAACAAACAAACTGAAGTCAACCTTAAAAATAAAGAGCATTTGACCTAATAATTATCATTCAATACCATGAAATGAAGGAATCTAATTTAGATAAAAAGTAAAGAGTACCTGAAAAAGTGAAGAGCAAAGCCTAGATGAATTGGGGGATGATGTGAGTAATCTGATTCTCCCAAAAAAAGATTGCATCTTTTTTGTTTCTGCAAAAATGGAATGGACCGGTGTGTTTTAAAGCCCTCGTCAATTGGAATGTGAGTGAGGTTTATGACCCCTCAAACGCAAGGACCCGGTTTCGGTTGTGGTAAAAGAACCCGGATGTCAATCAAATTAACCTTTTCCTGTTGTTGACCAAAATGCCCTTCAATTATATGCCCGATGACATACCAGTTACGAGGCCCGTATGGTATGGTAGGGCCTTTTTGGAGGAGCTGTTAGCTTTTTGTTACAAAATAATCTCATCTAAACTAAGTAGCTCCGTTTGGATACATTAACTTTAAGCTTTTATTTCAAACAAATAGCTCCTAAATGAAAAGCTGATTCATGAAGCTTTCTAAACATCTTAGAGCTGTTAAAACTTTAAATTACTGATATACCCTCCAAATATTTGTTTACAATTATAGATATGTCCTTTTATGTCATTTTACATATTATAATTACATTTAACAGCTAACTTATCATACACTTTTACTAAAATAAAAAAAAGATAGGGTTTGTAGTTCATGTTAACAGCTTTGCAGCTTACAGCTTATAGCCTACAGTTTACAACTTACAGCATACAGCTTACAGCTAGTCTTACCAAACATACCCACAATTACAAATGTTAATACTCATGAAGCTATATAAACTTTATTAATTAAAATAGTTATTAATTGATATAATAATAATTTATTTCCTGAAAAGAGTCTACAATGTGAGTAAAATTAAAAAAGCTAGAAAGCGTGACAGGTGTCCCACCAAATTTATCCCACTCACTCCTTTTATTTTCACTTAGAGGGTATATTAGTCATTTTCATTTTTTTAATATAACCCCGAACTTCAAACGCACATATCTTTCAAATGACAAACATTATAAAAAACCGATTTCATCATAATTTTTAAAATTTAATTCTTTAATTTGGTGTGCATTTTGATATATGAATCGCAACTTTTTTTCAACTTTTTAAGTGGGTGTTGATTTCCTTGAATTTTTTTGTATTTTCGGCTCTAGTTTTGTCTAGTTTAAAAGCCGAATTATGCAAAATTTAGAACACGAAAATTGTAGTTTTTTGACAATTCTTTACCCAGAATTTTGAATCACTCAAATCCAATATGATATGAGTGAGATATCGCACGTTAAAGATGACGTATTAGTCATATTTAGTGCACACAAAGTTTTTGATAAAATGGCTATAAGAGATTTTCTTATAAAAGTACATTTAAATGCACTAATTGGTGTACCACAATACATCTTTTGTTATTCTTAGCTTTTTTTTTTTTTTTTTTTTTTAAACTGAGGAACAAAGAATAAATGATGAAAAGACTAACTAATGAACAAACAACCAACTAGTAAACTGATGAGCAATGTGACCATAACTGATGAACATTGTGATTTTTTTAGACAACTGATGAACATCATTATTTTTTTGTTAGAAAACTGATGAAGAACGTAATCTAACTTATGAACATTGTGATATAACTGATGAACAAAATAAAGAGAACTGATGAACATTGTAATAAACTGTTGAACAACTCTTTTTATTGATAAATAACACTTTTTATTGATGAACAACATCTTTCATTGATGAACAAATAAACAACTCTTTTTATTGATGAATAATATTTTTATATTGATGAACAACAATTTTTATTAATAAAAAAAAGTAAATCTTTTGCAAGAGTAAGAATCTTGTTAATGCCATGAGTCTTAATAAAAAAAAGTAAATCTCTCATGAGCAAAACGTCATTTTTAATGAACAAAAATAAAACGGGTGAAACTCATAAACAAAAGTAATATGGGAGAGAAAGTTTATAAACAAAATTATATTTTGATGAACAAGATTAACCGATGAACAACAATGAATTAATTAGTTAATATGACTTGTTCATCAGTTAATATTACTCATCAGTTCATCAGTCTTGAACAAGATTAACTGATTAACAATACTAACTAATGAATAAAACTAACTGATGAACAAAACGTATATTTTGTTTTAAATTAACGATTAAAAAATCACTTTTTGAATCTTATATTAATAAAATGATTAATAATGCGTTGTGATACAAAAATTAGAGAATTTAAAGCAATTTTAACACTAAAAATCTAAGCTAGACATTTCATCAAACACTTTGTGTGCAGTAAATATGACTAAAACGCCATCTTTAACGTGCGATATCTAACTCATATCATATCGGATTTGAGTGATTCAAACTTTTGGGTTAAGAGTAAACCAAAGTCTACAACTTTCATGTTTTAAGTATTTCATGATTTGGCAATTTTGAAGGTAAAAAATATGGTCGAAAATGGCAAAAACATCAAGAAAATCAAGACCCAATGAATATGAAAAAAAATCGATATAATTAACAAGATTTTTACCAAATTAAAGAGAATTAAATTTTAAAAATTGTGGTGAAATCAATTTTTTTTCTAAAAGTTAGTCGTTTGTGAGTTATATACGTTTTAGTTCGAGGGTGAAAAAGAAACAACAGGTTAAAGGACAAAAACACCCTTTGACAGAAAATAATAAAATAAAAAAAATTGTTTTGACTAGATCTTATCCGGAGAATATTTTTAAATTTTTTAATTTTTGTTTCGTTTTAAATTAAGAGTTATTAATTAATATAATATTAATTTATTTAAAAATTATTAAATCGTTTCTTGAAAATATACAAATTTATCAAGTTTATTGATTTATTGTGTTTCTATCGTACTAATCTTAGTTGTCGTATATCGAAAAAGTAGAGGTGAAAATGTTTAAAAAGTTGAGTGTCCTTTGCCAACCCTAATATGCAAGATAACATAGATATAAGAAGATAAAAGAGGTAGCCGGTGCTAGGCCAATCAGCCCAATAACATAGATAAAATACCAGCCCATTTATGTATTGTACTATTCTGACTAATTTATTGATCCATAAGAATATTTTTTGTGAACCATCGAATTACTAAGAGAACTTGCAAATATCTTTTGTTTCCTTTTGTATGTGTGGTATCAAAGTATCAAATCATAACTTGATCATTTTCAGTGATCATTTCACTTGAGGACTAGTGGGTGTGGCGGTGACTAAACTATTCTTTATCACAACAGCTTCACATCATCATTCACTTTCATTAGCGAACATACCCACCAAACCTCTGTAGTGGTTAAAAACACCATACGTATCATATACTCCGCAACAAACTCATACACATAAAATAAACACAATTATGTTCGGTAAAAAAATTGACCAAACCATTAAGTCTAGTCTAACCGTTCAAGTTATTTTACATTTATCATGTGTCTACGACTACTTACACTGAACGTAAGATAGGAGGATTAAAATTAGAGTACGTCTCTTAGTGAGACTTACGAGAAACCTATGTGTTGAGTGTTAGGCATAAGTTGAAGGAACTAAGGAATTGTAATGATGTTCTAATACGCCTTGCGGCGTGGTAACCGCACAACATATTCTATTATGAAACCTTGGGCTTATGAGCCCAAGGCTTACCCAAATGCATATAAAGGGCAGACGGGCCTACAGGCCCAAGACCAAATCCAACACACTATTAAAACATACGCACCCACACGACTACACATATACAAACACAAAACAGGTTTTTGCATTAAAAAGAAATCAAGCCCGCAACATTTGAAGATACGTTTTATAAAAATGACTCGACCCCGAGACCAAGTGAGCAACCCAAAACAACCATCCCTTGATGGCGTTTCTCGACGGACCAAAAACACACCCTATATGGGTTTCGTTTTGCCATAACCACAATCCACAACGAACACACCCTAGGTAGGTGTGTATCGTTAAATCTAACCACACAAACAACGACTAACCAATCTAACAATCCAAGCACAACAAGTCATTTCCGTGACTCGTTAACAAGCCTAACCAGTCACTACTTGTGACTGGGTTCGCACAATAATCAACAACCAAGCTGCTCTAAATCTATTATTACAAAACTCACAATGCAAAGCCAAAAAGGACATAACGAGGTCAAAACCCATATCACAACCAATCACAAACACAACCATACGACATGAAATAATCCAAACAAACCCACAGCTCAATATTGACCACAAAATAATCACCACAAGCCACGACTCCAACCAACTCAACCACAATAAACCTCTAGACTCGGCTAACTCAACTACACGATTCGTGACTCACCTCGAGTCACGGATCACTCTACCCGACATACATATCATTCGGACAAACAAAAACCCAAACAAACCCATATCAAACTCATAAATAAATTCATAAACATAATAAACGAGCTCGAAGTACAACAATGTCACGAAATAAACACGATACGGATTGACTCGGACGAGTCACACGACTCGGAACTAGTCACGGCGAGTTAAGATTAAAAAACGTAGGGCTTATAAAACATTAGTTTTTGTTTAGGTTTTATAATAACATTGTTTTTATTAATTTAATCCGTTTAGGGTTTTAAATAAGATGGAGAATAATTAAAGAGGGTGGCGCGTTGCTTACCAAACAAGAGAGAAAGGTGAGAGAGGGTGGCGGCGAACGGTGGTGGCTCACGGCGGTGTCACGGTGGCTTCACAACAAACCCTATCTTGATCTACACTATGAAACCGCAGCTAACAACTCTTGAGCACCTCCTCTTGATCTCTTGACAACTTGATGATGATGGCGGCGTGATGGTGAAGCGGCGGCTGAGAGGGGAGGCGTGGTGATTTTCGATGATGGTGGTGGATAAGGGTGACGATGATAGTGATTGTGGTGTTAATGTTGGTGACGCCAGAGGTGGTGGCCGGAGGTATGGGTGGCCGAGAGTGGTGATGGCGGCTGGTGAGGAGGAAAGGGAATTAGGGTTTGGTAAAAATGAAGTTGTGTGTGTGATGTGGGTGTTATACTGAAAGTTTAGGGGTGGGCGGGCAACTATTGTCGCTGGGACTGTTTTTCAGTTCTGGTAATCTTTTATAAAAATAGAGTGTGGGTCCCATTTACTTAAACAAATGTTCGATCCGACTTATGAAAATTATACTGTTGCTTTTAAAATAATTTTCCCGCGAAGAATGAGTATTTACACGAATGGTTTTTCTCGTAATTAAATAAAATCATAAATTTAACTGTTTTACTCGTTTTTGGTTGTGCCGATGTGCGTTAAGTGTAGTTTCTCACGTTTTACGATAGAATTCTCGTTTTCAAGTTCAAATAGGTTCATAAAAGTTTAAAAGCTTAAGGAAAAATAAAAAATAAGTATTTTGACTCATAAAATAAGTTTATGAAATTTACTGGGTGTTACATTGTAAGAGTATGTGTAGTGGGTGTTGGCTCAACAAGTGAAGAGCCCCTATATGCATGGCATGCATTGTGAACTATGAGCCAGATACACACAATATGCAAATGCACCCAATTTATAGATATAGGAATTATATGTTGTTGTTGATTCACTGCACACCACAATTAGACACGAATCATGTTCAGCTTAATGCAATATCATTACTTCTACAATACCAATTAGGTAGACAACAATGAAGCCTGCAATGTTTGTACCTGCTTAGCGAACTGATCAATTTATATGTGATGCGATATATGTTGTTTGCTAGTGATTAGCGATTACATTATACATGTTTTGGCTTTTAAAAATGCAACAGTTTTCTATGAACTAGTGAAACACCCATGAAGACATAAACCGATCAACACAAATTGACCCCATATTCAAACCCACGAGAAACATATGCGAGAACTGACAGGACCACCAGAAACATCTTATATGCGAGAACTGACAGAACCACCAGAAACATACATGCACGCCTTTTAAAATAAAATAAAAATACATGCAAATCATTAATAATCGTAAGTATCCACTTATGTTCTTCAATATCATCATGAACTCATCATCTTTTTTCACAAAAACCTTACACACGGCCGCAATATTGTCATTGCACGCCTTATAAGAACATACATGCACACCTTCAAAGAAAAATTTTGTATTTCCAATTTCTTATCAAATTTTTTAGAACAACCATTTTTTTTTTTAAATATATATGTTGTTTTTAGAACATATGTGCAAAAATACAATTATTGAAGGCGTGCATGTATGTTTTTGGTGGTTCTGTCAGTTCTCGCAGATAAGATGGTTATCGTAAGAAAGTGTGTGTGATTAATGAGATTAGAGAAATCCGGATCCTATTGTGTGTAAAGAGTGTGTGATTAATGCCAAGTGGCATTCTTTTTTGCCAGGTGGTATTTTTTCATTGCCAAGTGGCATTCTTTTTTGCCAAGTGGCATTTTTTTTTGCCAAGTGGCTTTTCCTAGTTGTCAGGTATTGCTAATATATATAGAGATCGATATATATATATATATATATATATATATATATATATATATATATATATATATATATATATATATATATATATATATATATATAAGAAAAACTTATATATATATATATATATATATCGATCTCTATATATATTAGCAATACCTGACAACTAGGAAAAGCCACTTGGCAAAAAAAAAAAGCCACTTGGCAAAAAAGAATGCCACTTGGCAATGAAAAAATACCACCTGGCAAAAAAGAATGCCACTTGGCATTAATCACACACTCTTTACACACAATAGGATCCGGATTTCTCTAATCTCATTCAATATTACCGATATTTACTCAATCACATTTAAACCTTCACTATAATCTCTCACAAATTTGATAATTATTCAAATCAAATAACCACAAACGCCTCTTCAGTCATTGATTATCAATCAATTTTCCCCAATTACCGGATCTCATATAACCTTAATCAATCAAAAACGAACATCAACCTTCCCGTAAACGAAAATACATCAGACTTCACAGCTTACTCTGGTCAGTTTCACTCATAATCAATTTTATTTTACTTTGATTCTTAAATATTATCCCCAAATCAATAAAGATATCAGCTGTAAAGCCAGGTCAGAAAAATATGCATATGGATGTCTTATAGTGAACGGCGGCTTTAAATCCGGTCAAGATTGGAAATTTAAATTAGGGTTTTAATGATAAAATTGAAGCTATAATCCCCAACAAGGTTTGTTCATTTTTTTTAATTAGATTATAATAAATATTTTTGTTAATCGATTTATAAAGTCCTTATTTTCAATATAAACTTCACGGTTTTTATTGATTTTCTATTTATTAAAATTATTTTTTGAACAAATATGATATCTTTAATTCGTTAGACTTTGTTGTTGTTTGAATTAGATTTTTTTTCTGTTATTTCATTGTTGTAGTTGTGACATTGAAGCAAAAAAAGGATGAACAAGAAGGTATTTCAAATTAGGAAGATCATCATCTTGATTAAATCATCAAAGTTGCGATTTGTTCAAGGTAAACACTTCATTTTTGTATGAGCCATTTAATTAATTTTTGTTACTCTGATTTGTGTTTAAATTGAATTTAAACGAATTTATTATGTAGGTGGTAGATTTGGTTACAGCAATATGCATATCAAGTGTTTGATAAAATACTTGAATGAATATCAATAAGAGTCATCAAGCTTTAAGTTTGATTTTCGAATTTGCAGCATGCTTTTTTGACGGCCAGAGATATGAAGGCTATGGAGGAGTTATTTGGGTAAGTAACCATGAGCCATGGCCTGTTAATCTAATGAGTTTTAGGGTTATGCAGGTGTGTTTAATGTTTTGAGAATTGATGCAGGATACTATGGTATTGATTTTGATGATGATAGTCATCCAGTGAAGCCATTCCATTGCAGATGCAGAAGTAGATACTGTAGGACAAACCAAACACATAAATGTAAGTAAACATTTCATTTTCCCTGCGTATTTCTATATAAAAAATAATTATGCTACATGGTTTTTCTATTCCGTGTCTTGATCATTGCTCAAGGCCTAAGGGGGTGTTTGGATTAGCTTATTTTCCGGATAATGAGCTTATTTAAAACTGAAAAAGCACATAAGCTCATTTTATCATGCTAAAAGTATAGCAATACGATGTTATTGCTTATTTAAGTTCGTATGCTTAACTTGATAAACTTTTAAGCCTGCAAGATTTGTATGATAATATTCAGTTTTTATATGATAATATTCAGTTTTTTATATGATAAAATTCTAAGAGTTTGGCATTATTTTATATGATAATATTCAGTTTTTTTTTGTATATATGTTGGGAGCCTTTTTTTGCAAGATTTGTGATTGCTTTTCTTATTATTATGTGGCATGTTTCTATACAGGTGAAGCCACAAACGAATGGGAAAGGGCAACATATAACTACAAAGGTTAGCTTCGATCTCAAGAGTTTCTCAGGGTCTTGATCACAGGGTATTACTCTTCCTCTTATAAAATAAAAACACCGCGGTTTTTGTTGCGGTTTTGGTTTTTGCGGTGCGGTTCCTGCTCTAAGTAATTAACAATTTTTCTTTCATTTAAAACAGATTCTCCTGTCAGATATGTACCAAATAAGTAATGGACGTGACCGCAGACTGGAAGCTGATCGATGAAGAGGTCAACCTGTTATGTAATGGGTCAAAACGGGTTTGATTCACGGTTTCAAACAGTGGGCTGGTCTGTTTGATCCACATAAAATGTTGTTACCCTGATTTTACTTTTTATGGGCCTTTTTATGACACAATTGGAAACAGGCTCGGTCGGGTTGACCCTCAAGACACTTTTTTTTTATCCATTATTTACTTTTCAAGTAACCAACATATCAATTGTGATAACAATTACAGTAGTTTTTATTTCAGCCATCAACCATATGAGATGAAACACAACCTAAAGCGACCCCTTTATAACTAATGGGATGAAATGCCCTTCTCTAAATAGTAAATAGCTATGCTGGAAAATGTTTTCTCTATGCTGAAAGATGTTTTCTCTGTCATTATTTTATGATAGTTTCCATAATACAGTATATTTTTCAGAGAAGTACGTGTTGAGGGATTGGAGATACTTGACTATCTTGACAAGTTGTCAAAGAGAGAACGATACACAAAGATGACAAATGCCATTACCTTCGATGATGAGGTAAGATTTTGTTGTCCACTGTCTTTAAAAGAGTTGGAAAGGTGTTGATGTTGAGTCTGGTTGCCATGCCAAACTGTCTTTACGAAAAGAAGAAAATTTTATTTGAATTAATAGATGATCGAGGTTAAATACAGTGGAGTAGCACTTTCTGTCACTTATAACCCGCACAGCCCGATTCTTTTTTAATGAAGGTTTGACCTGTTGGAGTTGTAACTTTTTCTTAATGTCGAAGGGGGTAGAAAGGGATTAGTTGCTGTGTGAAACTACTTTCAAACAAGTAACTATAGCTTCAAAATTCATCAGTTTATATTAAAACTGATTAATTGCTACTAAATGAGATGTTTGAAAATGGGTTGTTTGGGCTTGATAGTCGACAACGATATTACTGTAAGGTTTTATTCATTAGTTTATGTCCAGCTTCTGCACACCTCAAACTTACTCTATGTGATTATGCGAAGACTATTGATATTTCTTGTGATGATCCTCTCATTCATGTAACTTTATTAACTATTAGTTACAGGTCAAATAAAAGTCTTATGTTTTTAGTACTCTCATGTTAATATACATATCTTTATAACAGGTTTCTCTATTGTCGCTTTGGCCTATTAATTCACTTCTAAAAATACTACAATAAATTATTTGATCGATACTAACTTAAGGATGCATGTCATTGTCATATGCATCTTTATACAAAAACTAAATCTGATACATATTTAAACATACTCAAGTCACAGGTAGCAAATAAGCTGATGTTTGAAGGGGAGATAGAGTTTCCTTGCTTTTTTTCCATACAAGTCAGCAACTTTTCTCTAATGTATATCAAACATTGCTTTGCTTTATTCTTAACCTCTCACAAACCTAAACAACAATTATCTTATTTTGTTAATATGTCGACAGATCCACCATTGCCGCCGATACTTCAAAACCCAAGTCAGCCAATGACAGTGTTAGACACGATTCCGTTGTGCAATCCGCAACACACATACCTCAATCTAAAGATAACCTTAATAATCCAAAGAAAAAGTCAACGGAGAAAGTTTAGAAACAAAAGAAGGTATGATTTTTTACAGATTATAATACATAGTAGCATACTTTGATATAAGTTTATCTTAAATCTTTTGAGTAAAATAATTATTTTTTGATTACCAGAAACAGATTTTGCGTATCAATATTTTAACAGCCGGATGTTTTGTATACATACTTATTAGCATATGTAATGTGTTTTGTATAAAAATGGGACGCCTTTGAAAAGCGCAACAGGAAACAAAGATCAAAATATAAAACAAATAAGCTTGAGGCAGCCCAAAGAAGGTACAAAAAGATGGAGCTTGAGGAAGCAGAAGATGCTACCGACGAAGACCAACTGGAAACAATAGACTATGACAATCTCCATTTAGCATTGATCAAGAGAAAACAAATAACTTTAATTGTTAGATTGCTCTTTCATTTATCTTTTTATGTTTATGTCATTTTATATAGATTCCAACAAAGAAAGAGACAAGCTAAAACTATATCCTTATTCTTGAACAATATTGTTTCTTTTCCAAACAATTGTCCATTTATATCATTTTTATACATAAAACCTGTCGAATAAATTACACCACTCAATTGTCCATAAGCCAAACAAATAAGCAGTAACAATAAGCTTCCTTGATAAACTCTTTACATGTCCTTTTAAAACCCGAAGCGAAGCGAGACGTCATAATAATGTGTGGTTCTTTAAAAGTAACAATATATATATATATATATATATATATATATATATATATATATATATATATATATATATATATATATATATATATATATATATAAAAAGACAAATATCCGTACATTACGTAAAAAGAATTTTTTTTTCAAAAATTTTCTCTAAAAATTCCAAAAAAATTCCACATGATCAGGTATGTTGGTGCATGAAAAAGTTGTGAAGGAAGTTTTTCTAAAAGTGGATATTTTTTCAGAAAAAAAATTATGAAAAAACACGTTTGTGCATTAAATCGTTTTTTTGTGCATCAAAAATTCGTTTTTGCACCCAAGTTTTTTTGAATTTTTTAATCAAAATAACATTGGGCATCTAACTAAAACAAGTTAAAAATTTTGTGCATCAAAATTTTTTTGTGCATCAAAATTCGTTTTTTGTGCATTAAAAAAAACGTATAAAAACTCAAAATCAGAAAAACTTCTTTCACAAAAGTTTTATGCACCAACATACCCGATCTTGTGGAATTTTTTGGGATTTTTTCGCGAACTTTTTTCGAAAAAAAATTCTTTTTACGTAGTGTACGGATATTTGTCTTTTTATTTTAACTTTACCCTTATATATATATATATATATATATATATATATATATATTACCATTTTTGATCTTTTAATTTTGTTACCATTTTTGAAAATGTTAGTTCTAAATTTTAAAAAATGTAACTTTAACACAAATTTAACATGATGTTCTTAATTATAAATTCGTAGATAAGATTAGCCACATAGTATCCTTAAAGTACCTTTTCATTTGAAAACCGACTATATTAAAGTTATTACGTCACAATAATTATGTTGAAGTAAACATTTATAACACGTTAACCAAAATAAATTTGTTCCACGTTTATCGCTGACAATCAAATCAAAAGTTTAACATTAATATTTTCTATTCATACATCTTATATGTGCATTTTTTTATAATATCACAAATCGATACGTTTATATTACTTGGCATACTTAAGGTCAGTTGGCATGGTTCGAAAATCTAGAAATCCAAACAAGAATACTATTGTATGGAAAGTTTTAAAACTAGAGAACATCAAGTAAGTAAAATTTTGTTACTTCTTTCATAAATGATTAATCTCTTATGCACCAACAGCTACAAAATATTTTTTTATCATGTATGATAAACGAAAATAAGGTTATTATTCAATGTTTCATGTTTGATTTACTAACACACTCAGCACATAAAAGGAAGAGAATCGAAGCGAAGCGAGACGCAATAAATCGAAGGGAATCGAAGCGAAGCGAGACGTCATAATAATGTGTGTGGTTCTTTAAAAGTAACAATATATATATATATTTTTTAACCATTTTTGATCTTTTAATTTTGTTACCATTTTTGAAAATGTTAGTTCTAAATTTTAAAAAATGTAACTTTAACACAAATTTAACATGATGTTCTTAATTATAAATTCATATATAAGATTAGCCACATAGTATCCTTAAAGTACCTTTTCATTTGAAAACCGACTATATTAAAGTTATTACGTCACAATAATTATGTTGAAGTAAACATTTATAACACGTTAACCAAAATAAATTTGTTCCATGTTTATCGCTGACAATCAAATCAAATGTTTAACATTAATATTTTCTATTCATACATCTTATATGTACATTTTTTTATAATATCACAAATCGATACGGTTATATTACTTGGCATGCTTAAGGTCAGTTGGCATGGTTCGGAAATCTAGAAATCCAAACAAGAATACGAATGTATGGAAAGTTTTGTAACTCGAGAACATCAAGTAAGTAAAATTTTGTTACTTCTTTCATAAATGATTAATCTCTTATGCACCAACAACTACAAAATATTTTTTTATCATGTATGATCAACGAAAATAAAGTTATTATTCAATGTTTCATGTTTGATTTACTAACACACTCAGCACATAAAAGGAAGAGAATCGAAGCGAAGCGAGACGTCATAATAATGTGTGTGGTTCTTTAAAAGTAACAATATATATTTATTTATTTTTTACCATTTTTGATCTTTTAATTTTGTTACTGTTTGCTAGAAGGAATCCATGCTCATGTACAAGATGAGGCAACAAGCTCTAAACAACATCCGGCTGAGTGGTATTTTGCTAAATTATCTCAGATAAGGAAGAAAAAATGAGACGCCTTTGAAAAGCGCAACAGGAAACAAAGATCAAAATAGAAACCAAATAAGCTTGAGGCAGCCCAAAGAAGGTACAAAAATATGGAGTGTGAGGAAGCAGAAGATGTTACCGACAAAGACCAACTGAAACAATAGACTATGACAATCTCCATTTAGCATATGATCAAGAGAAAACAAAAAAATTTATTTGTTAGATTGCTCTTTCATTTATCTTTTTATATTTATGTAACTTTATATAGATTCCAACAAATGAAAGAGACAAGCTACAACTACATCCTTATTCTTGAACAATATTGTTTCTTTTCCAAACAATTATCCATTTAAATCATATTCATACATATAACATGTCGAATAAATTACACCACTCAATTGTCCATAAGTCAAACAAATAAGCAGTAACAATAAGCTTCCATGATAAGCTCTTTACATGTCCTTTTAAAACCCCAAGTTAAACTTATCGGAATCAGTTTCATCAGTTAATAAATATGTCGAGTGGGCCTAAAGCCCACTAAACTCAAAATAAGCACATACGAATAACCTGTCATATAAGCAGTTTCGAAAGGTTAATAAGACCACATTTAAAGCCCAAAACCAAGCCCAAAACATGTTAAGACTCAATGGATCGTAGAAGCTTATTGGGCCTATTTTAAATCATTAAAAGCCCAATAAGCTATAAATAAGCACTTTTCAGATTATAAGCAGTTTTTATAAACTTGATTAAGCTGTTGAAGCTTATAAAATTCTTGGAAATAATAATCCACACGTTTTGTGATTTTTTGAATTTAAATGCCAATTATGTAACTATGCGGGTTAAAAGGGTAGCATTTACATAAATGTTTACTAAACTGTCATTTTTATAACTTATGGGTAGAAATTGAATATACAGTAACCAGGAGCCATAAAATATCACTTTCAATTAATTTGGACTAAAAATGTAAATACTTTCTAACTAAAGACTAACGGTGAAAAAGATTCACCGTTAGGGTTAAAAGTTGTCTATTTGTTTTAAAATTGATCATGGTAACAATATCCGAACATTACTAATATTTTAATATTGATAACAAATTTTTAAGAAACAAAATTACATTTTTTTTGGTAAAAGGTTTACCCCAATACAATAAGAAACAAAATTACATTTATATCATAATCTTAACCAAATTATATATATAAATTAGAAGTGTTTAACAAGATATTACATGAAACTCGCCCGGCCAGGAGGCCGGGTCATGAAAGCTAGTATATATATATATAGGGAAGGGTTATTTTCAGAACCAAAAAAAGGTACAGAACTGCGAGAACCAGCATCAACCAATCAGATTTTTTTGAATATTTATTTTTATTATTTAATTTAAAATGGTATAATAGTAAAATTACAATTTTTAATTTCTTTTTGAATTTTTTTAATATAAAACGTTTTTTTAGTTCCTAAATTTTAGGATTTTTTTTTTTTTTTGGTTTTTGGAAATACATTATGTGCACATGTGTTTTGCAAAAAAGAAGGTTAACAACTAACTATATTATGACAATTGTATTTTTCGTTTATGCATAGGTGTTTTGTATATGCACATGTATCTTTAAGTAATATAACATAAATAAAAATACAAACAACAAAACTTTAACAATAGATTTACGCAATTTCAAAATTTACAAATTATATTACTCTAGTGATATGATATTTAGTTTTATCACAAACATCCATTTGTTTACACTTGTATTCAATTTTATTACAAATATATGAAGCGTGCACATGTGCATAATCCAATGTCTTTAACAGTTGGTTCATCTTTTTGGCGTGCACATGTATTCCTCGCCTGGTTCAAGAACCCATGAAATCTGCACATGTAATAAATGAATTATTTAATCATAAAAATTAACAAAACACATATGCACTATGTATTTCGGACTTGTGCACACAAAACCACATTCTTGACTTCTTTGAGAAATGAGTAAAACCTTAAAACACAAAACACAAGTGCACCCTTAAATCAGAACTAAACACATCCTTATATCATAACTAAAAACATATATGCACTTTCAATACATCCAAACTCCGAAACTGTAAAAACACATACGCACATAGGGCATCAAATTCACCAGAAACTGTAAAATAGAACTAAACACAAAACACATGTGCACACTTAAAATAGAACTAAACACAAAACATCTTTATATCATAACTAAAAACATATATGCACTTTCAACATATTTAACTCCAAAACTGTAAAAACACATATGCATCAAACATATAGTGTTCGTTAAATTATATGATATTTTACTTTCAGAACTTTGTAAAGAGCACCGTGAATGGTCTAAACTGTAAAAACACATATCCCATCTTCCATTCTTAATGAACACTATTTGATATGATATTTTACTTTCAACTTATTCAATAGGCTTTAAATTAATTCATAGGAACAATCATCGTAGCCACGGATCAATTTTTCATAGATTCAATTTTTTTCGTCACAAACACATGTGCATTCACTATGTTCCTAATCTATACATGATTCGTACATCAAAACGCAACCAAATCAATATCAAAACTCAAAATAAATCATCATAACAATAAATCCGAGTCTAAATAATGATAATAACACAAAATAAACATCAAACGGGTCCGAGTCAACTCAACTCCTGAGTTGACTCAGACGAGTCACACGACTCGGAACGAGTCAAACGAGTTTGGTGATGAAAGCTTTAGATCTACAAGAGTTACTTGATAAGATGTCAAGTTTGTTTAGTTGTTATTAAAAAACGGGTTTTATAAGCTTAAAACCGATTAGGGTTTTGAAACAAAGATGAAAATAACAAGGAAACAGGGCGCGTGAGCTTACTTATCGAGAGAGGAAGGAGGAGAGGGGTGGCGGCGAGTGGTGGACGGCGGTGTGCAGCGGTGGTGGCTTCAAACGCAATCAAACGAACGCCTCTTGGCTCCAAATGCTCCAGAAACACTCTTGTGGTCTCGATCTATGCGACGACATAAAAAAGGGTTCGCCGGAATTTAGTTATAAAAACGATTATTTTTTTCTTTTTTCTTTCTGGATTTATGGTAGTGGCGGCTGAGTTTAGGATTAGGGTTGAAAGAGAGGTTTGAGTGGGAAAGGGAGAGAGGGATGTGAGAAAATAAATCTGTAACTGCTCCTATTTTTTTGTTGATTGATGTTCGGTGGAATTCCATAATTGCCCTTCAACTTAATAAAAATTATCAGAAGAAATTCTTCTTATTTACCATAATGCCATTTCATTTTCATCCATTGATTTTTTTGATCAAAGGCTAACGTTGGTTCTCGCAGTTTTGTACCTTTTTTTGGTTCTGAAAATAACCCTTCACTATATATATATATATATATATATATATATATATATATATATATATATATATATATATATATATATATATATATATATATATATAGTTTTCTTTGGTTTTTGACTAACATTACAGGTTAAGCTAGCACATTGCTGTGGAATGAGTTTTTGTTTGTGATTTGGACTGAATGATGATTTGCAAGTTCAAGTGTGAGATCTTATCACACAACAAATGGTAATTGGTTCACCATGTCTAACCCACATAAGAACCAACTAGTCCAGATCTGTAACACCCCCAGATTTTTAAAATAACAGCGGAAGTCTAATTGGGGTATTACTGTGAGGATCGAAAATAAAATCATAGAAAAACAGCCTGTAAGGGCATTTTTAATTTATATAGGTCCATAATACAAATTCAGTTACAAAGCGTTACATCAGAGTGCTAACAGTTTCTCCAAAGAAACATCATTTTAACTGAATTACAACTTTATTTTACACCTTTATTTAAGATAGGGTACGCCCGCTCCATGCCTTGATTTGCTCCACTAGTTTCCTGAGATACATGCTTAAAAGTCAACATAATGCTGAGTGAAATCATGGAGTTTGTAGTTTAAATATCAGTTGATTCACAAGTAGGATTGTATTTGAGATACAATCAGTTTAAAAGTTGATATCGCAGTTCAAATATTGCCCTAAGTCTCATGACACGCAAACGTTAACAAAGTACCGCATAAACGGAGGTGTTCATCAAATTAATGATGAAGGTTTTGCCCTCGTGTAATAGGTGATTTGCCAATTCCTATTTTTCTCAAATATAATGTATCACGACTAATACGACTAGCAAAAAGCATTTCGTCCAAGTATTAGTGGGATAGGTCGTCAGCCTCTAATAGATCTATTCATTATATTCGCGTTCACCGCAGTGATTAATGGCTCATGATAAAGGGTCTTGTGGCAATAAGGTAACTTAGGCATATATCAAGTCAGGTAGCATACAGAAAAAAATAATACTTGTGATCTGTTTATAGCATGTATCCCCCTCACGGAGTTTAAAAGTATAAAGAGTTTAAAAAGTGAGGCCATGACTCACCTTAAGCGTTACTGGTGATAGTGAACGTAAACTCAGGGGTGATTATGATAACAACTTCGATACGGAACCTGGTAAATATATAAATATCTGAGAATCTGACTAATTTCTAGTGGTGTGTGTGTATGAATGGTGAATGGTGAATAACTAATGATACGCAACGATCTGATCGTTGAAAGTGGAAGTGTTACATTCAAAATGCTTATAGTTTAGAATGATGCTACGTATATGATTATCCTGATTGTTGTGTCAGTGCTCCCGTAAGGTTATATCTTCAAAGAGTGAATGAAATGCTATGAAATATTAACTCTAAATGTTCCTAACGTTACTAAGTATCGAACATTAAATAATATGCAAACAGAATGTGTAAAAATGCATATGAGGTAAAGGTGTGGTGCAAAATGGAAAAATAAAATAAGAATGTCAAGTTATAACAGTTGGTCCTTGTTCTTTCTAGATTTTACATCTTTTATTCTAACTGCGGTTCGCGTTACGTCGTTAGTCCTTGTCAAGTCCATAGTCCAAAATAGTCCAAAAATTGTCCATATGTCCATATAAGGCTTGAAGTTTATTCAATGGTCAATCTAAGTCCTATACAAACTGTTTTCACAGCTTCAGTCCGCATGCTTCATAGTTGGGCAGTTTTAGTCCTTTTGGTTAAGTCGCGTTACATTTTTAGTCCAAAAATGACAAAAAGGTAAAGAAAAGTGTGGCGATTTTTGCTAGTACTTATTTAAGTAATTTTTAACTTATTCCAACTGCTTATTAGGCTGTTTGCTTATTTTTACTCGTATTGGGCTTTTAACGTGTTCTACAAGTGGCCCGTTAAGAAATCTAGAGGCGAGGGTGTGTAAATTGTTTTGGGCTTGGACTTAGGTTATCTTTATGATTCTGAAAAGGTATTACGTGGGCCTGTTGGGCTTACCAATCGCAAAGTCTTATTGGGCTTTAAATAAGCCCAACCGAAAAAGTTAAAATTAAATTTATGGATTTCAAAGTTTAGATACTAGCGAGTACCATATGAATGATTTAATTCGAACGTGTTAGGGAGCTTATAAAGTCGAAGTTAAAACACGAAACATGTAGTTTTCCAGGTGCACTATCGAGAGGAGTAAAAATATATATGCGTTAAATTCACGATTTCGAAGTAAATGGTTCATGAGTTAGACTATGTCGGGACGATTTTTCCAGTTTTAAACACTTAGTTTATTTTCACTTGTTTTCCAAAATGTTCGGTCAAGTAATGTTTAGAATGGTCCTTTTTAGATGTCGAGGGGAGCTTATGGGTAAGGTCTCAAAAGACGAATGATGTTCTAGGTCATGTAGAGTGTCGAAAGGTGTAAAAATATACACACGTTATATGTAAAATTACGAAGTAATGATGGTGTGAAGTAGGTAGTTCGAAGCAGTTTTTAACAAATAGAACACTTAGTCACATTTTGATATTTTCCAACGTATTTGATATGAATGTATTCGTTTCATGGTTAAGAGACTTTGTGAGTTTTTATGTATATATTCCACATTTATTGAGCGTGTAACCCTTATGTGCTCGTGGTCTATTTTTATACGTCTGGTGATATGTTGAGTCGAGATAGAGATGGGTAAAGGTCATTAGGGTCTCGTATGAAGCTTTAACTTTTATATATATATATATATATATATATATATATATATATATATATATATATATATATATATATTGATATTCAATATGCATGTGAAGACTACATGTGTCATACGTTCGAGTGAAAGGATTCAAATTATGAAATGCATGCCATACTATCTTAATTTTAAATGACATTATAGTTCCTTAGTGGTGTTGTGGTTCATTACATGGACTCGTTCCTCCTTATTTAACGTGACATACACAAGGAAATATGGTTCATTCGATATGTAAGTATGTGATATGCATGAGTGAATGATTTAACGTGTAAAGAGATATAGAGAAAATTCATACCACACCTTGAAAAGGTGGTGAAGAGGCAATAAGGTTCGAATGAGAACGCAAGATAAGAAGGGCAGTCCACTGCTTCGAATACGTTTTTATATGTACCTTCTTCTCCTCGTGTGCTCCCCAACTCTCGACAGAAAGCTACTAATCTTTTTAAGGTATGTTTGAGAGTGAAAGAAAGTGATGTGTGGGTAGGGTAATGGAAGATAGGATGGGTCATCTTATAGGCAAAATATCACACACGTTTTCATTGACTATTTGACCTATCATTGGAGTTACTGTGTTAGAAGGACACCTAAGTAGATTTGCTGTCATTGGTGGGGTGTGAGATAGATATTTGGTAGTTGGTGTTTTGTATTCTTGCTCTTGGAGTATACCTAGATTCGGTTTGTGTTAATATTGGCACAAAAATTGAACTAGCGAGCTACAAGCTCTTGCTGCAGTTCATTCCTCCTTTTAAGTACCATTATATGTTAAAAATATCGTTAGAAAGTCTTAGGAAAAAGCAGGGTGTGATATGGTTGTGTTTCGACATTTATATGTATATGTATGTGTCGAGTATGGGACGAGCAAATGGGTTTTATTTATGGTATCCATGCACGACATCCATAGCTGGGAACTCGCACAAGGGAAATTCATTGGGTGGTAATCACAATGGTACAAAAATATGTATAGGTTACGTTCGATATTTTTGAGATACTAAGGCGTTTTGGGAGAGTGTTATCGATCGGGTTTATAAAAGAAAAGAAAAGAGAAGACTAGCATAGGAATGGAGTTGGGTTAGTGGCGATGGGCTGTGTGGTTTTGATGGGCCGAAATATTAAGGGCCCGGTTGGTTAGGATTTGGATTAGTTATTTAGTTAAGTGTATTAGGTGTAATTAATTTTAGTTAAGTGTATTTTGTGTAAATGATTTTTGTGTTAGATGTATAGAAATGTTATGTTTTATCGTGAGTATTGTCATTTGTCGTTGATCGTGAAAATGTGTTGTCGCGATAGAAGTGTTATCTCGAGTTCTGTGTTTACAATTATATATATATATATATATATATATATATATATATATATATATATATATATATATATGAAATGTATCGCGATATTAATAACGATAATAGAAAAGTTTAAATTTCCCCGTACAAATGGGCTTTATTAAATGGTAATACAAGATTATCACTAATCATTGAGATTAACTACAAGGGTTTTTCGTAGAATCCTACAGTACTCCTCCCTCATTCTGAATTCCGTCCCGGAATTCAAGTCTAAGATGGCTAACGAAAGTGGTTTACGAGAATAAGTGTGGATATTTTTCACGGATTTGGTCTTCGCGTTCCCATGTGTATGTTGGTCCCCTCTTGGAGTCCCATTTAACCTTCACAATGGGAATGCGGTTTTGCTTAAGTTGCTTCACCTCTCTATCCATTATCTCTACGGGTTCCTCTGTGAACACAAGTTTGTCGTCCAGTTTAATCTCTTTCAGCGGAATGACGAGAGTCTCGTCTGACAGGCATTTCTTAAGTTGGGATACGTGGAATGTAGGGTGTACCCTACTGAGTTCTTCTGGAAGTTCTAATTTATAAGCAACTGGACCAATCCTCTCGAGGATTTTAAATGGTCCAATGTACCTTGGGTTGAGTTTTCCACGCTTTCCGAAGCGTATCATTCCCTTCCAGGGCGAAACTTTTAGCATAACTCTATCTCCAACTTCAAATTCCATGGGTTTCCTCCTCACATCTGCATAACTCTTCTGTCTGTCGCGAGCGGTTTGGAGACGATGTTTGATTTTGAATATTTTCTCTGTCGTGTCGTGGATTAGTTCTGGTCCGGTAAGCTGCATGTCACCAACTTCCGTCCAGCAGACAGGTGATCTGCACTTTCTCCCGTAAAGTGCTTCAAATGGTGCGGCCTTTAAGCTAGCGTGGTAACTATTGTTATACGAGAATTCAACCAATGGTAAGTGTTTGTCCCAACCTTTTTCGAAGTCAAGTACACATGCTCTAAGCATATCTTCCAAGGTTTGGATTGTCCTTTCACTTTGTCCATCAGTTTGAGGATGATAGGCGGTGCTCATGTCCAATCGAGTACCGAGAGCTTTCTGTAGGGATTGCCAAAATCCTGAAGTGAATCGGCTTTTGATGAAGCGAAAAGTGTACCGCTTTTAAGGGGTCATTTAAGCCCTAAATCGTATTTATTTGATCAAATATTGCCCTAAATCGTTCCTTTTGTCATTTTAGGTACTTTTGAGAAGAAATCTGGAAAAGGAAGCATTTTGGACGTTTTTGGAGCATAAAAGTGAAGAAAACGACAAAGTCTCAAAATCGGCTAAAAGTTACCTTTGACGGCGTCAGGGATTGCCCTGGACGGCGTCATGGCTTGGCAAGAAAAAGGTGGATGTGAAAATTACTCATGATAAGCCAGAGAAATTTGCATGGGAATTCTGACGGCGTCACCCTTTGGAGTGATCAAGGTCGTCACGGCTTAATTTAAAGAGGGACGGCGTCACGCCTAATTCTGACGGCGTCAAGCCTTGATAAGCCAGAACGGATTTTGGAGAGCTAAAGAGGGACGGCGTCAAGAAGGCCATCCGGGAACCCTAAAAGCGGCGAGGTGACGGCGTCACACTCCATAACGTGACGCCGTCAGATCTGAAAGTCTATATATAGTTTTGCAATTTTTTGTCATTAGTGTGGAACTTATTGTGTGTAACTTTGGAGGAGAAACCCTAGGACGAATTTCTGCCGTTTTTAAGGGTTTTCATACCCTTGGATCTCCCATGTTTAATTGAAGATAAGTGATTGTTTAATCATTCAATATGTCTATGTGTTGTTTGATTACATCTTGTTCTTGTCTTTTGATTAACATGCTAGGCTAGATTTATCTTGTGTTTGCTTAGATCTAATGAAACCTAGCTATTGATTATTGGTTATTAGTGTGTTATTAGTTGTATTGGATGATTGTTCATCGATGTTAGGCTTAAGAAAACTGGCTAACTTCCTATTCGGTAACTTGCTTGAACGTCTTAAGAAACATGAACCAATGCGTACTACGGTTTTTATGGTTGTATTTAATGCATGAGCGAATTCTAGTGATCCCATCTTAGGAGCTTCCTAGCCGGCTCGACATAGGAGTGAAGTAGGAGCTCATAGAGTTGGGGAAGTACGTACACCACCCCACGATTGGTATTAAGGAATACACCCGTCATCCACGCGATTAATACACACTAATCAACCGGTAAAAGATAGTTAGGGAGTATGGAAATCTAAGTAAACACATTTCTCTCCACATAAGTTTCACAACCTTTTCATTTTCAGTTATTTTATTTTATTTGCATTCGTAGTAACTTGGGTTAGTTGACTAGCAACTAATTCCGCCCACTCCTTCAAACCCGAGATTTTACTTGCTTTCATAAAAATATAAAAATACAAAAAGAATCTTCCCTCACCCTTAGACCTACTAAAGTAGTTTTTCATACCTAACGAACACTATTCCCTGTGGAAAAGGATAAATCCCCCATACTTACCACTACACTATACTACATCGGTCAGGTACACTGCCTGGTGGGGTTGTAAGCCTCTTGAGATCCCTCGAGAGGTAAAACCTGTTGTAAGGTCGCAAAACCACGCATCAAGTTTTTGGCGCCGCTGCCGGGGAATAGTTATTGTTTAGGTTGAATTTTTATTTTTTTTATAGGTCTACTCACTAGATTCCTTTCTAGTGAGATTTTTATTTTATTTTTCTAGGTTTTCTTTAGTCTATCTTTTTTCTTCGTTTCTTTGTTCGTAACCATTACCATCCGACATCATGGAAGGTGGTAATATCCTCGATCCCAACAACCCACCACAACAACCACCACCTCCTAGAGCCCGTACTCTAGGAGAGTATTCCCGTCGTAGCCACCATGGATATCGAAACACCATTGAGCTCACTCAAGGAGCCAATGTCACTCCCTTGCGATCCGACACCATCCGGTTGGTGCAAAGCGGATGCGCATTCCATGGACTTCGTTCTGAAGATCCTAATCAACATCTCAAGGACTTTCTCAAAATTGTTGATTCCATAGACCTTGATGTTGCCACTCGAGAGACGACCCGACTGCGTCTCTTTCAATTCTCTTTGCGGAACCAAGCTAGTCAATGGCTAGAGCGTCAACCCGCAGGATCCATCACCTCTTGGGATGATCTCACTACTCGTTTCCTTGCTCAGTTTTTCCCACCGGGAAGAACTACCAAGCTAAGGAAGGATATCTTGATGTTTGAACAACGTCGAGGCGAAACCCTCTACGGGGCATGGATTCGATTCTAGGACTTACTCCAAAAAGTCCCTCATCATGGCATAAATCTCTGGCGTCAAATCCAAATCTTCTATGACCATGTTGATTACCACACCAAGCGTGCCATCGATCGAGCCGCCGGGGGCAGATTGCGCGACAAAAGCGCCGAGGAATCATGGGAGATCATTGATGAGCTTGCATCCGACGATGATGAATTGTGGCAAGTCTCCCACGACGTACGCTCGGCGGTCAAGACATATTCGTCGCCCGATACAGCCAATCAAATCACTGAGGAAAGCGTTAATGAACTTGAGAAAAGGGTTGCATATCTTATGGAAAAGCATAAGAGACCCTTAAGTCCACAAAAAGCAACAATTAACTCGGTCTCAAGCGTTAAGCAAATACCATTGTCCGAATCACCCCGTAGGGAAAATAATAAACCCTTCCATAAGCACGCTCAACCCAATTCACCACCTCAGGAACTTAGTCCAACATTCGAAGCTCGAATGAGAGAATACATGTCAAAACACTCCGAACGGTTGGCAAAATTTGAGGAAGCCGTCTACAAACAGAAGGAGGAAATGGAAGAGAAGATGGCGGAGATGATGAACCTCTTGAAAGAATACACAAATACAAAAGCTCCTAAAAATGTGCTAGTGCGAAAAGATGTTGAAGTTCCCAACACTAAATGTGTTAATGCCGTCTCCGTCGCCCAAGAGAGCGAAAATGATGGAAGAGGGAAGTTGATAACTATGGAAGTTAACAAAATTGACCTCGTCCCACTTAATGACGGAAACACCAATGCCTACACATGCAATTCCGACAAGGGAAAGGAGGCGCCCACTGAGGAGCGCCAATTGGAAGAACCACCAAAGTCACAACAAGTGAGGCATTACTTGAAGCACGAAATAAACAAGGAAACCATAAACAATTGGGTGGGAAACTATCGACGTACTCATCTACCCAACAAGGAGTCCAAGAGGATGGAACCGGATGATGAATCCGACACATTACCCGGAGGGCAGTTGTATGAGTGCCTCATAAGACAAAAGTTAGTGGAAAAGCAAGAATTCTACGGGGTCTTCGAAATACCATGCAGCATTGGAAAACTCAAGTATCTGGATGCGGTAGCTGACCAAGGTTCTGACGTAAATTTGATGCCTTTATCCGTTTATGTCCAGTTAACCGACGAACTGCCATCCATCACCCGTACTAAACTCTCCTTTGCAAAACATTCTTATGAGTACCCGTTAGGAATTGCGGAAGATGTGTTGGTCAACGTTGCCGGATTCCTGTATCTGGTCGACTTCATGATTATTGAAAGAAATGACATGAATATGCCAATAATCCTTGGGGCACCCTTTCTCGCGACCACTAGGGCACAAATCAATTACGAAAAAAGTACCATCCAAATGAAGAAGGGGAAGAAAACAATAAACTTCCCAACGATCCCACGACATATACGAGATATTGCTCTACAAAAGAAGATGGAGGCGAACCCCAAAATAATCCGTGGTAAGGTTCGAGAGAAAATCCGTGCATGGGAGGCAAGGATTAAGAATTACAAGGAAAATGAGATTAGAGAATGTAAGGGCGGAAATGACGATTATATTGAGGCTGATAAGCAGACCAATAACCCCGTGGAATTTACAAAAGGAGACTCAGTACTCCTAAGGCATTCAGAAACAAAAGCACCTACCGATGAACCAAGTCCCTGGTGGTACGGACCATTCACAATTAAAAGTCTACACCAAGATGGGGTAGTGAGCTTGACCAGCAAGGGAGGAGGTGAAGTGACTGTGAATGTCGGGCGATTGAGACACCACCACCCTGATAACAAGGATTATATCTATCAGGGATACGTCATTATGAATGATGGAATCACGTAATGTACGTGACTTTGAGTCTAGCTACAAGACTCGTTAATAAAGAAAAGCGCTTCTTGGGAGGCAACCCAAGTTTTATTTGCTTTGTGTGTTTATTTCTTTGTTTGTTTGATTTTATTTGTTTCCGTATGTGTGTTTAATTTTTATTATTATTAATTCATGTTCAAAAACTAAATTGTGAAAATGCTTTATCTTGTTTTTAACTTCGTCTTAACTACATATAAAGGTATTTTGCAAAAGTTAAGTGTAAGGGAAATCTAAATCGGTTTATTAGAACACAAATGAACATGAATCGTAATAATATTAAATGAACATACATATTAGTGCTTGTTTGAGTCAAATGCTTGTATCGAGTCATAATGATGTTTTGCAGGATTTCCAGGAAGTAAGGTATAGGTTTTTCCAAAAATTTTCCGGAAACGTAACATGAGAATTCTGTCAGATCATTTCTGACGGCGTCAGGTTTAATTTTCTGAAAATTTTTTGAAAGTTTTGTTTTCATAAAAAGTTTTTATTAAATCTATAACTTATAATCTCCAGGAATCTGCAAAATTATCATTCCACAAGCATTATATCCTTATATATAGAGTTTATCCCGCCGATGTTATGCAGGTTTTCGTGTTTGTTTTCTCAGGTTTAACAGGTTATTTTGGACAAGGAAATGTTTTGGATCAAGCTTTTGGTGATGCATTAGTCTTGGAGCTTTTACATTCTCTTGGAAGAAGATTTAACCATGTTACTTCATTATCCACCGAGCGAATCAGGGGAGTATTTGATTTCATTCTTTTACTTTTTTCTTTTACATCTTGTTATTTGAACATTGGGGACAATGTTCATCTTAAGTGTAAGGGGGTAAAAGTACGATACTTCAGAGAATGCTTTTACGCTTGATTTTTGTTTGTTTAATAATAGATGTGTAATAAAACTGAGATAAATACCTGTTAGGGTAATTTTAGTGCCAAATTTAAATTTTTTTACAACATTTAGGAGTGAAACTTTAGTTCTAATGAGCGTCTCACGGATAGGAGTTATATGACTAGCACAAAAAAACCGTACCACTAAAAAAATTTTCCACCCCCAAATATGTGAGGTTCGCCCCTAGAATTGGTAGGAAAAGCATTTTGCTATGATGTGTGTACCGGTAGCACTTAGATTCTAGAACTTGCGTTAGGACCATTCCAAGGCCACAAGTGAGACTACATTCGTGTAGTTAGATTTACTACATTATAAGAGGCATTAGGATTAACCCATTGTTTTACACCTGTGTTTTTGTTATAATTACTTTGGCTACATTGGTCAAGTAATTCTCCCACACCCTTTGCGTTGTACTCATTTTTAGTACACGATACCCCTAGTACACCCCTCAGAGCCTATCTTTTCGTTTCGACCTTTAAGCATTTTACTTAAAGGAAGAATTTGTTACGCCCCACTAAAATGTACACCCAAATCGCCTTAGCCTACTTTGTATGCACTCATTTTTAGTGCATTATTGTGACAACATTTGTTTAAACCCAAGTTAATTATCTAGTTGATTACATGGTTGCTAAGTCGAGTCATATCCTTGTACATATTGTTTTGGGACGATTGGGACTCATGGGTAAAGTACTAGTGTAATAGAGTAATGGGGAAGAACATCATTTATTACCCCCATATGTGCTAAATATTTTAAAAGTACTTCAAGTTTTTCGATTATCTTAATTCGAGTCATTAGAATAGTTATTTGTAAAGTTATGTAAAAGTTCAAGTGTAAGGGGAATGCAATGCCCCTATGATGTATTATTTTGGATGGTAGGGCAAGAGTGTATGCAAAAAAAAAAAAAAAAAAAAAAAAAAAAAAAAATAAATAAAGAAAAATCAAGAAAAATACAAAAAAAAATGAGAAAAAGAAAAATAGAAAAAAAAACATACGGACTACCATCCCGTTTCATTTTATATTTATTTTATGTTTTTGTTATTTTATTTTTAGTTTAAGATTGAGTTGAGTCTTGGCTTAGCAACATTGTATAGTACATGTAATTGATCAAGATCTTTAACTCGCCACCAGTAAAATATCCTTTATCCAACAAAACCGTGTTTTCCTTTTCCCTACACCTAACGTTATAACCCATGTAAAAGCCCTCTTTGATAGTTTATCTTTGGTGCTTACGCCTAGTGGAGAAGGTTTTCGATCCTTTCCCAAGCCTATGGTAATCTATTTGCTATGACAGGTAGTGAGAGATATTATCCGTTTTCATTTATGAGATTTATTTTGATGACACCTGAGAGATGTGAGTATCTAAACACTACTTGTGAGGTGCTAGTTTGTAATCTCCGTGCTTATTATGATTAAAGTGGAACGATTATTTGTTGCAATTACTTTTATATTAGCATTAAATGACCCCTAACTTGTATTTTGATTAGAATAAAAGCGCATTTGCTTGAGGACAAGCAAATCTCAAGTGTAAGGGTATTTGATGAAGCGAAAAGTGTACCGCTTTTAAGGGGTCATTTAAGCCCTAAATCGTATTTATTTGATCAAATATTGCCCTAAATCGTTCCTTTTGTCATTTTAGGTACTTTTGAGAAGAAATCTGGAAAAGGAAGCATTTTGGACGTTTTTGGAGCATAAAAGTGAAGAAAACGACAAAGTCTCAAAATCGGCTAAAAGTTACCTTTGACGGCGTCATGGCTTGGCAAGAAAAAGGTGGATGTGAAAATTACTCATGATAAGCCAGAGAAATTTGCATGGGAATTCTGACGGCGTCACCCTTTGGAGTGATCAAGGTCGTCACGGCTTAATTTAAAGAGGGACGGCGTCACGCCTAATTCTGACGGCGTCAAGCCTTGATAAGCCAGAACGGATTTTGGAGAGCTAAAGAGGGACGGCGTCAAGAAGGTCATCCGGGAACCCTAAAAGCGGCGAGGTGACGGCGTCACACTCCATAACGTGACGCCGTCAGATCTGAAAGTCTATATATAGTTTTGCAATTTTTTGTCATTAGTGTGGAACTTATTGTGTAACTTTGGAGGAGAAACCCTAGGATGAATTTCTGCCGTTTTTAAGGGTTTTCATACCCTTGGATCTCCCATGTTTAATTGAAGATAAGTGATTGTTTAATCATTCAATATGTCTATGTGTTGTTTGATTACATCTTGTTCTTGTCTTTTGATTAACATGCTAGGCTAGATTTATCTTGTGTTTGCTTAGATCTAATGAAACCTAGCTATTGATTATTGGTTATTAGTGTGTTATTAGTTGTATTGGATGATTGTTCATCGATGTTAGGCTTAAGAAAACTGGCTAACTTCCTATTCGGTAACTTGCTTGAACGTCTTAAGAAACATGAACCAATGCGTACTACGGTTTTTATGGTTGTATTTAATGCATGAGCGAATTCTAGTGATCCCATGTTAGGAGCTTCCTAGCCGGCTCGACATAAGAGTGAAGTAGGAGCTCATAGAGTTGGGGAAGTACGTACGCCACCCCACGATTGGTATTAAGGAATACACCCGTCATCCACGCGATTAATACACACTAATCAACCGGTAAAAGATAGTTAGGGAGTATGGAAATCTAAGTAAACACATTTCTCTCCACATAAGTTTCACAACCTTTTCATTTTCAGTTATTTTATTTTATTTGCATTCGTAGTAACTTGGGTTAGTTGACTAGCAACTAATTCCGCCCACTCCTTCAAACCCGAGATTTTACTTGCTTTCATAAAAATATAAAAATACAAAAAGAATCTTCCCTCACCCTTAGACCTACTAAAGTAGTTTTTCATACCTAACGAACACTATTCCCTGTGGAGAAGGATAAATCCCCCGTACTTACCACTACACTATACTACATCGGTCAGGTACACTGCCTGGTGGGGTTGTAAGCCTCTTGAGATCCCTCGAGAGGTAAAACCTGTTGTAAGGTCGCAAAACCACGCATCAGCTTTCCCTATCTGAAATGATAGAGATTGGGACTCCATGTCGGATTATGATTTCTTTGAAGTACAACTGAGCGAGTGTGTCCAACTCGTCAGTTTCTTTGATAGGCAGAAAATGAGCAGATTTGGTCAAGCGGTCGACGATAACCCAGATGGTGTCTAATCCGGTCGACGTTCTTGGCAACTTGGTAATAAAATCCATAGTGATTCTTTCCCATTTCCAAACTGGTATCTCAGGTTGTACAAGTAGTCCAGATGGTTTCTGGCTTTCAGCCTTGACTCTTGAACAAGTCAAACACTTCCCAACATACGTTGCAATGTCGGCTTTCATATTTGGCCACCAGTAAAGTTGCTTGAGATCTTGGTACATCTTGTTGGATCCGGGATGGATAGAATATTTAGACTTGTGAGATTCATGCATGATAAGATCTCGAATACCTCCGTAGAGAGGAATCCAACATCTTTTCTTGAAGCATAACATTCCATCGGCTCTTCTCACGAACCCGTTCTCACTTTCTGGCATGCCATTAATTTTCTCGTGAGGTCGATTTTCTTCTTGAAGAGCTTCCGATTGGGCTATGAGAATTTGAGATGGAAGCGGTGAATAAATTGTCATTTCTAACGATCGGACTCTAAGGGGTTTGATTCTTTCTTTTCTGCTTAATGCGTCGGCCACGACATTCGCTTTACCGGGGTGGTAGCAAATTTCACAATTGTAGTCGTTGAGTAGTTCCAACCATCGGCGCTGTCTCATGTTTAGCTCCTTCTGATCTAGTATGTGTTGAAGACTTTTGTGATCGGTGAATACCGTGCACTTTGTACCGTATAAGTAATGTCTCCACATTTTAAGAGCGAATACTACTGCTCCTAGTTCCAAATCATGAGTGGTATAATTTTCCTCATTCTTCTTGAGTTGTCGAGAAGCGTAAGCGATGAGTTTGTTTCTTTGCATTAGTACCGCACCTAAACCATGATGCGATGCGTCACAATATACTACAAAGTCGTCGCTCCCGTCCGGTAGTGCTAGAATTGGTGCTTCACAGAGTTTTTGTTTGAGAAGTTGAAATGCTGATTTTTGTTTCTCTCCCCAGATATATTTCTTGTTTTTCTGAGTGAGTTCTGTCAAAGGTTTTGCGATTTTGGAGAAGCCTTCTATAAACCTTCGATAGTAACCAGCGAGTCCTAAAAATTGTCGAATTTCAGTTGGAGTGGTGGGCGATGCCCAACCTTTAACTGCTTCGATCTTGGCGGGGTCAACGTGAATACCTTGACTGTTGATGATGTGGCCTAAGAATTGAACGGTGGAGATCCAAAAGTCGCATTTGAAAAATTTCGCATACAGTTTTTCTTGCTTGAGTAACTCCAAATGGTTCTCAAGTGCTCAGCATGCTCTTTTTCGTTACGTGAGTAGATCAGAATGTCGTCAATGAATACAATTACGAACTTGTCCAAGTATGGCTTGCATACACGGTTCATTAGATCCATGAACACTGCCGGTGCGTTGGTAAGACCAAATGGCATTACTCAGAATTCGTAATGTCCGTATCGTGTCCGAAAGGCTGTTTTGGGAACGTCTTCTTCTCTGACTCTTAATTGGTGGTATCCTGATCTTAGATCGATTTTTGAGTAAACACTTGATCCTTGCAGTTGGTCAAATAGATCGTCAATCCTTGGTAATGGGTATCGATTTTTCACTGTGAGTTTGTTCAACTCTCTATAATCGATGCACATTCGGAATGTTCCGTCTTTCTTTTTGACAAACAGGACTGGTGCTCCCCAAGGTGATGAGCTGGGTTGGATGAATCCTTTATCTGACAGTTCTTTCAACTGCTCAGATAATTCCTTCATTTCCGAAGGGGCTAATCGATAAGGTGCTTTTGCAACGGGTGCTGCTCCAGGCACTAACTCGATTTGAAACTCTACTTGCCGGATTGGTGGAACACCTGGCAAGTCTTCAGGGAATACTTCTGCAAACTCATTTACAACTGGCACTTCTTCTAGTCGTTTCTCTTTTTCTTTCTATTGATCTTCCGTTATTTGGACCAAAAATGCGTGACATCCTTTGTTTATGTATTTCACGGTTTTGATGTACGAGATGATATTGAGTTGGTGTTGGTCCACAAATTGTATATGGATCACTAAGTAGTTTTGAATACCTAGTAGATGGTTAGGATAAATCCGAACCAATCTAAGTGAGAAACCCTAAGTGATTGTTAATGTTAATGCGGAATCTTAACAAGAACAATTAAGAACACAAGCAGGGATATCACTAACTTCGTATATTGATATTCACTATGATCAATTCGTACAACTCACACACGAACTAACAAACTTTAGGGATCCTTTTATAACACAAGGAAACCCTAGACGACACAGAAGATATACACAAATCTTCTATAAAGATACATACACGTAATGTATCTTTTCCTAACATAACTCTAACAAACTTTCCTATCTTCACGACCAGACTTAACTTTATAAGTCAACCAGACTTAACATGTACTACCAGACTTAACTTTACATAACCAGACCTAAATCACAAACAGACCTAACTTAGTAAACTACCAGACCTAAGTTGTCTGCTCTTGATACGCATCATAATTCCCAACAATCCTCCCCTAACTTGATCTTCATGCTTCATGAACTTCAAGTTCTTCTGATTTAGCCTTCTGAGGATTGAATCTTGAACACTTTGAAATGTATTTAGGTCTTGTTCCTTTCTAGCAGCTTAAATCTTGATAAGCTCTTCTGATATGGTCTTTGCAGCAACATTGACTATATGTACATCAATTCATATTAAGTTTCATATCTATTCTCATCACTTCCAAGTGTGTTAACACCTGTAAGAGGTGAATCATTGAAATTTAATGGATTTGATGTCTCTTTACCAATAGCCATTACTACTGGAGTAGCCAAATGTTTTGGTGTGTAAGACCATGGTACACTGATAACCATATGATTTTAAGCAAATCATCAGCTTATCAACGGATTTGTTAAGTCTTTACCAAAAGCCGTTTGCTTCTGGACTAGTCAATTCTTTGATGGAAAAGCACCTCTTCATGGTGAATTGATTACCATTTATGGTTTTCCACAGCCTTTACCACAAGCCATAACCTTGTGGGCTAGCCAACTCTTCACTTATCTTAGATATGGTGAGTTGAATACCATACAATTTTTGGCAAATTGTCAGCCATAAACGGATTTGAGCAATCTTTACCTGTTAGCCGTTTGCTCAGGATTAGCCAGTCCTTATGTTGATGAGACAAGGTGGACTGATAACCTTTTGATGTGTTAGTGCAAAGCACCTCCACCAAGTGAGAAGTTCCAATAATCTCACTCAACAACTTGTGAAAATATACTTAATCCAGCATTGCCTATAGAAGAAATAAAAGACATGGATAAAACAAACAATTTTTTTTTTTTTTTTTTTTTTTTTTTTTTTTTTTTTTTTTTTTTTTTTATCACTAACAGAACTAAAATCAAAACTACAAGACTTAAGAAATAACCTAAATGCTGGTAAGTATTCATACTTTACATACTTCACAATTTGACCTCCCCTTAGGCCAAACCTCCCCTTAACTCAAACTAGGGGTTCATCATACCAATGTTAACTACCAGATAATTGAATCTAGGACCATCAAATGCCTTAGTTAACAGGTCAGCAACATTAAAATCTGTATGTATTTTCTCCACTCTAATCAATTTCTTTTCAAAGCAATCCCTAATGAAGTGATGCCTTATTTCTATATGCTTAGTTTTAGAGTGATATACTGGATTCTTAACAATACAGATAGTACTCTTATTATCTATGTGGATAACAGTATTCATAAAATTCAAACCATAGTCCAGCATCTGATTCTGAATCCACAAAACTTGTCCACAACAATGAGCAGCTGCTACATACTCAGCCTCAGTAGTTGAATTAGCCACAATCATTTGCTTCTTGCATTGCCAAGATATTAACCTCCTTCCAAGGAACTGACAACCTCCTGTTGTTGATTTCCTATCCAGACTTGCACCAGCATAGTCACTGTCTGAATAAGCTGTCAGGTCAAAAGCTGACTCCTTAGGATACCAAAGGCCCAAATTAGGTTTTCCCTTTAAGTACCTAAAGATTCTCTTCACAGCATGAAGATGTGAAGTCTTTGGTTGAACCTGAAAGCGTGAACAAATACAAACTGCATACATAATATCAGGTCTAGAAGCAGTAAGATACATGAGGGAACCTATCATGGATCTGTATAGATGCACATTCACATCAGCAACATCTTCATCCTTTGTTAAAGGCACTTTGTTTTCCATAGGAGTGACTGCTGCCTTCACATTTGAGAATTCAAACTTTTTCAAAATTTCTGCAACATACTTGTCTTGAGAAATAAAGAGTCCATCATCCTTTTGCTTAACTTGCAATCCCAAGAAAAATGTAAGTTCTCCCATTGAGCTCATTTCAAACCTGCTCTTCATTAAACCTTCAAATTCATCACACCAAGACTTTCTTGTGGATCCAAAAATGATATCATCCACATAAATTTGGACAAGAATAATATCCTTCTGATCTCTTTTGATAAATAATGTCTTGTCAATTACACCCCTGATGTATCCATGTTCTTCAAGAAACTGTGAAAGAGTTTCATACCAAGCTCTAGGAGCCTGATGAAGACCATATAGAGCTTTAATAACCTTATACACTTGATTGGGGTTAGCAGGATCCTCAAAGCCAGGAGGCTGATGTACATACACATCTTCTTCAATAGTGCCATAAAGGAAAGCACTTTTGACATCCATCTGATATACCTTGAATCCCATGTATGATGCATAGGCCAAGAATAACCTGATAGCTTCAATCCTTGCTACAGGAGCAAAAACCTCATCATAATCTATGCCCTCCTCCTGTTTGTATCCTTGAGCTACCAACCTTGCTTTGTTCCTTACAACTACCCCTCTTTCATCCCTTTTATTCCTGAAGACCCATTTAGTACCAATAACTTTAGCTCCATTAGGTAGGTCTACAAGAACCCATACTTTCTGTAGCTTGAACTGCAACAACTCTTCTTGCATGGCTTCTACCCAACTTTCCTCCCCTAAAGCTTCAGAAACTGTAGTGGGTTCACTTTGAGAAAGAAAGCAAGCAAATAAGCAATGTTGCTGGTCCTTATGGTTGACCCTTTGTTGTTGCTTGATCAGGCTAATGAGTGCAAGAGAAGCAGACTGATGTTGCACTCTACTTCTTGTTTGAACAGCAGACTTGGGGTTACCAATTATTTGGCTTTTGGGATGAATGGTGTGGATCCTGAGAGTGGGGGTTGGACTTACTTCCACTTCAGTGGGTAAGTTGTTGAAATCAGTAATAATACCTCCTTCATCATAGGAAGCCCCATCAAAAACACCTTCATTAGGATTAGGAAATACTTCAAGTTCTGGCATCTCAGAATCAGCACATTCAGTATTTGAAGAAAGGTCTGGTAGATCATCACTACCAGACTTAAAAAGTGAGGTACTGGTAATGCTAGGGGATTTGACTTTGCCAGACTTAACTTCAGAGTCTGTTTTCTGAGGTGAAGAATCCTTGATAACTGATTCAGCTGCATCAGACTTGTTCTCTGTAGATGGAATCACAACAAGCTCAGCCATATCATCAATGTTCCCTGAATTTGAAGAATCTTTGGTACCTACAATGTTAGTAGCTTCTTGGGTACCTGCAATAGGGTTAATTTGATTCTCCTTGGAGACAGGAACATAATTCATAGAATCAGTCAAATAATCAATATCAAACATCCACCTATGACCAATTCCCTTGACATTGGGTTTTTCCTCAAGAAAGTTTACATGCAGATTTTCTTCTACTTTCTTGGATACTAAATTGTAAACCCTAAAGGCTTTACTGTTTAATGCATACCCAAGTAAAAACCCTTCATCAGACTTTCCTTCAAATTTTCCAAGAACACTTAGAGTATCAAGAATGGTAACATGACACCCAAAAGGTCTTATATGGCTAACAACTGGTTTGTGGCCAAACATAAGCTCATAAGGAGTTCTATTTTGAGGCTTGGTCACTCTAACCCTATTAAAGATGTAGCAGGCATTGCTGACTGCTTCAGCCCAAAATGTAGTAGGTAAAAGTGAATCTGCAAGCATAGTCCTAGCTGCCTCAATAAGTGTCCTGTTCATTCTCTCAGCAACTCCATTTTGCTGAGGAGTTCTTGCATTACTGAATTGTTGCTTAATTCCTTTATTACCACAAAAATCTAGCATGCTCTTGTTTTTAAATTCAGTGCCATTATCACTCCTAATGATTTTGACTCGTTTATCAATAAGGTTTTCAATCTGTCTAATGAATTTTTGAATCAAAGGGGTAGCTTCATCCTTCCTAGACATAAAGAACACCCAACAATATCTAGTACAATCATCTGTAATGACAAGGCAATAGCATGCATGATTAATACTATGGACAGATGTAGGGCCAAAAAGATCCATATGTAAGGTATGCAAAGGTTCAGTGATTAATCTTTCTAATTTAACCTTACAGGATGCCCTATGTTGTTTTCCCTTGTTGCAAGCCACACAGGTATGATCATTTTTAAACAATTTTGAAGGCAAACCTCTCACAAGGTTATTCTTCACAAGTTTATTCATGTTTTTGAAATTCACATGGCCTAACCTTCTGTGCCACAACTTAGATTCATCCAATGTAGCTTTTGCAATTAAACAGGTAGCACCTTTTGCAGGATTAGATGCTTTCATATCAAAACTGTACATTTTGTGTTGTCTGGGAACTTTAAGAAGAATTTGATGTTCTTCAGGCATTTTAAAGTCCGGAGTCAACACAAGACAATCAGTTTCAGTAAAAAGCACCTTATGCTGAGTATCACAAATCTGTGATATTGAGAAAAGGTTGAACTGCCCAAGTTCTTTCACAAAAGATACATTGTCAAATTCTATGTTGCCCACAATAATTCTTCCTTTACCAGTTATCTGTCCCTTGCTTCCTCCAAAAGTAACAGAACCTCCCTCAAATTCATGAAAATCATTAAGATAGTTCTTGTTACCAGTCATGTGCCCAGAGCATCCACTGTCAAGTATTCCTCTATCTTCCATATAGCATAGTGGATGATCCTGCACAAAAAGAAGAGAATTTAGTTTCTCTTAGGAACCCAGACCTGAGTAGGCTTGGGTTCGCCTTGTGGATCAATATGCTTAAATTTCTTAATTGAACTTGATCCACTGTTGTTTTGGGATTTATACATGAATTTATTTTTGTTTGAATCCCAAGACATACATGCTGAGGTCTTAACAGCAGAACCCCCATTTCCCTTTAAAGGTTTTGCTGTTTGCTTTCCAACTTGTCTTCTCATAGGTGAATGAGCTTTGTAAAAATTATTTCTTTGAAAATTTTCATTCACCTGAGGTTTTTGAAAAGGTTGCTTGGGTCTTACAAAACCAGTGTTCACATTAGGTCTCACAGAGTTAACATAACCAGTATTCACTTTAGGCCTCATAAAATTAACATTTTGCCTATTCACATTAAAGTTTCTGTAGCCAGACCCAAAATTTTGTCTACCAGAACTAACAAAGGAGTTAGGTCTGGTAGTGTTATTTAGTTGAACAGGTCTGGGAACAAACTGGTTAGCATGATTAACTCTACTAGCATTGTTCCAAACTGGTTTATTTAAACCTTGAACCTTATTAACATTCATTCTCTTTTGCTCAGTCTCTCTTTTCATTCTCTTTTCATGGAAGTCACAATCTCTTATTAAATGACTCAAACTTCCACACACAAAGCATCTTTTAGGAGCATAAGTGTAACTACTCCTACTTTCTCTGTGAACACTATTGCTTCTAGGTGACTCATTTAATTTAACAGATTCCCTAGGAGTTTTTATGTGATTGACACAACTAGGTTTAACTGTTTCAGCCTTTTGTTCAGTCACTAAAGGTTTAGTAACAACAGGTTCACACTTCTTAACAACCTTAGGTTCAGGATTCTCTTTTTCCTCACTGATTGACTCAGACTTAGAGTGATCAGAGGAACCATCAATAGATCCTTCAGAGTCATTGGATTGACAAGAAGAATATCTACTAGATTTGTCCTCTGAGGTAGTTGGTTCAGACACTTGAGGACCTTTCTTACCATACACAAAGAGTGAATCATCCAACTCTTCTTTTTCAAGAGGAGTATAGTCATCACTCAAAGGTGGTGGTACTCCCTTAAAGTCACCAATCTTAACAAACCTATTATACAAAGGCTTACCAGCATAGTCCTCTTCTCTAGTCTTAAATATATCCCTATTCTCATTTTCCTCATATCCTAAGCCACATTTTTTATTTGACTTAATTTGAGAATCCCAACACTTAAACAGGTTATTATTTGAATTGTTCCATTGATCTACCCTTTTTCTCAGCTCATCCCTCTCCTTCTGAATTTTAAGCCCTAATTGTCTATACCTTTTAAGCTTCTCATCTTGTTCATATATCTTATTAGCTTGAAAGTATAGTTTTTCATTTAAAGCAGCATGTTGATTTTGAAGGGTGACCTTTTGTGCCTCTAAAGTTTTTACAGCATTTTTATGTGCTAATAAATTTACTTCTAGATCACCTATTTGTTCTTGCTGCTCATCACACAAAGCCTTAACATGATTATATGAGTCAGTACATAATTTAGAGCATAATGATACCTCATTACCAATGGCCATGAGAGCATGATCAGACTCCTCATTTACTCTTGGATGCTCACCCCAATTGACTCCTCCAGCTTCCATTGTCAGCAGGCTCATCTGATTCTTTTCCATCTTCCCATCTTCAACTCTTTTCTCATCAGCAGACTTCTTCTCTGGACAATCTCTTGAAAAATGCCCATGCTTGTGACAGTTGTAGCATTCAACAGTCCTCTTTGTGTATCCCACTGGTGATTTGTTGTTGAAGTTGATAGTCCTACCATATTGCTTCTGAAATCGTTTGACCCTTAAAGCAACCATGGCAATGTGCCATTTTATATCCATCTCCTCAACTTCAGCATCATTAATTTGTTCAAGGTCTTCACAAATAAAGCTTTCATCTTCTGTTTGATTGGCAAAGAAAGAATGTATCACCTCATCAGTGAAACTTGAAGCAGACCTTTCACTTGAAGGAGTTTCATAGTTACCAGACCTAACACCAGATCTAACCTTGTAAGTACTGCTTTTGTTTTGAGACACAAAAGCAACATTTGATGAACTGGTTGAACCTTGAGTGTTATTACTGATGTCCCTTTCAAACATCCTGAGATTATTGTATAGGTCATCAGGTGTCATAGAGTCTACTTCCTCCTTAATCCTCATTGCCACAGATACATTGCCCCATTCTGATGGTAAAGATCTAAGGAATTTGTGATTTGCATCCTCATTCGAGACTGCTGCACCATGAACTTCCAGTTGTGTTAACAGATGTTGAAATCTGTCATAGCCCTTCTCCAAACCTTCAGTCTTTGAAACACTAAATGTTTCAAATTGCTGTTTAAGAACAGCCTTTTGCATCTTTTTGGAGTTAGCATTACCTCCAAATCGTTTCTTGATAGCTTCCCACATCTCCTTAGCATCAAGAATGCCATGAAACCTTTGTAGATGCTCCTTAGGAATAGCCATAAGAAGCAAGGTTCTGGCCTTCTTTTCCTTCTCCACAGCCCTAATCTCCTCAGCAGATACTGGTGGCATTATTCTGAGCTGCCCATCATTCCCTTGTGAAATTCTCTTCTTAGAATTTCCCTTTTGGATCACCTTCCATACATCACTATCAATGTATTCCAGATAATGTTCCATCTCCATGGCCCATATATCATATTCTTCTCTCTTCAGTAGTGGAAGTTTTATGTTTGAGATTGTGGTTGTGGAAGGGATGGGTTGTTGTTGTGTTTGGGAGTTACTGGTTTCGGTTTTTCCTTCATCTTCATGGTTTGATTGCTCATCCTCACTGTTATGGATTGAGAAAGTTTCAGGCTTATCGAGTTCAGACATTGTGTAGGGTGATTTGAGTGAGAATTAGGTTTAGTGTTCTACGAATTCAGAGTCTCTTCCTTGCTCTGATACCACTTGTTGGTCCACAAATTGTATATGGATCACTAAGTAGTTTTGAATACCTAGTAGATGGTTAGGATAAATCCGAACCAATCTAAGTGAGAAACCCTAAGTGATTGTTAATGTTAATGCGGAATCTTAACAAGAACAATTAAGAACACAAGCAGGGATATCACTAACTTCGTATATTGATATTCACTATGATCAATTCGTACAACTCACACACGAACTAACAAACTTTAGGGATCCTTTTATAACACAAGGAAACCCTAGACGACACAGAAGATATACACAAATCTTCTATAAAGATACATACACGTAATGTATCTTTTCCTAACATAACTCTAACAAACTTTCCTATCTTCACGACCAGACTTAACTTTATAAGTCAACCAGACTTAACATGTACTACCAGACTTAACTTTACATAACCAGACCTAAATCACAAACAGACCTAACTTAGTAAACTACCAGACCTAAGTTGTCTGCTCTTGATACGCATCATAATTCCCAACAGTTGGGTTTTATAATGGTCACAACGAACGGTGAGTGTTTCATTGTCTAAGGGAATTTGGATAACTTTTTCGTCGCAGATGATTCGGGCGCGATGTTTGGATAACCAATCCATGCCCACAATTGCGTCAAAGCTTCCAAGTTGGATGGGCATGAGATCGATTTGAAATGATTTGTCTTGGAGTGTTAAGGTGCAGTTTTCGAGTACGGTGTTGGTGCTTAGCAATTTTCCGTCGGCTATTTCGATTTCGTACGAGGTATCTAATTCTACGGGTGCAATATTAAGTGATTGCGTGGTTTTGTAACCTTACAACAGGTTTTACCTCTCGAGGGATCTCAAGAGGCTTACAACCCCACCAGGCAGTGTACCTGACCGATGTAGTATAGTGTAGTGGTAAGTACGGGGGATTGATCGTTCTCCACAGGGAATAGTGTTCGTTAGGTATGAAAGGCTACTCTAATTAGGTCTAAGGGTTGAGGAAGATTCTTTTTATGTTTTTATATTTTTATGAAAGCAAGTAAAATCTCGGTTTTGAAGGAGTGGGCGGAATTAGTTGCTAGTCAACTAACCCAAATTACTACGAATGCAAATAAAATAAAATAACAAAAATGAAAAGTGGTGAGAAACTTATGTGTAGAGAAATGTGTTTACTTAGATTTCCTTACTCCCTAACTATCTTTTACCGGTTAATTAGTGTGTATTAGTTGCGTGGATGACGGGTGTATTCCTTAATACCATTCGTGGGGTGGCGTACTTACTTCCCCAAACTCTACAAGCTCCTACTTCACTCCTATGTCGAGCCGGCTAGGAAGCTCCTAACATGGGATCACTAGAATTCGCTTGTGCATTAAATACAACCATAAAAACCTTTAGTACGCGTTTGGTTCATGTTTCTTAAGACGTTCAAGCAAGTTACCGAATAGGAAGTTAGCCAGTTTTCTTAAGCCTAACATAGATAAACAATCATCCAATACAACTAACAACACACTAACAACCAATAATCAATAGCTAGGTTTCATTAGATCTAAGCAAACACAAGATAAAATTAGCCTAACATGTTAAACAAAAGACAAGCATAAGATAGAATCAAACAACACATAGACATATTGAATGATTAATTGATAACTTATCTTTCAATGAAACATGGAAGATCTCAAGGCAAAAAGCCCTGAAAAAGTAGCTAAAATCGTCTTAGGGTTTTATCCCAAAATTCCACACACTAAGCTCTCCCTAATGACAAAAGATTAGAAAACTATATATAGATTTTCGGATCTGACGGCGTCACCTTATGCATTGTGACGCCGTCACCTCGCCGCTTTTAGGGTTCCCGGGTGACCTTCTTGACGCCGTCCCTCTTTAGCTCTTCAAAAATCCATTCTGGCTTATCAAGGCTTGACGCCGTCGGATCATGAACGTGACGCCGTCCCCTTATGATTTAAGCCGTGACGCCCTTGATTTAGTTAAAGCGTGACGCCGTCAGAATTCTCATGCTAACTCACTGGCCCGTCATGAGTAAATTTCACATCCAACTTTTCTTGCCAAGGCATGACGCCGTCCAGAGTAAAGTCTGACGCCGTCAAGAGTAACTTTCAGCCGATTCTTGAGACTTTGCCGTTTTCTTCACTTTAATGCTCCAAAAACGTCCAAAATGCCTCCTTTTCCAGATTTCTCCTCAAAAGTACCTAAAATGACAAAAGGAACGATTTAGGGCAATATTTGATCAAATAAATACGATTTCGGGCTTAAATGACCCCTTAAAAGCGGTACACTTTTCGCCTCATCAAATACCCTTACACTTGAGATTTGCTTGTCCTCAAGCAAATGCGCTTTTATTCTAATCAAAATACAAGTTAGGGGTCATTTAATGCAAACATAAAAGTAATTACAACAAATAATCGTTCCACTTCAATCATAATAAGCACGGAGATTACATACTAGCACCTCACAAGTAGTGTTTAGATACTCACATCTCTCAAGTGTCATCAAAATAAATCTCATAAATGAAAACGGAAAATATCTCTCACTACCTGTCATAGCAAATAGATTACCATAGGCTTGGGAAAGGATCGAAAACCTCCTCCACTAGGCGTAAGCACCTAAGATAAACTATCAAAGAGGGCTTTTAAATGGGTTATAACGTTAGGTGTAGGGAAAAGGAAAACACGGTTTTGTTGGATACGGGATATTTTACTGGTGGCGAGTTAAAGATCTTGATCAATTACATGTACTATACAATGTTGCTAAGCCAAGACTAGACTCGATCTTAAGCTAAAACGAAATAACAAAATAACTAAAATATAAAACAAACATAAAATGAAACGGGATGGTAGTCCGTATGTTTTTTTCTATTTTTCATTTTCTCATTTTTTTGTGTTTTTTCATGATTTTTTTTTTTTTTTTTTTTTTTTTTTTTTTTTTTTTTTTTGCATACACTTTTACCCTACCATCCAAAATAATACATCATAGGGGCGTTGCATTCCCCTTACACTTGAATTTTTACATAACTTTACAAATACTAATCTAATGACTCGAATTAAGATAATTGAAAAACTTGGAGTACTTTTAAAACATTTAGCACATATGGGGGTAATAAATGATGTTCTTCCCCATTACTCCATTACACTAGTACTTTACCCATGAGTCCCAATCGTCCCAAAACAATATGTACAAGGATATGACTCGACTTAGCAACCATGTAATCAATTAGATAATTAACTTGGGTTTAAACAAATGTTGTAACAATAATGCACTAAAGATGAGTGCATACAAGGTAGGCTAAGGCGATTTGGGTGTACATTTTAGTGGGGTGTAACAAATTCTTCCTTTAAGTAAAATGCTTAAAGGTCGAAACGAAAAGATAGGCTCTGAGGGTGTACTAGGGGTATCGTGTACTAAAAATGAGTACAACGCAAAGGGTGTGGGAGAATTACTTGACCAATGTAGCCAACGTAATTATAACAAAAACACAGGTGTAAAACAATGGGTTAATCCTAATGCCTCTTATCATGTAGTAAATCTAACTACACGAATGTAGTCTCACTTGTGGCCTTGGAATGGTCCTAACGCAAGTTCTAGAATCTAAGTGCTACCGGTACACACATCATAGCATAAATGCTTTTCCTGCCAATTCTAGGGGCGAACCTCACATATTTGGGGGTGGAAAATTTTTTAGTGGTACGGTTTTTGTGCTAGTTATATAACTCCTATCCGTGAGACGCTTATTAGAACTAAAGTTTCACTCCTATATGTTGTAAAAAATTTTAAATTTGGCACTAAAATTACCTTAACAAGTATTTCTCTCAGTTTTATTACACATCTATTATTAAACAAACAAAAATCAAACGCAATTGTATTCTCTAAAATCGTGCTTTTACCCTCCCCTTACACTTAAGATGAACATTGTCCCCAATGTTCAAATAATAAGATGTAAAAGCAAAAAGTAAAAGAATGAAATCAAATACTCCCCTGATTCGCTCGGTGGATAATGAAATTACACGGTTAAATCTTCCTCCAAAGAGAATGTTGAAGCTCCATGACTAATGCATCGCCACAAGCTTGATCCAAAAACATTTCCTTGTCCAAAATAACCTGTTAAACCTGAGAAAACAAACACGAAAACCTGCATAACATCGGCGGGATAAAATCTATATATAAGGATATAATGCTTGTGGAATGAAAATTTTGCAGATTCCTGGAGATTATAATTTGGAGATTTTAATAAAACTTTTTATGAAAACAAAACTTTCAAAAATTTCTGGAAATTAAATCTGACGCCGTCAGGTTATAACCCCTGACGCCGTCAGAAATGACCTGACAAAAATTTTCATTTTTAGTTTCCGGAAAATTTCTGGAAAAACCTTTACCTTACTTCCTGGAAATCCTGCAAAACATCATTATGACTCGATACAAGCATTTGACTCAAACAAACACTAATATGTATGCTAATTTATTATTATTACGATTCATGTTAATTTGTGTTCTAATAAACCGATTTAGATTTCCCTTACACTTATCTTTTGCAAAATACCTTTATATGTAGTTAAGACGAAGTTAAAAAACAACATAAAGCATTTTCACAAATTAGTTTTTAACATGAACCAATAATAATAAAAATTAAACACACATACGGAAACAAATAAAAACAAACAAACAAATAAATAAACACACAAAGCAAATAAAGCAAATAAAGCTTGGGTTGCCTCCCAAGAGCGCTTGTTTTTGTTCGAGTCACGAGCCTGACTCTACCCTTATTTAACGGATAAAGGAGAGGTTTTTCCTACACTTAGGATTAAGTGCGGGTGATAGTAGCGATACACACCATCTCGGTGGAAGTATGCCGCGTGAGGAAAGAGTGGTGGATGAATTATATGCTCAAAGATGTGGGATCCAATCATCATAACCTTACTTAGTTCAATTGGGTCAATGGGTGAATTGAAGTTTTCTCCTAGAAAGGGATCATCTTCTATCAACTTCGAGAGATTCCTAGTTGAGAATCCACTTTGACCTAATAAACCCGGTTTAAACCCATAATATTTCTTGTGATCAATCATGAATGGGTGATGTAAGTATTTAAGGTCATGTTTCACTCCTATATTGGCTTCCTCTCTACAAGGCTTAGAGTCTACTACCTCCAACGTAAAACTACCCGGACTATATGGTTTGATGGGTGGATCGGGACCTATTTCAATTCCTAAATTCTCATCCAAGGATGGAAGATTAGGTAACGGTTTTGGTTGAGGCTCCGGTTCATCAAAACTAGGAACTTCCCTAGAACTAAGAGAAAGGTTATGACTACAAGTATTCAAACCTATTTCTTCTAGTTTTGTTTGATCCAAGGGCTCTACCTCTATTGGGGTTCCTATAGTCTCTTCTACTTCTTTCGGGTAAGTCATGGGTGGTGTGTGTGCCTCAAATGATGGTAGGACTTGTGGGGTACTTGGTGGGCTTATGTTACTTACCTCATCATTCCTTATGTCAAGATCACCTATATCCTCATCATGTGTTTTAGTAGGATCTAACCCTAACATTTTCCCAAGTATCTCAAGTGCTTCTCTAGGCATCTCAACTTCTATGTCCGAATCATAAGGATCATCCTCAATATTCTGACCGCTATATACAAATTGCCTAAAAGATTCATCATGTGTTTCTTGAGCTTCAACGTCATCAATCATAAAACCTAGGTCTTTTTGATTAATGTGATCATGTTCGGCTAAATCCTCCATCACATCAAGGTCACCTATGTGTTCGTTTTGTACTATGGCATTACATGACAACCACTTAGGTATCTCAACACTAATGTATTCATCCCCAAACAAACTTGTTTCATGATCCAGGAAATTTATATTCAATTGACTTGTACTAACGTTTGTTGGGTTGTCTACCCTATAATAATATTGGGCACAATCTTCTATGGCATCCCATGCTTCTTCAGCACTTAATTCCCTAAAGTCCCCATTGGCAAAATCCTCAATGCGCATTTGGTCATATTGGCCAACACGATAGTAAAAGGTTCGGGTTAGGGATGCTAAAGCGAAACTATGATGAGGGAATTTTTGGAGTAAATTTCTAAAACGAGTCCATGCATCATATATGGGTTCATCTCGATATTGTTTGAAATTCGAGATGTCAATAGGGTAGAATGGCCTTTGTGGTTGGTGGTATGGTGGATTCGCGTACTCCATAATGGTGAACGGAAGAGTCAATGGAAATTTCTTTTACGAACAAAGACACAAAGAAAAAGATAGACTAAAGAAGATCCTAGAAAAAGAAAATAAAAATCTCACTAGAAAGGAATCTAATGAGTAGACCTAATAGAAATAAAAATTCAACCTAAACAATAACTATTCCCCGGCAACGGCGCCAAAAACTTGATTGCGTGGTTTTGTAACCTTACAACAGGTTTTACCTCTCGAGGGATCTCAAGAGGCTTACAACCCCACCAGGCAGTGTACCTGACCGATGTAGTATAGTGTAGTGGTAAGTACGGGGGATTGATCGTTCTCCACAGGGAATAGTGTTCGTTAGGTATGAAAGGCTACTCTAATTAGGTCTAAGGGTTGAGGAAGATTCTTTTTATGTTTTTATATTTTTATGAAAGCAAGTAAAATCTCGGTTTTGAAGGAGTGGGCGGAATTAGTTGCTAGTCAACTAACCCAAATTACTACGAATGCAAATAAAATAAAATAACAAAAATGAAAAGTGGTGAGAAACTTATGTGTAGAGAAATGTGTTTACTTAGATTTCCTTACTCCCTAACTATCTTTTACCGGTTAATTAGTGTGTATTAGTTGCGTGGATGACGGGTGTATTCCTTAATACCATTCGTGGGGTGGCGTACTTACTTCCCCAAACTCTACAAGCTCCTACTTCACTCCTATGTCGAGCCGGCTAGGAAGCTCCTAACATGGGATCACTAGAATTCGCTTGTGCATTAAATACAACCATAAAAACCTTTAGTACGCGTTTGGTTCATGTTTCTTAAGACGTTCAAGCAAGTTACCGAATAGGAAGTTAGCCAGTTTTCTTAAGCCTAACATAGATAAACAATCATCCAATACAACTAACAACACACTAACAACCAATAATCAATAGCTAGGTTTCATTAGATCTAAGCAAACACAAGATAAAATTAGCCTAACATGTTAAACAAAAGACAAGCATAAGATAGAATCAAACAACACATAGACATATTGAATGATTAATTGATAACTTATCTTTCAATGAAACATGGAAGATCTCAAGGCAAAAAGCCCTGAAAAAGTAGCTAAAATCGTCTTAGGGTTTTATCCCAAAATTCCACACACTAAGCTCTCCCTAATGACAAAAGATTAGAAAACTATATATAGATTTTCGGATCTGACGGCGTCACCTTATGCATTGTGACGCCGTCACCTCGCCGCTTTTAGGGTTCCCGGGTGACCTTCTTGACGCCGTCCCTCTTTAGCTCTTCAAAAATCCATTCTGGCTTATCAAGGCTTGACGCCGTCGGATCATGAACGTGACGCCGTCCCCTTATGATTTAAGCCGTGACGCCCTTGATTTAGTTAAAGCGTGACGCCGTCAGAATTCTCATGCTAACTCACTGGCCCGTCATGAGTAAATTTCACATCCAACTTTTCTTGCCAAGGCATGACGCCGTCCAGAGTAAAGTCTGACGCCGTCAAGAGTAACTTTCAGCCGATTCTTGAGACTTTGCCGTTTTCTTCACTTTAATGCTCCAAAAACGTCCAAAATGCCTCCTTTTCCAGATTTCTCCTCAAAAGTACCTAAAATGACAAAAGGAACGATTTAGGGCAATATTTGATCAAATAAATACGATTTCGGGCTTAAATGACCCCTTAAAAGCGGTACACTTTTCGCCTCATCATTAAGCAATAAAGCAAATGAAGTAGATACAAATCTTCTATCAGCTCCAGAATCAAATAATATTTTAGCACTATGTTGATTCAGTAAGAAAGTACCCGTAGTGACATTGGGATTCTGTGGCGCGTTTCCATCTCCAAGTATGTAGGCTCTTCCGCGGGCAACATTGTTGGTGTTCTTCGGGCAGTTACTCTTGTAATGTCCCGTTTCACCACAACCGTGGCACTTCACTGCTACTGGGTGTGCATTTGCCCCTGTGGCCCTGCAGTCTTTGGTCACATGACCTACTCTTCGGCAGTTTCCGCGGATAGCGGTGCAGGGTCCGATATGATGCATCTTACACTTGTTACACTGGGGTTTTGTCCCAGCATACATTTTCCCTTCAGTAGGTGCAGCCACATAAGCCCTGGCGGCTTCTTGACGGCGGTTTTGTTGCTGATGTCGGTCGTTACGGCTTTGCTGGTAGTCTCTGTTGCGGTTGTTTCGGTCATTGCTGCGGTAGCTCCTGTTGTGGTTGTAATAGCTGTTGCTATTCCGGTTGCTGCTGCCATGGTTATCATAGTTTCTCTTTTGTCCAATGACTGTGGAGTTAGAACCTCGTTTAAGCACTCGATTCATCATTCGCTGAGCAAACACGAATGCGGCTTCGAGGGTTTTTGGGTTTGATGCGGTAACGTCTCCCTCAATACTTGAAGGTAGTCCTTCCACATATTTTTCCAACATCTTTTCCAAGTCAGGTACCATGTGTGGACACAGAAGAGATAATTCTTGAAACCTTCGGTTGTACGTACTGACGTCATTGTTTCTCACCACTAACTGGTGAAATTCATCCTCAAGCTTCCTGACCTCTGTCCGAGGACAGTACTTTTTCAACATCTTATTTTTCAGTTCGGTCCAGGAGATTTGAAATGCTGCTTCGGTACCCATTATTTTGACAGTAGCATTCCACCAAGATAGTGCATCTCCTCTTAAGGTTCCAGTAGCAAAGGTGACTTTGTTGTTTTCCGCGCAGTTACTTCTCATGAATACTGTTTCAATGCATTCAAACCACTGTGCTAACTCTGTCACTCCTTCTATGCCTTTGTAGGTAGTTGGCTGGCAACTCACGAATTCCTTGTAAGTGCATTTACGCTGTGTAGATGCCTCACTTTCAGTCGTTGCTCCTATGTTGTTGCTTGAGCGGGTTGCAGCATCGGCCTCGCGTGCTGCGGCGATACCGGCATCAATCATCCTGTGAACCTCCTCAGGTGTTATTGTTGCGGTATGGTTGGTAGTTTCATGTTCGATATGTTCCATTTTCTATTAATGTCACAAGAATACAGATTTAGATTTCGGATAGAATAGCTGAGTATTTGAAGAATGCGTATATGAACAATGTATCATGGTGTGAAATGGTGATTAAGTTGAATATTTTCAACAATTACGATGCCTTTGGATATCATCGTAAACAATTAATCAATTTATGGATATGGGATTGCTAAGGAACAAACGATTTAATCATAAAAACGGAAGTTCAACAACTTTCTCTACATTCCTCCATCTTATTTTCGAGTTTCTATTCTTTATGTGTCTAAGTTTTTACAATATCTACACGATTAGAGAATCATAATAATAACAAGCAACATCACGACATGTCTGGATACAATTACAATACATACGAACAACCATAATACATAAGTCAACAGATATATAGTACATTACTACCAACATTATAACATTAATAACTTGATCAGTTGAGTTATACAACAAAATGATACAAGAGTCTTTATTAATCGCCACATGCGGCAGACTACAATGTCTCAAACTATACAACATGCTAACTATGTCTAATGATTAGGTCCATCCGTACATGATGAAGCGAAAAGTGTACCGCTTTTAGGGGTCATTTAAGCCCTAAATCGTATTTATTTGATCAAATATTGCCCTAAATCGTTCCTTTTGTCATTTTAGGTACTTTGGAGAAGAAATCTGGAAAAGGAAGCATTTTGGACGTTTTTGGAGCATAAAAGTGAAGAAAACAACAAAGTCTCAAAATCGGCTGGAAAAGTACCTGTGACGGCGTCAAGCACCATTGTGACGCCGTCAACCCTTGACGCGCCAGAGAGGATTTTGGATGATTAAAAGGGGACGGCGTCAAGAAGGCCATCAAGAAACCCTAACCGCGGTGAGGTGACGACGTCAGCTCTATAACGTGACGCCGTCAGATATGATTTTCTATATATATTCTCATAATTTTTAGTCATTAGTGTGCAACTTTGTGAGGAGAAACCCTAAGACGATTTTTCTGCTACTTTTAAGGGTTTTATACCCTTGGATCTCCCATGTTCAATTGAAGATAAGTAATCAATTAATCATTCAATATGTCTATGTGTTGTTTGATTATATCTTGTTCTTGTCTTTTATTTAACATGCTAGGCTAGATTTATCTTGTGTTTGCTTAGATCTAATGAAACCTAACTATTGATTATTGGTTGTTGGTGTGTTATTAATTGTATTGGATGATTGTTTATCGATGTTAGGCTTAAGAAAACTGGCTAACCTCCTATATGGTAACTTGCTTGAACGTCTTAAGAAACATGAACCAATGCGTACTAAGGTTTTTATGGTTGTATTTAATGCATGAGCGAATTCTAGTGATCCCATGTTAGGAGCTTCTTAGCCGGCTCGACATAGGAGTGAAGTAGGAGCTTATAGAGTTGGGGAAGTTCGTACGCCACCCCACGATTGATATTAAGGAATACACCCGTCATCCACGCAATTAGTACACACTAATCAACCGGTAAAAGATAGTTAGGGAGTAAGGAAATCTAAGTAAACACATTTTCTCTCCATATAAGTTCCACCACCTTTTTATTTTCAGTTATTTTATTTTATTTGCAATTGTAGTTATTTGGGTTAGTTGATTAGCAACTAATTCCGCCCACTCCTTCAAACCCGAGATTTTACTTGCTTTTATAAAAATATAAAAAATACAAAAAGAATCTTCCCTCACCCTTAGACCTATTAGAGTAGTTTTTCAATCCTAACGACACTATTCCCTTAGAGAACGATCAATCCCCCGGTACTTGCCACCACACTATACTACATCGGTCAGGTACACTGCCTGGTGGGGATTGCAAGCCTCTTGAGATCCCTCGAGAGGTAAAACCTGTTGTAAGGTCGCAAAACCACGCATCAAGTTTTTGGCGCCGTTGCCGGGGAGTAGTTATTGCTTAGGTTGAAATTTTATTTTTATTAGGTCTACTCATTAGATTCCTATTTAGTGAGATTTTTATTTTCTTTTTATTAGCTTTCTCGTAGTCTATCTTTTCTTTGTGCTTTTGTTCGTAAAGTTTTTCCATTGACTCTTCCGTTCGCCATTCTGGAGAACGTGAATCTGTGGAAAACTAGAAGGGGGGGTTGAATAGTTTTACGTCTTTTTAATTTTATTATGAAACCTTTGTTTTATACTTTTAAAAACTTTAGATTCTAGTTTGTTATGAAAAATAAAACATAAATCTTATTATTAGTTATATATGTATTCTTTTAAATTAATTGTAAAAGTTTTGGTTTCTTGAATGGATTTTCAATTTGATCTTTATGTGAAGTTGACCTCTAATTAATACTAGCAATTATATAAGCCTATGTGTATGAGGGTAATGACGATGCAAGTAAAGAAATAAATAAGGTATGGAAAGATCTAACCGAGACACGAGAGATTTATAGTGGTTCGGCTACAAGGACACCTTCCTTGCCCTACTCCACTCCCCGAGCACACCTTGCTTGAGAGTTTTCTTCACAACTTCAATAAGCTCCCTTATGGCGGAGAAAACCGTACACAACTTTGGCTTACACAGGTTTAACGACACAAAGCTAAATGTCGAGTTCTAATCATAGCTAGAACCAATCTCACAACTTCACAACACAACTTCTACACGACTTAATCACGACTTCTTCACGACTTCTTCACAACGGCTTCACGACTTCAACACGACCGCTACACAACCTCTATGATGCGGCTTCACGACTTCAACACTATGTCTTCATGACTTAAGACTTCACGACTTCAACATGACCGCTACACAACCTCTATGCTACGGCTTCACGACTTCAACACTAGGACTTCACGACTAGGACTTCACGGCTTCAACACTACCGCTACACAACTTCTATGCTACGGCTTCACGACTTCAACACTAGGACTTCACGACTAGGACTTCACGGCTTCAACACGACCGCTACACAACTTCTATGCTACGGCTTCACGACTTCAACACAAGGACTTCATGTCTTCTAAGCTACGGCTTCACAACTTCTACACCACGGCTTCACGACTTCTACATTTTGACCTCACAACTTCTATACCACAACTACTTATACAAGTGTAAGGGTATCTGATGAGGCGAAAAGTGTACCGCTTTTAAGGGGTCATTTAAGCCCGAAATCGTATTTATTTGATCAAATATTACCCTAAATCGTTCCTTTTGTCATTTTAGGTACTTTTGAGGAGAAATCTGGAAAAGGAGGCATTTTGGACGTTTTTGGAGCATTAAAGTGAAGAAAACGACAAAGTCTCAAGAATCGGCTAAAAGTTACTCTTGACGGCGTCACAATTAACATGGGACGGCGTCATGCCTTGGCAAGAAAAGTTGGATGTGAAATTTACTCATGACGGGCCAGTGAGTTAGCATGAGAATTCTGACGGCGTCACGCTTTAACTAAATCAAGGGCGTCACGGCTTAAATCATAAGGGGACGGCGTCACGTTCATGATCCGACGGCGTCAAGCCTTGATAAGCCAGAATGGATTTTTGAAGAGCTAAAGAGGGACGGCGTCAAGAAGGTCACCCGGGAACCCTAAAAGCGGCGAGGTGACGGCGTCACAATGCATAAGTTGACGCCGTCAGATCCAAAAATCTATATATAGTTTTTCTAATCTTTTGTCATTAGAGAGAGCTGAGTGTGTGGAATTTTGGGATAAAACCCTAAGACGATTTTAGCTACTTTTTCAGGGCTTCTTGCCTTGAGATCTTCCATGTTTCATTGAAAGATAAGTTATCAATTAATCATTCAATATGTCTATGTGTTGTTTGATTCTATCTTATGCTTGTCTTTTGTTTAACATGTTAGGCTAATTTTATCTTGTGTTTGCTTAGATCTAATGAAACCTAGCTATTGATTATTGGTTATTAGTGTGTTGTTAGTTGTATTGGATGATTGTTTATCTATGTTAGGCTTAAGAAAACTGGCTAACTTCCTATTCGGTAACTTGCTTGAACGTCTTAAGAAACATGAACCAAACGCGTACTAAAGGTTTTTATGGTTGTATTTAATGCACAAGCGAATTCTAGTGATCCCATGTTAGGAGCTTCCTAGCCGGCTCGACATAGAAGTGAAGTAGGAGCTTGTAGAGTTTGGGGAAGTAAGTACGCCACCCCACGAATGGTATTAAGGAATACACCCGTCATCCACGCAACTAATACACACTAATTAACCGGTAAAAGATAGTTAGGGAGTAAGGAAATCTAAGTAAACACATTTCTCTACACATAAGTTTCTCACCACTTTTCATTTTTGTTATTTTATTTTATTTGCATTCGTAGTAAATTGGGTTAGTTGACTAGCAACTAATTCCGCCCACTCCTTCAAAACCGAGATTTTACTTGCTTTCATAAAAATATAAAAACATAAAAAGAATCTTCCTCAACCCTTAGACCTAATTAGAGTAGCCTTTCATACCTAACGAACACTATTCCCTGTGGAGAACGATCAATCCCCCGTACTTACCACTACACTATACTACATCGGTCAGGTACACTGCCTGGTGGGGTTGTAAGCCTCTTGAGATCCCTCGAGAGGTAAAACCTGTTGTAAGGTTACAAAACCACGCAATCAAGTTTTTGGCGCCGCTGCCGGGGAATAGTTATTGTTTAGGTTGAATTTTTATTTCTATTAGGTCTACTCACTAGATTCCTTTCTAGTGAGATTTTTATTTTATTTTTCTAGGTTTTCTTTAGTCTATCTATTTTCTTCGTGTCTTTGTTCGTAACCATACCATCCGACATCATGGAAGATGGTAATATCCTTAACCCACACAACCCACCACCACAACAACCACCACCACCTCCTAGAGCCCGTACTTTAGGAGAGTATTCCCGTCCTAGCCACCATGGCTATCGAAACACCATTGAGCTCACTCAAGGAGCCAATATCACACCCTTGCGATCCGACACCATCCGGTTGGTGCAAAGTGGATGCGCATTCCATGGACTTCGTTCTGAAGATCCTAATCAACATCTCAAGGACTTTCTTAAAATCGTTGATTCTATAGACCTTGATGTTGCCACTCGAGAGACGACCCGATTGCGTCTCTTCCAATTCTCTCTGCGGGACCAAGCTAGTCAGTGGCTAGAACGTCAACCCGCAGGATCCATTACCTCTTGGGATGATCTCACCACTCGTTTCCTTGCTCAGTTTTTCCCACCGGGAAGAACTACCAAGCTAAGGAATGATATCTTGATGTTCCAACAACGTCAAGGTGAAACTCTCTACGAGGCATGGACTCGATTCAAGGACTTACTCCAAAAAGTCCCTCACCATGGCATAGAACTTTGGCTCCAAGTCCAAATCTTCTATGACCATATCAATCTCTCCACGAGGCAAACCATTGACCAAGCGGCCGGTGGCAAGCTACGTGATCTAAGTGCGGAACAATCATGGGCTCTCCTAGAGGATCTTGCTCTTTATGACAACGAAAGTTGGAGTGATCCCCGTGATTTGAATAAAACGGTCAAGGCAATATCTTTGCCTTCTAACAATTCAAGCACTTCTGACCGTAGGATCATAGAACTTGAAGACCAAGTCAAGTTTCTCATGAAATCCTACGAGGTTCCTAAACCTTCAAGCCAAGTGAACAAAATCACTTCCTCATGTGAATTATGTAGTGGTCCCCACGACACTCGTGATTGCATGGAACTCCCCGAACAAGCTTTTGTGGACTACGCATCCTCGCGTACCGACGGAGCGGGAGACAAGTGGTACACTTTCAAACCCGAGCCAAACCATTATGGTGATTCATACAACCCCTCATGGAAAAATCACCCGAACCTTAGGTGGAAACAAAACCAAAACTCACAACAAACCAATTCTTCCAACCCACCTAATCGTTTCCAATCAAGCGGTTCCAACTCGAGCCGTACTTTCAACAACAATCCTTCCGGCAATGGTAGTACCAATAACTTTGAAGGATTGATGTCTCAATTTATGGCATCTCAAGAAGCTCGTTTAGCCAAGTTTGAAGCCGATTTCAAACAAAAACAAAGCGAGATGACCGATAAGATTGACACCTTGTTGAAAGCCCTCAATGACCGAGAAATGGGAGCACTCCCTAGCAACACGGTCAAGAACCCGAAACTAAACGTCAACGCTATTTCATCGGTTTCGTCCCCTAGTTCTTGTCCACAATATTATTCGGTCAATTCCATGAGCACGTGTTTCAAACAAACCCAAGTCGTTCCAAATGACCAAGAAGTTATGACATCCAAATTGGTCAACAACATAGTTGAAACACCTCCCACTCAAAACCTTGACGAAGAATTCAAGGAGCTCCACCTTGAAAGTCCGGTTGATGATGAGTTGGATGAGAAGAAGCTCAAGTTAGGCGAAAAAGGGACCGCCTTTGTTCAAAACAAGCTACCTAAGAAATTAGATGATCCGGGCTTATTTGTTCTACCTTGCAAGATCGGTAATTCGGAGGCTTATGACACATTAGCCGATCTTGGATCAAGCCTTAACCTACTTCCGTTACCTCTCTATACCTCTCTAAAACTTGGAAAACTTGAAGAAACCGAGGTGATAATAGGCTTAGCGGATGGAAGTGTTGCTTACCCGGTTGGAGTAGTTAAGGACGTGTTAGTACACATTGGAAAACTAACCATTTTAGCCGATTTCCACGTCCTTGATATGGTTAGCGACCCTACATGCCCCTTGTTGATAGGTAGAGGATTTTTGGCGACCGCTAGTGCTATGATTGATTGTAAGGAATCTAAGATAGCGGTAGGAGAAGGAGATACTTGGTCAATCTATGATGTTAAGAAACACGCCTATGATACTAGTGAGGAACCGACACCCCATTGGTTAGAATTAAATAGGAGACCATCTAGATATGGACCTTGGATTGATAGAGACTTCATAGGACCCCAACGCCCATTTTACCTAGAAGAGGACTTTGTTAACCGAACACATACGGTAGAGCAACTCTTGGCTAGGGACACCGAATTGGATCCATTTGAAGACCCTCTAGTTTTTAGAAAGATGATTGATTTCCTAGGAGTTTTGCCAATTAACCTAGGAATGAATAAGTGGATTTGTGAGGAAGATGATCATAAGTGGAATTGGGATAAACCACCCAAAGATGGAGATGGGTCATGGCATATTAAGATGACGTTGTATGACCCGGATGGAGAGAAGTTTGAAAAGATATATCGTACTAAGCGAACCAATAGGAAACTTCAATCCAAGCTTAACCCTAAAGACGTCCTTGATGACGAGCTCACTTACATAGGGTAGCGTGACTTTGAGTCTAGCTACAAGACTCGTTAATAAAGAAAAGCGCTTCTTGGGAGGCAACCCAAGCTTTATTTGCTTTATTTGCTTTGAGTGTTTGTTTATTTATTTGTTTGATTTTATTTGTTTCCGTATGTGTGTGTAATTTTTATTAGTATTGATTCATGTTCAAAAGTAATTTGTGAAAATGCTTTATGTTGTTTTTAACTTCGTCTTAACTACATATAAAGGTATTTTGCAAAAGTTAAGTGTAAGGGAAATCTAAATCGGTTTATTAGAACACAAATTAACATGAATCATAATAATAATAAATTAACATACATATTTGTGTTTGTTTGAGTCAAATGCTTGTATCGAGTCATAGTGATGTTTTGCAGGATTTCCAGGAAGTAAGGTAAAGGTTTTTCCAGAAATTTTCCAGAAACTTAAAATGAAAATTTTTGTCAGGTCATTTCTGACGGCGTCAGGGGTTATAACCTGACGGCGTCAGATTTAATTTCCAGAAATTTTTGAAAGTCTTGTTTTTAGAAAAGTTTTTATTTAAATCTCCAACTTATAATCTCCAGGAATCTGCAAAATTATCATTCCACAAGCATTATATCCTTATATATAGATTTATCCCGCCGATGTTATGCAGGTTTTCGTGTTTGTTTTCTCAGGTTAACAGGTTATTTTGGACAAGGAAATGTTTATGGAATCAAGCTTATGGCGATGCATTAGTCATGGAGCTTCAACATTCTCTTTGGAGGAAGATTTGACCGTGTGATTTCACTATCCAACGAGCGAATCAGGGGAGTATTTGATTTCATTCTTTTACTTTTTGCTTTTACATCTTATTATTTGAACATTGGGGACAATGTTCATCTTAAGTGTAAGGGGAGGGTAAAAGTACGATTTTAGAGAATACAATTGCGCTTGATTTTTGTTTGTTTAATAATAGATGTGTAATAAAACTGAGAGAAATACTTGAGCAGGGTAATTTTAGTGCCAAATTTAAGATTTTTTACAACATATAGGAGTGAAACTTTGGTCTTAATGAGCGTCTCATGGATAGGAGTTATATGACTAGCACAAAAACCGTACCACTAAAAAATTTTCCACCCCCAAATATGTGAGGTTCGCCCCTAGAATTGGTAGGAAAAGCATTTATGCTATGATGTGTGTACCGGTAGCACTTAGATTCTAGAACTTGCGTTAGGACCATCCCGAGGCCACAAGTGAGACTACATTCGTGTAGTTAGATTTACTACATGATAAGAGGCATTAGGATTAACCCATTGTTTTACACCTGTGTTTTTGTTATAATTATTTTGGCTACATTGGTCAAGTAATTCTCCCACACCCTTTGCGTTGTACTCATTTTTAGTACACGATACCCCTAGTACACCCCTCAGAGCCTATCTTTTCGTTTCGACCTTTAAGCATTTTACTTAAAGGAAGAATTTGTTACACCCCACTTAAATGTACACCCAAATCGCCTTAGCCTACCTTGTATGCACTCATTTTTAGTGCATTATTGTTACAACATTTGTTTAAACCCAAGTTAATGATCTAGTTGATTACATGGTTGCTAAGTCGAGTCATATCCTTGTACATATTGTTTTGGGACGATTGGGACTCATGGGTAAAGTACTAGTATAATGGAGTAATGGGGAAGAACATCATTTATTACCCCCATATGTGCTAAATGTTTTAAAAGTACTCCAAGTTTTTCAATTATCTTAATTCGAGTCATTAGATTAGTATTTGTAAAGTTATGTAAAAATTCAAGTGTAAGGGGAATGCAATGCCCCTATGATGTATTATTTTGGATGGTAGGGTAAAAGTGTATGCAAAAAAAAAAAAAAAAAAAAAAAAAAAGAAAAAAAAAAAAAAAAATCAAGAAAAATACAAAAAAATGAGAAAAAGAAAAATAGAAAAAACATACGGACTACCATCCCGTTTCATTTTATGTTTGTTTTATATTTTTGTTATTTTGTTATTTCGTTTTTAGCTTAAGATCGAGTCTAGTCTTGGCTTAGCAACATTGTATAGTACATGTAATTGATCAAGATCTTTAACTAGCCACCAGTAAAATATCCTTTATCCAACAAAACCGTGTTTTCCTTTTCCCTACACCTAACATTATAACCCATTTAAAATCCCTCTTTGATAGTTTATCTTAGGTGCTTACGCCTAGTGGAGGAGGTTTTCGATCCTTTCCCAAGCCTATGGTAATCTATTTGCTATGACAGGTAGTGAGAGATATTTTCCGTTTTCATTTATGAGATTTATTTTGATGACACTTGAGAGATGTGAGTATCTAAACACTATTTGTGAGGTGCTAGTATATAATCTCCGTGCTTATTATGATTGAAGTGGAACGATTATTTGTTGTAATTACTTTTATGTTTGCATTAAATGACCCCTAACTTGTATTTTGATTAGAATAAAAGCGCATTTGCTTGAGGACAAGCAAATCTTAAGTGTAAGGGTATTTGATGAGGCGAAAAGTGTACCGCTTTTAAGGGGTCATTTAAGCCCGAAATCGTATTTATTTGATCAAATATTACCCTAAATCGTTCCTTTTGTCATTTTAGGTACTTTTGAGGAGAAATCTGGAAAAGGAGGCATTTTGGACGTTTTTGGAGCATTAAAGTGAAGAAAACGACAAAGTCTCAAGAATCGGCTAAAAGTTACTCTTGACGGCGTCACAATTAACATGGGACGGCGTCATGCCTTGGCAAGAAAAGTTGGATGTGAAATTTACTCATGACGGGCCAGTGAGTTAGCATGAGAATTCTGACGGCGTCACGCTTTAACTAAATCAAGGGCGTCACGGCTTAAATCATAAGGGGACGGCGTCACGTTCATGATCCGACGGCGTCAAGCCTTGATAAGCCAGAATGGATTTTTGAAGAGCTAAAGAGGGACGGCGTCAAGAAGGTCACCGGGAACCCTAAAAGCGGCGAGGTGACGGCGTCACAATGCATAAGTTGACGCCGTCAGATCCAAAAATCTATATATAGTTTTCTAATCTTTTGTCATTAGAGAGAGCTTAGTGTGTGGAATTTTGGGATAAAACCCTAAGACGATTTTAGCTACTTTTTCAGGGCTTCTTGCCTTGAGATCTTCCATGTTTCATTGAAAGATAAGTTATCAATTAATCATTCAATATGTCTATGTGTTGTTTGATTCTATCTTATGCTTGTCTTTTGTTTAACATGTTAGGCTAATTTTATCTTGTGTTTGCTTAGATCTAATGAAACCTAGCTATTGATTATTGGTTATTAGTGTGTTGTTAGTTGTATTGGATGATTGTTTATCTATGTTAGGCTTAAGAAAACTGGCTAACTTCCTATTCGGTAACTTGCTTGAACGTCTTAAGAAACATGAACCAAACGCGTACTAAAGGTTTTTATGGTTGTATTTAATGCACAAGCGAATTCTAGTGATCCCATGTTAGGAGCTTCCTAGCCGGCTCGACATAGGAGTGAAGTAGGAGCTTGTAGAGTTTGGGGAAGTAAGTACGCCACCCCACGAATGGTATTAAGGAATACACCCGTCATCCACGCAACTAATACACACTAATTAACCGGTAAAAGATAGTTAGGGAGTAAGGAAATCTAAGTAAACACATTTCTCTACACATAAGTTTCTCACCACTTTTCATTTTTGTTATTTTATTTTATTTGCATTCGTAGTAAATTGGGTTAGTTGACTAGCAACTAATTCCGCCCACTCCTTCAAAACCGAGATTTTACTTGCTTTCATAAAAATATAAAAACATAAAAAGAATCTTCCTCAACCCTTAGACCTAATTAGAGTAGCCTTTCATACCTAACGAACACTATTCCCTGTGGAGAACGATCAATCCCCCGTACTTACCACTACACTATACTACATCGGTCAGGTACACTGCCTGGTGGGGTTGTAAGCCTCTTGAGATCCCTCGAGAGGTAAAACCTGTTGTAAGGTTACAAAACCACGCAATCAACAACATCTTCACTACTTACACACAACACTAATCTACAACACACACCTTACATACAAATGAATGAATGATTTACAAACTTTGTTAAACACACAACTTAAGTAACAAAATGATACTAAGTTGTAATACTTCTAATCTTGATTGATAGAAGTATTCTTCTTTTGCACTTGGATGGTGGAAGCTTGGATCACTTGGAAACCAATGCTTAAGATTACATGATCAAAGGTTTATTTAAGATATGAAATGAGATCTACAACAGAAAGTTTTAGTGCAAAAGGATTTAGTAAAAATCCAGGGGAAGGCTGGTATTTATAGGGAAAAATCTGGACAGCTGGAGCCTACTGGAGCGGGGGCGGTCCCCTTAATTTTACTAGCCGGTCCCCTTAATAATTAAGGGGGCCGCCTAGTAAAATTTTCTGAACGTTGGCCAATTTTGTCCTTTTGTGGGGAAGGTTTTTCTGGAACATTTTAACTGATTTTGGTTAAAAATTTGAATTCATATTTTTATAAAAGATTAAACATTTTTATTTAATACCAAAAATGTTTTTCAAAAATATATAAAATGTTTTTGATGTTTTATAAAAAATCTAGTTATTAAGAAAATGTTCCTTTGATCATATAATGCATTAAGCATTAGTTCATTCATACCTTAAGTGATTTTAGTTGTAGAAGTGAATATTTACAACTAAGTACTTGTTTAATTTATAAGTTTATGTTTTAATGAGTTTACATTTTGTGATCATCAAAACATAGAGATATGAATAAATATTGATAATGTTTTTAGGCATTTATTTATGTCAACAATCTCCCCCTTTTTGATGATTACAAAACCTAAACTCATTAAATCCAAAAAGTTATTTTTGGACAAGTATTTAGTGAGTTTAATTCACTTCTCCCCCTTTTTGTAGAATCAAAAAGGTTAAGCCGACAAGTTTTAGAGACAAAATTTGTCGGGACGAGAACTCCCCCTTGATGTGTGCTCCCCCTCGTTTGAGGGCACCAAGGAATCGATATATGGAATACTTGCAAGAAAAATATTAGAAGCACAAGCATATATATAGCAAAAATAAGCATGCATATAAAGACATTCATTAAAAATGTTGTGTATCAATACACAACCATCCAAGATTATATTCAATCCTACATTAGCTAGTAAGTAATGCAATCTACATAATCATTCTAGGAGTACATGATCTTCCATGGGGCTTGCACACAAAATGGTTTGAAAAATTATTTTTGATTAAGCATTGCATATGCTTAATTTGGTGAGAATGAAGGTGGTGGTAGTGTAGTGGGTGAAAATGATGGAGGTTGTGGTGGAGGTTGGTTGTTAAGCATGTGTTCAAGGGATGAAAATATGTAGTGTATCTCATCTCTAAGACCAAAGATGATGGTTTGGTTGTGGATGTGGTGGTATTGGTGATGATGAGAAATGAGCATCAAGAGGTGTTATTGGTGATATGGAAATGACAAGTTGGGTGAATTGAGGTTCTTGAGTAGGAGGTGGAGTTGATGCTCTTGATGGTGGTGATGAAAGGTGTGAGTTAGTGTGGTTATTGATGGATGAAAGGGTGTTTTGGATGGTGCATTTGGTGCACTTGGGGATTAACATTGAGGTGGTGGTGATGGAGTTTTGGTGTCTTAGAGATGATTTTGGTGATAGCATGGTGAATGAAAGTGGGTGTTTGATGGAGGTGATGGTTGATTTAGGTAAGGTTTGGGCTAGATAAAAGGGGTCGCAAGATGCAAAAGAAAACAATAAATTTTACTGCCCAGATGGCCGGTCCCCTTAATTGTAGGCCGGCCCCCTTAAAATTAAGGGGACCGCCTAGGGAATTAAGGGGGCCGCCCATCTGGTGTTTTCCCAGGCGACCAAATTTGAAAAATTTCCAGAAAAGGATCATTTTTAGGGTGTTTTTGCAGCAAGCTCCATTTGAATCATGTACATCAAGAATGATTAAATAGTGGCATAAACATGTTAAATACGCATGCATACATTTAAAACATATTATGGAATAAGCATGTTATTAATCATCAAGCATGTATATATATCATGATATCAAGTATACAAGCAATAAGCATAACAATCATATATTAAAGACAAGAAATAAGCATAACAATCATATTTTGCTTATAGCATGTAATAAGTAGAAAATTTTAAATTGCCTAAGAGATCCATTGGACTTTCTTGAGACATGAAAACTTGGATTATTTTGGATAGATGATGGTAAAGAGGGGGTAAAAAAAAATTAGATTAATGGGGTTGTAAGTTTGGGTGTATGGATGTTGGAGAGAGTGTTGATGGAGGAATTGGAGGTGGAGAGCTTGGACTTGACCATGTTGAATGAGGGTTTTGATGTTGTTCAAGTGGTGGTGTTGGATTAGATCTAGTGAGAAGATACTCAATCCAAGTGAGACGCTCATTTAAGGTGATGGTTTGGTTTTGGAGAAAGATGCAACAAGGACTATTGTTGACATGTTTCTCAATTTGACTCAAGTGATGTGGTGATGATGGTAATGATGGTGAGATGGATGGTGATGATGGTAATGATGGTTTGACTTTGGAGAAAGATGCAACAAGGACAATTGTTGACATGTTTCTCAATTTGACTCAAGTGATGTGGTGATGATGGTGATATGGTGAGATGGATGGTGATGATGGTAATGATGGTTTGACTTTGGAGAAAGATGCAACAAGGACAATTGTTGACATGTTTCTCAATTTGACTCAAGTGATGTGGTGATGATGGTAATGATGGTGATATGGATGGTGATGGGTTTAAGTTGCTTTGAGCAAGGTGCAAAGCAAGGAGAGCATTAAGCTCATGGGCTTCCTTGAGTTCTTCAATGAACTTCAAGTGTTGAGTGGAAGGTGATGATGATGGAGAGTGGTTGTTATTTGGTGGAAGTGGTGGTGACACTTTTGGTGGTGGAGACACTTGTGAACTTGGGTAATTATAAGTGAATGAAGGTGGACATATGGATGATAGGTTATGTGTGTTAAAGGGTTCATTAGGATGAGGTTTAGGTGTTGGTTGAGTTTGAACAACATCATTTGTTGGGTTATGGCAAATGTCAAGCTTCCTCCTCCAGATGATGTGATTGTGGAAGGTAAATTTTGGAGGGTGGTTTGTGACAAAATGTGTTTGTGAATTTTGGGGAGTATAGGATAAAATGGGTTGGAAATTGAAGAAGAAATCAGTAATCCGTCACTCCAGATGGCCGGTCCCCTTAAATAGGGGCCGGTCCCCTTAATTTTAAGGGGGCCGCCTGGGTATTTAAGGGGGCCGCCCATCTGCTGACTTCCAGATTACTGGAAATGGGTTTTTGGCATAAATTTGTAGAAAAGGTTGTGTTTTTGGGTTTAGTTTCAAGCAAGTCCAACTTCTTTCAAGGCAATTTAGGATTTAATAACTTATGTATGCTAAGCATATTCATTAGACATTATTATCTAGCGTGCAAGAAACTCATTTAGCATGTAACATATATATGTTAGACAAGAAAATACTACATAGCACCAAGTAATTCATAGTATCATATTTAGGAAGATTATTAAGCTAGTTAAATAATCCTAATGAATATCTATGGGAATGTAAAGTTGTGATAGCATGGATTTCTAGACTTGTACCAAGTGAGGTCTTAGTGAGTAAATTATGGTTATTTTCAAATTTAGTTCACTTATAAATGTCACATACATAAATATAGATGACAGATATGAGATCACCATGCATGATTTAAAGAAATGTTTTTGGCATTATTCAACAATGTTTGAAAGTGGGTTTTTATGTGGATGTGAAAAATATTTTAATGAAATAATTTTGGCTTTGTTTCAAAATGTTTTTATGAGGAAAGAAAATATATTTTTCCAATCTTTGGTTTTTGATAAACACGTAATTATGGACACAAGTTTGAAAGAAAGGTAGGATGGTGAAACATGTTTAATAGCAATGTGTCATAATCTTTTGAAAAATCATTTTTCCAAAATGTGAAGTTTTTGCAAATTTAAAAATAAGTCCCATTAATTATAGGTTTAAAAATAGTGGTTTATAAAAGATCTCATGCTCAAGGGCATTGGTTAAGTCTATTGTCACATGCTACCTCTTTCTACATATCCTATGGCATTTAAGCATGTATTATGACTAAATACAAAAATACATCATGTCAGAGTAGTTAGAGAAAAACAAAAGCAATTATAATGACAATGCATTCAACAACTAAACAAATAATTACGAAGGCATGCAGTCAAATCACATAGGAGCAAGTAAACATCTAGAAATTTTATATACGCAAGATGACATAAATCTAGGAATGAAAAGCTCTAGTAAAAAGCAAAGTTCATAACAGTAAACTATCGTTAGGTATATTTAGGAAGAATAATGTATTCAAGTTGGAGAATGAATATGAGACTATTACTAGTGGTGCTCAATTCAGGCTAAACACGACCGTTTTTACGGGTTACACACACCCAACTTCTCACATAGAAGCAATTCAACCGTTAGGTCAAATTGAGTTTCTAGTCAATAGATTCTCCAGTAGTCATTCTCTTTTTAGAAGAAATTAAGTTCCTAAATTTACCTATCGAAGAGTACCAAATATGAAGATTGCTTGGTTCACTAACACTTAGGGGGGGCTAACTAAAGGGTTTCTAGTTTATTAAGCCACAGAACGAATATAACTAAAGTGTAAAGGCAAAGCAACCTATCAGACTAAGCATATCCTAAGGCATTAATAAGATTATATGCATGAAGTAATTACTTATGAAATTTTAAATAGAGAACTTACCTCACGTCCTAGCTTTTCTTTGTAATGTCTCAGATGATGATCTTGTTTAAACCGAAGTAGCTTGACCCGAACATGTCTTGTACGGATCATGATCTTCTCCTTCGTCTGTGTCACTCCATGATTTTGGATTGAGTTCACTTTGGAGTTGATTCATGTAGTCTTCATCGTTAATACCTACATTAACAACATTTGAACTAGTAGCACATGTATCTATTTTATCTAAATGCTTATCTATTAAATTTTCTAAGATAACTAATTCATGTACAAGATCAAAATCCTCATCTTTGGCTTGACATTTTTCTTGATGAAAGTATAAGAAATTTTTCCAAATATCATTTGCCGTTTTACAGAAGAATATTCTTTCATATTCAACTTTCGGTAAGGTTTTATAAATAATTATTTTAGCTTTATTATTTATTTCATTATTTGTTTTCAAATAATCAATTTGACTTTCAAAATCCGTTTTTGTTTAACTTTCAAAATATGTTTTTGTTTGACTTTCAAAATCACCAATCGAAATGACATGCCAAAGATCTAGATCAATTGATTTCACATAAGTTTCAAATTTATTTTTCCATTCAAGAAAAGTATAGTTTTCAAATAGTGGTGGTTTTAGCAAAGATTCCCCTTCTAGATATTTTTTGAATTCCATAGATCGATTCAAGTTTTAAAATACAGTATATTTTAAAGATCTTGATTGACGTGGCTCTTGATACCAATTGTGGGAAAACTAGAAGGGGGGGTTGAATAGTTTTACGTCTTTTTAATTTTATTATGAAACCTTTGTTTTATACTTTTAAAAACTTTAGATTCTAGTTTGTTATGAAAAATAAAACATAAATCTTATTATTAGTTATATATGTATTCTTTTAAATTGATTGTAAAAGTTTTGGTTTCTTGAATGGATTTTCAATTTGATCTTTATGTGAAGTTGACCTCTAATTAATACTAGCAATTATATAAGCCTATGTGTATGAGAGTAATGACGATGCAAGTAAAGAAATAAATAAGGTATGGAAAGATCTAACCGAGACACGAGAGATTTATAGTGGTTCGGCTACAAGGACACCTTCCTTGCCCTACTCCACTCCCCGAGCACACCTTGCTCGAGAGTTTTCTTCACAACTTCAATAAGCTCCCTTATGGCGGAGAAAACCGTACACAACTTTGGCTTACACAGGTTTAACGACACAAAGCTAAATGTCGAGTTCTAATCGTAGCTAGAACCAATCTCACAACTTCACAACACAACTTCTACACGACTTAATCACGAATTCTTCACGACTTCTTCACAACGGCTTCACGACTTCTTCACGACTTCTTCACGACTTCAACACGACCGCTACACAACCTCTATGATGCGGCTTCACGACTTCAACACTATGTCTTCATGACTTAAGACTTCACGACTTCAACATGACTGCTACACAACCTCTATGCTACGGCTTCACGACTTCAACACTAGGACTTCACGACTAGGACTTCACGGCTTCAACACTACCGCTACACAACTTCTATGCTACGGCTTCACGACTTCAACACTAGGACTTCACGACTAGGACTTCACGGCTTCAACACGACCGCTACACAACTTCTATGCTACGGCTTCACGACTTCAACACAAGGACTTCATGTCTTCTAAGCTACGGCTTCACAACTTCTACACCACGGCTTCACGACTTCTACATTTTGACCTCACAACTTCTATACCACAACTACTTATACAACATCTTCACTACTTACACACAACACTAATCTACAACACACACCTTACATACAAATGAATGAATGATTTACAAACTTTGTTAAACACACAACTTAAGTAACAAAATGATACTAAGTTGTAATACTTCTAATCTTGATTGATAGAAGTATTCTTCTTTTGCACTTGGATGGTGGAAGCTTGGATCACTTGGAAACCAATGCTTAAGATTACATGATCAAAGGTTTATTTAAGATATGAAATGAGATCTACAACAGAAAGTTTTAGTGCAAAAGGATTTAGTAAAAATCCAGGGGAAGGCTGGTATTTATAGGGAAAAATCTGGACAGCTGGAGCCTACTGGAGCGGGGGCGGTCCCCTTAATTTTACTAGCCGGTCCCCTTAATAATTAAGGGGGCCGCCTAGTAAAATTTTCTGAACGTTGGCCAATTTTGTCCTTTTGTGGGGAAGGTTTTTCTGGAACATTTTAACTGATTTTGGTTAAAAATTTGAATTCATATTTTTATAAAAGATTAAACATTTTTATTTAATACCAAAAATGTTTTTCAAAAATATATAAAATGTTTTTGATGTTTTATAAAAAATCTAGTTATTTAGAAAATGTTCCTTTGATCATATAATGCATTAAGCATTAGTTCATTCATACCTTAAGTGATTTTAGTTGTAGAAGTGAATATTTACAACTAAGTACTTGTTTAATTTATAAGTTTATGTTTTAATGAGTTTACATTTTGTGATCATCAAAACATAGAGATATGAATAAATATTGATAATGTTTTTAGGCATTTATTTATGTCAACAGAATCTACCAAATCCGCGACTAGAGTTTTACATGAAGAAATATAATTTTACTAATTTGGATAAATCAAGATGGTGGAATGAAGTAATGAGAACAGGATCTTACATAGATTTTAGTGAGTACCTTGAGAAAAGAGACCAAGTGCATAAAACTTTTGAGGAAATCACCTTAGGAGCCCCATCAAACCCTCAAAATACCTCATTAAGTGAAACCTATGCACCATATGAGCCTTCACTTAGGATAGTTTCTTATGAACCCGACCAAGATTGTGAGATGGTTAATGTTGAACTACCTAGGTGCATGCTTGGATTAGATTTCACCAAGACATATGATGAGTATGAGGAATCCTTTAGGCAAATGGAACATAGTGATCAAGTTATTGAGAATGATTCTTATGAATCGGACCAAGAATTTGAGATGAATAGAAAAGGATTTGAGATACCTAGGTGCATGTTGGGGATAGACTTCAACAAATCACATAATAAGCACATAGGTAATCAAGATAAGATGGAGGATAAAGTAGAAAATCTAAGTCCACCAAGTACCCCACAAGTCCTACCATCATTTGAGGCACACACACCACCCGTGACTTACCCAGAAGAAGTAGAAGAGACTATAGGAACCCCAATAGAGGTAGAACCCTTGGACCAAACACAACTAGAGGATATAGGTTTGAATACTTGTAGTCATAACCTTTCTTTTAGTTATATGGAAGTTCCTAGTTTTGATGAACCGGAGCCTCAGCCAAAACCGTTACCTAATCTTCCATCCTTAGATGTGAATTTAGGAATTAAAAAAGGTCCCGATCCACCCATCAAACCATGTAGTCCGGGTAATGTTAAGATTAAGGTAGTAGACTCTAGGCCATGTGGAGTGGAAGCTAATATAGGAGTGAACCATGACCTTACATACTTACATCACCCATTCGTGATTGATCACAAGAAACATTATGGGTTTAAACCGGGTTTATTAGGTCAAGATGGATTCCCAACTAGGAATTTCTCGAAGTTGATAGAAGATGATCCCTTTTTAGGAGAAAACTTTAATTCACCCATTGACCAAAGTGAACTAGGTAAGGTTATGATGAAAGGAGCACACCCCTTTGAGTATATAATTCATCCACCACTCTTTCCTCACGCGGCATACTTCCACCAAGATGGTGTGTATCGCTACTATCACCCGCACTTAATCCTAAGTGTAGGAAAAACCTCTCATTTATCCGTTAAATAAGGGTAGAGTCAGGCTCGTGACTCGAACAAAAACAAGCGCTTCTTGGGAGGCAACCCAAGCTTTATTTGCTTTGTGTGTTTATTTATTTGTTTGTTTGATTTTATTTGCTTCCGTATGTATGTTTAATTTTTATTTTTATTGATTCATGTTCGAAACTAATTTGTGAAAATGCTTTATCTTGTTTTTAACTTCGTCTTAACTACATATAAAGGTATTTTGCAAAAGATAAGTGTAAGGGAAATCCAAATTGGTTTATTAGAACAAATGAACATGAATCATAACAATATTAAATTAACATACATATTAGTAATTGTTTGAGTCAAATGCTTGTATCGAGTCATAATGATATTTTGCAGGATTTCCAGGAAATAAGGATTGAGTTTTTCCAGAAATTTTCCGGAAACTTAACATGAAAAATCTGTCAGATCACATCTGACGGCGTCAGGAACAGTTTTCTGGAATTTTTTTTGAAAGTTTTGTTTTTCTTCCGGAATCATAAAATGCTTTATGAAATCTCTAACTTATAAACTCCAGGAATCTGCAAAATAATCATTCCACAAGCATTATATCCTTATACAGATTTATCCCGCCGATGTTATGCAGGTTTTCGTGTTTGTTTTCTCAGGTTTAACAGGTTATTTTGGACAAGGAGATGTATGTGGAATCTAGCTTTTGGCACTGCTTTAATCTTGAAGCTTCAACATTACCATGGAAGAAGATCTAACCATGTTACCTCTTTATCCACCGAGCGAATCAGGGGAGTATTTGATTTCATTCTTTTACCTTATTTACTTTTACATCTTGTTATTTGAACATTGGGGACAATGTTCATCTTAAGTGTAAGGGGGGTAAAGTACGATACCTTAGAGAATGCTATTACGCTTGATTTTTCGTTTGTTTAATGGTAGATGTGTAATAAAACTGAGAGAAATACCTGTTAAGGCAATTTTAGTGCCAAATTTAAAATTTTTTACAACATATAGGAGTGAAACTTTGGTCTTAATGAGCGTCTCACGGATAGGAGTTATATGACTAGCACAAAACCGTACCACTAAAAAAAATTTCCACCCCCAAATATGTGAGGTTCGCCCCTAGAATTGGTAGGAAAAGCATTTATGCTATGATGTGTGTACCGGTAGCACTTAGATTCTAGAACTTGCGTTAGGACTATTCTGAGGCCACAAGTGAGACTACATTCGTGTAGTTAGATTTACTACATGATAAGAGGCATTAGGATTAACCCATTGTTTTACACCTGTGTTTTTGTTATAATTACATTGGCTACATTGGTCAAGTAATTCTCCCACACCCTTTGCGTTGTACTCATTTTTAGTACACGATACCCCTAGTACACCCTCAGAGCCTATCTTTTCGTTTCTAACTTTAAGCATTTTACTTAAAGTAAGAATTTGTTTACACCCCACTTAAATGTACACCCAAATCGCCTTAGCCCACCTTGTATGCACTCATTTTTAGTGCATTATTGTGACAACATTTGTTTAAACCCCAAGTTAATTATCTAATTGATTACATGGTTGCTAAGTCGAGTCATATCCTTGTACATATTGTTTTGGGACGATTGGGACTCATGGGTAAAGTACTAGTGTAATGGAGTAATGGGGAAGAACAACATTATTACCCCCATATGTGCTAAATATTTTAAAAGTACTCCAAGTGTTTCGATTATCTTAATTCGAGTCATTAGAATAGTTAATTATAAAGTTATGTAAAAGATCAAGTGTAAGGGGGATACAACCCCCCTACGATGTATTATTTTGGATGGTAGGGCAAGAGTGTATGCAAAAAAAAAAAAAAAAAAAAAAAAAAAAAAAGTAAAGTAGAAAAAACATACGGACTACCATCCCGTTTCATTTTATGTTTATTTTATCTTTTTGTTATTTTTTTTCATTAGCTTAAGTCGAGTCTAGTCTTGGCTTAGCAACGCCATATTGTACATGTAATTAATCAAGATCTTTAACTCGCCACCAGTAAAATATCCTTTATCCAACAAAACCGTGTTTATCATATCCCTACACCTAACGTTATAACCCGTTTAAAAGCCCTCTTTGATAGTTTATCTTAGGTGCTTACGCCTAGTGGAGGAGGTTTTTGATCCTTTCCCAAGCCTATGGTAATCTATTTGCTATGACAGATAGTGAGAGATATTATTCATTTTCATTTATGAGATATACTTTTATGACACCTGAGAGATGTGAGTATCTAAACACTACTTGTGAGGTGCTAGTCTGTAATCTTCGTGCTTATTATGATTAAAGTGGAACGACTATTTGTTGTAATTACTTTTATATTAGCGTTAAATGACCCCTAACTTGTATTTTGATTAGAATAAAAGCGCATTTGCTTGAGGACAAGCAAATCTCAAGTGTAAGGGTATTTGATGAAGCGAAAAGTGTACCGCTTTTAGGGGGTCATTTAAGCCCTAAATCGTATTTATTTGATCAAATATTGCCCTAAATCGTTCCTTTTGTCATTTTAGGTACTTTGGAGAAGAAATCTGGAAAAGGAAGCATTTTGGACGTTTTTGGAGCATAAAAGTGAAGAAAACAACAAAGTCTCAAAATCGGCTGGAAAAGTACCTGTGACGGCGTCAAGCACCATTGTGACGCCGTCAACCCTTGACGCGCCAGAGAGGATTTTGGATGATTAAAAGGGGACGGCGTCAAGAAGGCCATCAAGAAACCCTAACCGCGGCGAGGTGACGGCGTCAGCTCTATAACGTGACGCCGTCAGATCTGATTTTCTATATATATTCTCATAATTTTTAGTCATTAGTGTGCAACTTTGTGAGGAGAAACCCTAAGACGATTTTTCTGCTACTTTTAAGGGTTTTATACCCTTGGATCTCCCATGTTCAATTGAAGATAAGTAATCAATTAATCATTCAATATGTCTATGTGTTGTTTGATTATATCTTGTTCTTGTCTTTTATTTAACATGCTAGGCTAGATTTATCTTGTGTTTGCTTAGATCTAATGAAACCTAACTATTGATTATTGGTTGTTGGTGTGTTATTAATTGTATTGGATGATTGTTTATCGATGCTAGGCTTAAGAAAACTGGCTAACCTCCTATACGGTAACTTGCTTGAACGTCTTAAGAAACATGAACCAATGCGTACTAAGGTTTTTATGGTTGTATTTAATGCATGAGCGAATTCTAGTGATCCCATGTTAGGAGCTTCTTAGCCGGCTCGACATAGGAGTGAAGTAGGAGCTTATAGAGTTGGGGAAGTTCGTACGCCACCCCACGATTGGTATTAAGGAATACACCCGTCATCCACGCAATTAGTACACACTAATCAACCGGTAAAAGATAGTTAGGGAGTAAGGAAATCTAAGTAAACACATTTTCTCTCCATATAAGTTCCACCACCTTTTTATTTTCAGTTATTTTATTTTATTTGCAATTGTAGTTATTTGGGTTAGTTGATTAGCAACTAATTCCGCCCACTCCTTCAAACCTGAGATTTTACTTGCTTTTATAAAAATATAAAAAATACAAAAAGAATCTTCCCTCACCCTTAGACCTATTAGAGTAGTTTTTCAATCCTAACGACACTATTCCCCTAGAGAACGATCAATCCCCCGGTACTTGCCACTACACTATACTACATCGGTCAGGTACACTGCCTGGTGGGGATTGCAAGCCTCTTGAGATCCCTCGAGAGGTAAAACCTGTTGTAAGGTCGCAAAACCACGCATCAGTACACCTCGTGAGCTTTGAGATCTGGTCTCTGAGTCTCTGTATCTCTGTCTGATGCTCCATCTGTATATCTCCCATGATGTTCTCCAACGTGTCGGCTCTACGCTGTGCAAGATGAGCCTCCCAAGCTAAGTCCTGTCCCTCTCTTCGTATAGATACCGCGTAGGAACGGGTGTCTGCTAGATCTGTCTGCATCTGCCTCAAACACTGCTGTACCACTGCTCTGTTGGAAGCTATCCTATGCAGAGTGTCACTGATAGTCCCCGGGGGATCCAATGGTACATGGTCAATCATCCGGAGGAGCGAATCAATCTGCTCTCCGTGACTCTCCAGTCGTGTCACCACTGTAGATGGTATAAGGGTATGGGTGACTACTGGTCTGAACCCTTCCCAAGTATCATGAGTCTGAGCTGGGGGAGTGAAACCAGGAGGATAAAGCAGTGATGGTGAGGATGGGTGTATCTGGTCTGAGATGCGGGGTCGACTCGATGAAGGAATATCCTCCGCAGGAATAGGGTCCTGCTGACGAGGTGGTAGTGGGTATGTCTGAGTACATGTATCAAATAGATGGTCAGGGAGTAGGGATGGTGCAATCTGATGGAACTCTAGTGGTGTATCATTCGCAGGGAGCCATTGCTGACTCTCAAAGTACAAGTCGTCAGGGGGTGGTATATAGAAAGGAGAATATGTGTCATAAACAAAGTGTGGTGGTAACGTAGGTGCTGGCAAAGCTGGCACATGGGGGTTCTCCAATAAAGGTGTGGTGACGGCTTCACCCTCCTCGAAGGGCTCGGTCTCGTCAGGCACGACCTCTGGTGCTACAGTACCGGGAAGTATGGGGGACGTGACTGATGCTAGTGATCCCTCGGAATCCGAATCCGATGATACACTAAAATGGGTGATGAATGACATGGTACTGTAATAATCCATATATAGTAAAAATAAGTAATTACTAACATCAAGTGGTGTAATGTAAGCATGAAATAATTTAGTTGTGCACAGTAATTATCAAGTATGTAGAGACTTATATAAGATAATCCTGATGTATAATATACCGAGCGCGGCAGCAAGCAGGCATGGAGGGCTTAAGGTAACATGGTGTAAAATTAATTTGTTTGAAAAATGTAGTTATAGTCCAACGTTTAAAAATATTTGGTTCTCTATAACCGAAGCTCTGATGCAAATCTGTAACACCCCCAAATTTTTAAAATAACAGCGGAAGTCTAATTGGGGTATTACTGTGAGGATCGAAAACAAAATCATAGAAAAACAGCCTGTAAGGGCATTTTTAATTTATATAGGTCCATAATACAAATTCAATTACAAAGCGTTACATCAGAGTGCTAACAGTTTCTCCAAAGAAACATCATTTTAACTGAATTACAACTTTATTTTACACCTTTATTTAAGATAGGGTACGCCCGCTCCATGCCTTGATTTGCTCCACTAGTTTCCTGAGATACATGCTTAAAAGTCAATATAATGTTGAGTGAAATCATGGAGTTTGTAGTTTAAATATCAGTTGATTCACAAGTAGGATTGTATTTGAGATACAATCAGTTTAAAAGTTGATATCGCAATTCAAATATTGCCCTAAGTCTCATGACACGCAAACGTTAACAAAGTACCGCATAAACGAAGGTGTTCATCAAATTAATGATGAAGGTTTTGCCCTCGTGTAATAGGTGATTTGCCAATTCCTATTTTTCTCAAATATAATGTATCACGACTAATACGACTAGCAAAAAGCATTCCGTCCAAGTATTAGTGGGATAGGTCGTCAGCCTCTAATAGATCTATTCATTATATTCGCGTTCACCGCAGTGATTAATGGCTCATGATAAAGGGTCTTGTGGCAATAAGGTAACTTAGGCATATATCAAGTCAGGTAGCATACAGAAAAAAAATACTTGTGATCTGTTTATAGCATGTATCCCCCTCACGGAGTTTAAAAGTATAAAGAGTTTAAAAAGTGAGGCCATGACTCACCTTAAGCGTTACTGGTGATAGTGAACGTAAACTCAGGGGTGATTATGATAACAACTTCGATACGGAACCTGGTAAATATATAAATATCTGAGAATCTGACTAATTTCTAGTGGTGTGTGTGTATGAATGGTGAATGGTGAATAACTAATGATACGCAACGATCTGATCGTTGAAAGTGGAAGTGTTACATTCAAAATGCTTATAGTTTAGAATGATGCTACGTATATGATTATCCTGATTGTTGTATCAGTGCTCCCGTAAGGTTATATCTTCAAAGAGTGAATGAAATGCTATGAAATATTAACTCTAAATGTTCCTAACGTTACTAAGTATCGAACATTAAATAATATGCAAACAGAATGTGTAAAAATGCATATGAGGTAAAGGTGTGGTGCAAAATGGAAAAATAAAATAAGAATGTCAAGTTATAACAGTTGGTCCTTGTTCTTTCCAGATTTTACATCTTTTATTCTAACTGCGGTTCGCGTTACGTCGTTAGTCCTTGTCAAGTCCATAGTCCAAAATAGTCCAAAAATTGTCCATATGTCCATATAAGGCTTGGAGTTTATTCAATGGTCAATCTAAGTCCTATACAAACTGTTTTCACAGCTTCAGTCCGCATGTTTCATAGTTTGGCAGTTTTAGTCCTTTTGGTTAAGTCTCGTTACATTTTTAGTCCTAAAATGACAAAAAGGTAAAGAAAAGTGTGGCGATTTTTGCTAGTACTTATTTAAGTAATTTTTAACTTATTCCAACTGCTTATTAGGCTGTTTGCTTATTTTTACTCGTATTGGGCTTTTAACGTGATCTACAAGTAGCCCGTTAAGAAATCTAGAGGCGAGGGTGTGTAAATTGTTTTGGGCTTGGACTTAGGTTATCTTTATGATTCTGAAAAGGTATTACGTGGGCCTGTTGGGCTTACTGGTATGTGCTTAAACACATACTTTTTCTTAACCAAAACCGAACCAAAATGACCAAAAACCCGTCCCAAATGCCAAAAGATATTGTGTTTTTGTGTTTTTGTATGTGCAGGGAAGGATATCATGAAAACCGGCAAAAATACAAGGAAATCAAGAAACCGAGCACGAGATACGGAAAAGACTCGGAGCTGAACCGGGATAGTCATGCTTGGTCAATTAGTCAAGAATCCACCCTTAGATCGCTTTGATATATTGGCAATATCAGTCCTTTGGATTTCTAAAATTACACTTTTAGTCCATGAAAGTTAAACCCTTAAACCTTTCTAATCCTTAAACCCGGTTATAATTTTAACCCAATCCATCACACACTAAACCCACTCCACTAAACTAAACCCCAAACCCAAAATTCAAACCCAAGCCCAACAGCCCACTACACTAACCCTTTAACCCGAATCCTATCCCACAACCCGATCCAACCCATAGCCTATACCCGGTCAAAATACAGGCAAATAAAACTAAAAAAAAAGAACTCACTCCCTCAGTCAATACCCGCGCCCCAAATTTACCCCCTTTCCCCCATTTTCACTATTCACCAAACCCTAATCCTTTAACCGTACGTTTTTACGGCAATTAAGGGTAGATTGGGCAATCATTGGCCCTTCTAGAAGACCCTGACGATAAGAATGACACGCGGAAGCTGTTGATTGGACCGAACACGCGTAATCTGTGATCGTACGGTTAGAAATGGAGGATTGAAGAGCAAGGTGATCTAAGGGTGATGATAGCTGTGGATACACGAGGATTGCCAGCGTGGACATCCCAGAAGGTTCGGCTGAGCACTATAAATAGGAGAGGGTTATTCCCCATTTCGGATGTATTTTTTTTAGTTAAAGTTATGCTGTCAAAATGTTTTTATAGTTTCCATTGTAATTTTCTGCTTTATTAATTTAGTTTGTTTAAATTTCTAAGTTTGTTTCAGAGAATTTCTTTGTAATTTTTAATTCGAATTAATGAAAATTTTCATTTTAATGTTTTAATTGTTGTTTCAAGTTGATGATTCTGCTTATTTAGTTTTTGTTGATTTAAACTTCTGATCATCATTCTAAAAAATATATATATATATATATTCAGCTTATTATTAAGCTGTTTGTCTGATTTTATAAGCTTATGTAAGCATCAGTAGCTTATGTTAAGCTTTTGTTGAATTTCATATTGTTTTTGTTTCTCAAAAGAGAAAAAGTCAAAGAGAAGTTAAAAAAGTCAACTGAAATAGCTGTGGGATGAGATTGTGGATTAAGCTGGGTATTGGGTTTGATATTGGCTTAATAGCCTGGGTTTACATCTGAGATCATCATCATATTAGCAGGATGAACTTGTGAGTACTGTTTAATCTAGCTTTCTTGGTATCTGCTTATTATTATTTCAATCAAGCTGCTCTTGTTATTTTTGCTATTAGGTGTAAGTAATATTAGTCGAAGAGATTTTTGAACTTTATCAGAATAGACTTAGAATTAAGAATTTAAGTTGTTACTTTTGAAGGTGGTTTAGATAATAGCAGATTAGATTTTATTTTAAGTAATTAGCAGATTGAGCTTATTGCTATTCTCTTTTTGGCATTTTTTTTTAAGTGATTAAAAGAGTTTTGAAAAGTTTGCTTGAGTTTTAGAGTTGAAATACAAAAAATTTTGCGCCATTTCCCCCTTGGCTGTCTAAAGTCTGCACAGCAGACATGGTCCTTAAAGACTGCTGATCTAGCAGCTTTTCTGGCTTATCCAGATAAGGCAAAGCCTTGAATTTTCTAGTTATAATTAGCTTATCTAGCAATCTTAATGGGAATCATCTGGTATCTAGTTATTACGGCTTATTTGAGTTCTTTTTAGGGCTGCTAAATCAGCCAACACAATTGATCTAGTCTGACAAAATAGTGCAGGTTTTGAGTGGTTTTTCACTACTGATCTAGGCGAAATTAAGCTTGGCAAACGAGCGTTAGAATTAGGGTTTTTTTGGTTATTTGTAATCTCTATTTGGTTGGCTTTTCAGAACAGCTTTTATTTTTAAAATTGGTCAAGAATTGAGCCTTTTAGAAGCTTGTGAAAATTGGTATTTGAGACTGAGGTCTGGGTAGTATTAGTGTTCTTGAGTTTCTAAGTTTGTCACTTTTGGCCCCTAGTCATTCAACTTAAGTTTAAATCGGGCCTGGCAGTCTTAATAACAAAATAGTTTGGTTTGTTGGCATTTTTAGTCCCTGTCTTTATTTAAAACTAAAAAAGTTTCAGAAATTGCACGTTAGTCCTTAAACTTTTCAACCTTTTGTTTTCTTTAATTTTCTTTTATAAATTAGTTTTGATTAGTGACATTTTTAGTCCCTTAGGTTTTTACTCTTTCATTTTAGTATAATTTCACTATTAGTTTTATAAATCTCGGGATTAGCCCGGGATTTGCGTTATTTGATTTCTTTTAGTGTGCATTTATTTGATAACGTAGATTGTCGCTTTTAATTTTCCATATTTTAGTTTAAACAATACCAAAATAATCACTTTCACTTATTCACTTCACATTTTCACGACTCCGAATCAATTCAAACGCCGTCAAACCTTCGTTGGGAGAACGACCCGGGGAAATATTTTCACAAATATTCCTTTGGAAATTATAACAATCAAAATGGCGCCGCTGCCGGGGAAGGCTTGAAACGTTGTCGTTGATTCATATCGTATTTTGTGTTTTGAAGATCCTTCCTCGGAAGTTATCGTTTTATAAAAAATAAAAATACAAAAAGATAATAAATAAAACACTTTTCCTAAAGTGTTTTCATAAATACATCTTAATAAACATCCTCGGTCTTCCGTTGAAGGAGGGCGGTTGTAAACCATTCCGAATAAACAACAAAAGAGATCGTGAAGTTAAACGTTTCTCGGATTATTTCTTTACTACAACCTAATTACGGGGTTTAAGGAGGTCTTGACATTAAATTGCAGACCGAAGAGAGATCCATTCTTCTCTCCCGCCACGCTGCGCGTAGTTTTGAAAGAAACGAGTACGGTTGATCAACGATCACCAAAAAGAATATAATTTTAATTTTTCCTTATAAAAATAAAAATCCAAAAATATTTTCATTTTCAACTTTTGTTTTTGATTTCATTTTGGTGTATGCACACCCGTTCTTCTTCTTCTAATCCTCTTCTTTCACCACTTTCAAATCCCGAGAGGATTATCCGTCAAAACAACCGTGTTCATTTCTCAACCGTTGAGGAAATGGCCAACAACCAACACGATCAACACCCGCCGGTGGGTGTTGACAATCACAACCAAGGGCAAGCTCCCGATCTCCGCACTATGCAAGAGTTACTCCAATGTCCCACCGTGGGATACGGAGATGCTATTGTCATACCCCCGATTCGAAACACAAATTTTAAACTCGAGACCGGTTTAATTCAACTTGTCACGGGAAATCAATTTCATGGTTTTGATCGGGAGGATCCTCACAATCACATCCGATGGTTCAATAAATTAACCTCAACACACTACCATAAGGATGTCCCTCACGAAACAATCAAATTGATGTTATTCCCATTTTCGATCGAGGGGGCGGCCCGAATTTGGCTCGAGAAAGAACCTCCTCAATCAATCCATACTTGGGAAGATCTCGTCCATAAATTCGTAAAACTATTTCTTTCCACCATCTAAAATGACCAATGCTAGGAATGAAATCACAAATTTCCAGCAACGATTTGATGAGAATTTCGGTGAGGCATGGGAACGATTCAAGGATCTCCTACGGAAATGCCCACATCACGGATTCTCGGAATTGCATCAAATCGATACGTTCTACAATGCCTTAACTCAATCAGATCAGGATTCACTCAATGCAGCCGCCGGTGGCAATATCATGAGTCGAATGCCGAGAGAAATTCTTTCAATTATTGAGAACAAATCCAAGGTACCTACCTCAAGGAACAAACCGGTTGTTTCTAAGGTGAGTACCCAAGCTTCTAGCAGTGATGCTAAGATCGACAAGCTTGCAGATATGTTCGAAGCTTTCCTTCTCTCACAAAAGAAACAATCTTCTCCACCCGCTCAAGTGAAAGCGGTGCAAGAAAATTGTGTTATTTGTGGTGGTCCCCATCCGTATTATGATTGTCAAGCTACCGATAGCCAAGTTTGCAATGCTACCGTAGCAGCTGCAAACTACAATCAAAATCAAGGATTCCGTCCTCAAGGTGAAGTTAACTATCGAGTTAGCAACCAAATGGGACCACCCGGTTTTACACCCGTCCAAAACAACCAAAACCGTTTACCTCAAACCAATCAAGGTTACAATCAAAATCAAAGCTACAACCAAAATCGAGGAAACAATTATCAAGCTCAACCGCAACAAGTCTATCAACCTCCTCCTCCCCAAGTTCCACTTCCTCCCGACTTTGTGAGTTATATGAAAGCAACCGATGCTAGCATACGAACTATGCAAGGTCAAATCAACAATATGAGAACTGACTTTCGGAAGGAGATTGATACGACGATTAATCGACAAACAAACGACCTTAAGCAAATGATGAGCGGATTTTTTCAGATAAATGATCGACCCTCGGGTTCAGGGACTACTTCTCTCCCAAGCAACACGATCGCTAACCCGAGGGGCGATGCTAAGGCGATCACGACTAGGAGCGGTGTTTCATATGATGGACCCACGGCTCCGACTACCGATTCTTCTCTACCTCCCAAGGTAGTCGTCCGTGAACCCGAGGCGACCAAGGACATGGAACCTCCTACTAACAACGGAGGAACCAAAGACGTCCAACCTCCGGTCATCCATCCATCTGAACCAAAGGTTGTGCTGGAGCCCGAAGAAATTCCCGAAAAAGCTCCCGTCAAAGCAAACCTTCCGTATCCTTCGAGAATGAATGATCAAAAGCTCCGCGATAAAGCTTCAAATCAAATGGAAAAAATTTTCCAAATTTTTCAAGAATTACATTTCGATATAAGCTTCGCGGATGCTTTACTTTTGATGCCTAAGTTTGTTTCCACTCTCAAAAGTTTGTTGAGTAACAAGGAAAAATTAATCGAATTAGCAAAAACTCCTCTGAACGAAAACTGCTCAGCGGCAATTCTCAAAAAGCTTCCGGAAAAGCTTGGAGATCCTGGAAAATTCCTTATTCCATGTGAATTTCCGGGAATGGTTGAATGCTCCGCCTTGGCCGATCTCGGTGCTAGCATCAACCTAATGCCGTTGTCAGTATGGCAAAAGCTTTCTCTGCCCAAACTTACCCCCACTTGCATGACCCTCGAGCTTGCGGATCGTTCCGTAACCCGTCCCGAAGGTATAGCCGAGGATGTCTTCGTTAAAGTGGGGAAGTTCCATTTTCCTGCAGATTTTGTGGTTGTTAATTTTGACGCCGACCCCGGGTTCCTCTCATTCTCGGAAGATCATTCTTGAGGACCGGGCGTGCTTTGATCGATGTATACGGAGAAGAAATAACTTTGCGGGTCGATAAGGAAAAAGTCACGTTTCAAATCAATCCAAACTCGAAACCTCAAACCGACAAATGCAATGTCGCTACGGTTGATCAAAAGTCCGATCCCGTAATTGCTCTTAAAAGAGTTGATCCAAACCTTTCAAGATTCACGGTCAAGAGTATGTCAGAAAAACGTGCTGAGCTCAAGGCTATGAAAATCAATCCTGGATCGAGCAAATGGTTTGAGTGTTGTGCTGCAAATACTAAGAGTATTCTTGATGATGATGAATCTGATTCGGAGACCACAACGGAAGAGGTGGAAATTGCTAGCTCTAAGAGCACACCTCTTGTCCCACCTCCGGAGCCAGTTTATCGTGTCGATTCTATCCTTCCCGACTCTTCCCATCCTTCTCCTCCGATTGAGAGAAGTGATATTCAGAGGGAAGAGCTCGAGGTGTTGTCTGATAATGCTCCAATTTCGCCGGAAATTGTTGAGACCGATAGTGATCCAGGGGAAGATGTTTTGAAATTTGATGAACCATTGTTTCCCCTGGAAGATGTTAAAGAAAAGACACCTAAATCCGTTCCAGTTGTTGAATCAAAATCAGAAGAGCAAAGTAGTGGCAGTACCACTTCTTATATTGATTCTCTTCTTGAGGAGTTCACCGATGAACTCGCTCACATCGATCCAATCCCACCGGGGGATGAGGACGATAACTTTGATTTTGAATCTGACTTAAGAGAATTGGAATTCTTGCTGAACAGTGATCCGTCGAAATATGATTCTTATCACGAGGAGTTCGCCGATGAACTCGCTCACGACGATCCACTTCCATCATATGATGATGATCTCTTTGACTTTCATGCTAATCTTGAAGAAGTTGAAAAACTTTTATACCATGCTCCATCATCTGATTCTTACACCGAGCTTAATGATGATGATGACCTCTTCAATTTTAGGGCCGATCAAACTGAATGGAGAAATCTTTTATATGGCAAACCTACTGAAAAAGGCCCTAAAATTGAAATCATAACCGAGGATGCTTCAATTGTCTCTAATGACTTAGCTCCTCATTCTCCCGAGGATGATTTCTTTATTGAGTCCTCCATCGAGTACCCTGCTAAGTTTTCTTGTGAGGACAAAGTATTTAAGCCAGGCTTACTCATTGATGGTGAAATTCATCCTTTGATGAAATTGACTCGTGCTAAGAATTTAAAGTTTCCTGCCTCATCTAAGGAACTTTTAATTCTGAAGAAAAATGATTCCTCTCTGCTTCTTTCTACTCAAAAACTCCCATTCTGTCCGGAGTCATCTCTGCTTGAAACTTTACTATCGTTTCCAGCCGGAAACGAAGACAAAGTTTTTGACCCCAGCATCACCGCTTTCATCTTCTAAAGCCGTGGGTACCTCAATCGGAGTGGAACTTTCGTATGCTTCAATGTTTATCCAAACATCTTGAACGAAAGTCCGATTGAGATTATCTCTTCCACATGCTCCCCCAAGGACAATTAAATTCGGGGTTGAGTCAAGCTCATGTGACTCGGTTAACAAAAACAAGCGCTTCGTGGGAGGCACCCCATGCTTATCCATCTATCCTCTTATCTTATTTCTAATAAAACGTGAGGAGGGCTTCCTCTTCCATATCTTGTGTTTCGTGTTTTCTATGGTATGTCCAGGAATGCCCGATGATGAAGACTCTCGTGCTCGTAGTTTCCTTCATGCTACTCGAGTTTCATCATTCGCTGCTTATCAATATCCTAAATCTTATCGTTTACATCTATCTTTTGGCATAATTAATAAACGGCCTTAGATTTATGTAGGAGAACCCTTACCTTTAAGACATTGAGGACAATGTCTCGTTTTAGTCTGGGGGGTAATCTTGCGATTTGATTTTTGCCTTGCATTTTTGCCGTTTTCTCATGCAACCCCGTTTTTCCTCCAAAAATTGAAAAAATCCAAAAAAATGAGAAAAATTTAAAATTTTTTGCAAAAATATAATAAATTTTGACATTTTTGTTGACTTTCCGCTGGAGAGAGTAGGAATAAAATTCTGACTTGATCGGGCGTGTTGAGCCCTAGCTTGTCCCCTTAACCGTTTATAATCTATAAGCTCGTGCTAGTCTTTTACACAAGGAGCTAGAAAACGCGAATTCTTTTTAAGAGTTTGCAAGTTCCCGTATTTGACTTTATATATGCATGGCTTGATTATAAGGCTAAGCATTCGCGGATCTTATTATTTAAGATTTTAAATTTGCGAAGAACGAGAAATGATAGAGTTGTTTATAAGTTAGATTGCTAAACGTGGAGTAGTTGGATCTCTTTAGAGCTCATCGAAGTTACTTGTGGCTTTTTGTTCCCATCAACTTGTTTCACCAAAAAAAAAAAAAATAGTAATCTAGGAATAATTAAAGCTATTTTGGTTTTGGCGATGATTAGTTTTTATTTCTTCCTTAGAGAATCCTTGCTTATGAAAGTTGGGTACACATCAAGGTACTGCCAGTGTTACGGTGTAATAGACTATTCCATCTTGCCGGCTCGCAACCGATGTTGGGATTGTTATAAAAGCCGTAGGACTCGGGATTTGGCAAAATATATAATGAATAATGAATAATAATAATAATCCAAAGCCATAAAAAGTTTTATGCATCTTGCCGGTTCGCAGCCGATGTTGTAGACTTCTAATAAAGGCAGAGGAAAAATTCCAAGGTCATAATAGACTATCACATCTTGCCGGTTCGCAGCCGATGTTGTGATTGTTATAAAGGGCCAAGGATCAATAATAATATGTGCTTAATAATGTTAATAATGCCAAATTTCGACTCCGAGGTATCCTAATAAAGGCTTCTGTCTCTGGACTCGTAGATGAGTTGTTTCGGTCGCAAATAAAAGGGATATTCTCAAAATCGTGTTAAATCAGAGACCTTGATGTGGACCTCATTTTTGTATGCAACGGTTTTCGAGGGAAGGTTTGGAAACTACTTAGCGTCTAAACTAGGTATCTTTATCGGATTAAAAATTATCAAAACGAGAATTAGAAGAAATTCATTTCTCACCAAAAATAAAATAAATAGAGGAAAATAGGAATTTGGGAACGAGAAGTAATACACAATTAGCTTTTATGAGTAGTGTTGGCAATCTAACTTGTAAATAACAATGATTTCGTTTTTAAGCTTAGTTTGGGGACTCGTGAAAAATCAGGGACGACGAATTTTATCCGTATGGTCACTTCTTTATGAGTCGTGTTTCCTGCTCGAAGACCCTAAAAGTTATCATTAGATAATGATTGTCGACAAAACCGTCACGTGAAATAAGAAAAATACAAAAATAGAATAAAAGGAAAAATGGGGAGTTTTTATAACATTGCATGAGGACATTGCAATAGCTTAGTCTGGGGGAATTTGGTATGTGCTTAAACACATACTTTTTCTTAACCAAAACCGAACCAAAATGACCAAAAACCCGTCCCAAATGCCAAAAGATATTGTGTTTTTGTGTTTTTGTATGTGCAGGGAAGGATATCATGAAAACCGGCAAAAATACAAGGAAATCAAGAAACCGAGCACGAGATACGGAAAAGACTCGGAGCTGAACCGGGATAGTCATCCTTCGTCAATTAGTCAAGAATCCACCCTTAGATCGCTTTGATATATTGGCAATATCAGTCCTTTGGATTTCTAAAATTACACTTTTAGTCCATGAAAGTTAAACCCTTAAACCTTTCTAATCCTTAAACCCGGTTATAATTTTAACCCAATCCATCACACACTAAACCCACTCCACTAAACTAAACCCCAAACCCAAAATTCAAACCCAAGCCCAACAGCCCACTACACTAACCCTTTAACCCGAATCCTATCCCACAACCCGAATCCTATCCAACCCATAGCCTATACCCGGTCAAAATACAGGCAAATAAAACTAAAAAAAAGAACTCACTCCCTCAGTCAATACCCGCGCCCCAAATTTACCCCCTTTCCCCCATTTTTACTATTCACCAAACCCTAATCCTTTAACCGTACGTTTTTACGGCAATTAAGGGTAGATTGGGCAATCATTGGCCCTTCTAGAAGACCCTGACGATAAGAATGACACGCGGAAGCTGTTGATTGGACCGAACATGCGTAATCTGTGATCGTACGGTTAGAAATGGAGGATTGAAGAGCAAAGTGATCTAAGGGTGATGATAGCTGTGGATACACGAGGATTGCCAGCGTGGACATCCCAGAAGGTTCGGCTGAGCACTATAAATAGGAGAGGGTTATTCCCCATTTCGGATGTATTTTTTTTAGTTAAAGTTATGCTGTCAAAATGTTTTTATAGTTTCCATTGTAATTTTCTGTTTTATTAATTTAGTTTGTTTAAATTTCTAAGTTTGTTCCAGAGAATTTCTTTGTAATTTTTAATTCGAATTAATGAAAATTTTCATTTTAATGTTTTAATTGTTGTTTCAAGTTTATGATTCTGCTTATTTAGTTTTTGTTGATTTAAACTTCTGATCATCATTCTAAAAAAATATATATATATATTCAGCTTATTATTAAGCTGTTTGTCTGATTTTATAAGCTTATGTAAGCATCAGTAGCTTATGTTAAGCTTTTGTTGAATTTCATATTGTTTTTGTTTCTCAAAAGAGAAAAAGTCAAAGAGAAGTTAAAAAAGTCAACTGAAATAGCTGTGGGATGAGATTGTGGATTAAGCTGGGTATTGGGTTTGATATTGGCTTAATAGCCTGGGTTTACATCTGAGATCATCATCATATTAGCAGGATGAACTTGTGAGTACTGTTTAATCTAGCTTTCTTGGTATCTGCTTATTATTATTTCAATCAAGCTGCTCTTGTTATTTTTGCTATTAGGTGTAAGTAATATTAGTCGAAGAGATTTTTGAACTTTATCAGAATAGACTTAGAATTAAGAATTTAAGTTGTTACTTTTGAAGGTGGTTTAGATAATAGCAGATTAGATTTTATTTTAAGTAATTAGCAGATTGAGCTTATTGCTATTCTCTTTTTGGCATTTTTTTTTAAGTGATTAAAAGAGTTTTGAAAAGTTTGCTTGAGTTTTAGAGTTGAAATACAAAAAATTTTGCGCCATTTCCCCCTTGGCTGTCTAAAGTCTGCACAGCAGACATGGTCCTTAAAGACTGCTGATCTAGCAGCTTTTCTGGCTTATCCAGATAAGGCAAAGCCTTGAATTTTCTAGTTATAATTAGCTTATCTAGCAATCTTAATGGGAATCATCTGGTATCTAGTTATTACGGCTTATTTGAGTTCTTTTTAGGGCTGCTAAATCAGCCAACACAATTGATCTAGTCTGACAAAATAGTGCAGGTTTTGAGTGGTTTTTCACTACTGATCTAGGCGAAATTAAGCTTGGCAAACGAGCGTTAGAATTAGGGTTTTTTTGGTTATTTGTAATCTCTATTTGGTTGGCTTTTCAGAACAGCTTTTATTTTTAAAATTGGTCAAGAATTGAGCCTTTTAGAAGCTTGTGAAAATTGGTATTTGAGACTGAGGTCTGGGTAGTATTAGTGTTCTTGAGTTTCTAAGTTTGTCACTTTTGGCCCCTAGTCATTCAACTTAAGTTTAAATCGGGCCTGGCAGTCTTAATAACAAAATAGTTTGGTTTGTTGGCATTTTTAGTCCCTGTCTTTATTTAAAACTAAAAAAGTTTCAGAAATTGCACGTTAGTCCTTAAACTTTTCAACCTTTTGTTTTCTTTAATTTTCTTTTATAAATTAGTTTTGATTAGTGACATTTTTAGTCCCTTAGGTTTTTACTCTTTCATTTTAGTATAATTTCACTATTAGTTTTATAAATCTCGGGATTAGCCCGGGATTTGCGTTATTTGATTTCTTTTAGTGTGCATTTATTTGATAACGTAGATTGTCGCTTTTAATTTTCCATATTTTAGTTTAAACAATTCCAAAATAATCACTTTCACTTATTCACTTCACATTTTCACGACTCCGAATCAATTCAAACGCCGTCAAACCTTCGTTGGGAGAACGACCCGGGGAAATATTTTCACAAATATTCCTTTGGAAATTATAACAATCACTTACCAATCGCAAAGTCTTATTGGGCTTTAAATAAGCCCAACCGAAAAAGTTAAAATTAAATTTCTGGATTTCAAAGTTTAGATACTAGCGAGTACCATATGAATGATTTAATTCGAACGTGTTAGGGAGCTTATAAGGTCGAAGTTAAAACACGAAACATGTAGTTTTCCAGGTGCACTATCGAGAGGAGTAAAAATATATATGCGTTAAATTCACGATTTCGAAGTAAATAGTTCATGAGTTAGACTATGTCGGGACGATTTTTCCAGTTTTAAACACTTAGTTTATTTTCACTTGTTTTCCAAAATGTTCAATCAAGTAATGTTTAGAATGGTCCTTTTTAGATGTCGAGGGGAGCTTATGGGTAAGGTCTCAAAAGACGAATGATGTTCTAGGTCATGTAGAGTGTCGAAAGGTGTAAAAATATACAAACGTTATATGTAAAATTACGAAGTAATGATGGTGTGAAGTAGGTAGTTCGAAGCAGTTTTTAACAAATAGAACACTTAGTCACATTTTGATATTTTCCAATGTATTTGATATGAATGTATTCGTTTCATGGTTAAGAGACTTGGTGAGTTTTTATGTATATATTCCACATTTATTGAGCGTGTAACCCTTGTGTGCTCGTGGTCTATTTTTATACGTCTGGTGATATGTTGAGTCGAGATAGAGATGGGTAAAGGTCATTAGGGTCTCGTATGAAGCTTTAACTTTTATATATATTTCGATATTCAATATGCATGTGAAGACTACATGTGTCATACGTTCGAGTGAAAGGATTCAAATTATGAAATGCATGCCATACTATCTTAATTTTAAATGATATTATAGTTCCTTAGTGGTGCTGTGGTTCATTACATGGACTTGTTCCTCCTTATTTAACGTGACATACACAAGGAAATATGGTTAATTCGATATGTAAGTATGTGATATGCATGAGTGAATGATTTAACGTGTAAAGAGATATAGAGAAAATTCATACCACACCTTGAAAAGGTGGTGAAGAGGCAATAAGGTTCGAATGAGAACGCAAGATAAGAAGGGCAGTCCACTGCTTCGAATACGTTTTTATACGTACCTTCTTCTCCTCGTGTGCTCCCCAACTCTCGACAGAAAGCTACTAATCTTTTTAAGGTATGTTTGAGAGTGAAAGAAAGTGATGTGTGGGTAGGGTAATGGAAGATAGGATGGGTCATCTTATAGGCAAAAAATCACACACGTTTTCATTGACTATTTGACCTATCATTGGAGTTACTGTGTTAGAAGGACACCTAAGTAGATTTGCTGTCATTGGTGGGGTATGAGATAGATATTTGGTAGTTGGTGTTTTGTATTCTTGCTCTTGGAGTATACCTAGATTCGGTTTGTGTTAATATTGGCACAAAAATTGAACTAGCGAGCTACAAGCTCTTGCTGCAGTTCATTCCTCCTTTTAAGTACCATTATATGTTAAAAATATCGTTAGAAAGTCTTAGGAAAAAAGCGGGGTGTGATATGGTTGTGTTTCGACATTTATATGTATATGTATGTGTCGAGTATGGGACGAGCAAATGGGTTTTATTTATGGTATCCATGCACGACATCCATAGCTGGGAACTCGCACAAGGGAAATTCATTGGGTGGTGATCACAATGGTACAAAAATATGTATGGGTTACGTTCGATATTTTTGAGATACTAAGGCGTTTTGGGAGAGTGTTATCGATCGGGTTTATAAAAGAAAAGAAAAGAGAAGACTAGCATAGGAATGGAGTTGGGTTAGTGGCGATGGGCTGTGTGGTTTTGATGGGCCGAAATATTAAGGGCCCGGTTGGTTAGGATTTGGATTAGTTATTTAGTTAAGTGTATTAGGTGTAATTAATTTTAGTTAAGTGTATTTTGTGTAAATGATTTTTGTGTTAGATGTATAGAAATGTTATGTTTTATCGTGAGTATTGTCATTTGTCGTTGATCGTGAAAATGTGTTGTCGCGATGGAAGTGTTATCTCGAGTTCGGTGTTTACAATATATATATATATATATATATATATATATATATATATATATGAAATGTATCGTGATATTAATAACGATAATAGAAAAGTTTAAATTTCCCCATACAAATGGGCTTTATTAAATGGTAATACAAGATTATCACTAATCATTGAGATTAACTACAAGGGTTTTTCGTAGAATCCTACAAGATCAAACGGTCTCTGGTAAAGACTACTCAAATCCGTTAATGGTTGATAGTTTACCAAAAACTATATTTTACTCAACTCACCATATCTATAATAGTGAAGAGTTGACTAGCCCACAGGAGAATGACTTGTGGTAAAGGCTGTGGTAATCCATTTTTGGTTTTCAATTCACCAAGGTCTACCAAAAGAATTGGCTAGTCCACAACAAACGGCTAATGATAAAGACATATCAAATCCGTTGATAGCTAATAGTTTGCTAAGAACTATTTGTGGACAAAAATGTTTTTCAAGTCCATATAAAGTTTACCCTGATTTCTAAATTTTAATGAACAGATTGTACTGCTAGTTCAATCTAGTTTGTACTGCTGGTTCAAATTTGGTTTCAAACTCTATGATTCACCTCTCTTAGAAGGTTACACATCTGGAAGTGATGCAGCTTTCACTTAAAATGAATTGATGGAAACTTGTAAAAATGGTCATATTGAAAGCTGTTTGGTGAAACTTCTTCCAACCAAGGGGTGGAGATTAATTCAAGTTGATCAGCTTCTGTTAAGATGATTATGTGGCTCAGGGGAGGATATCAATTCGAAATCAGAGATAGGTGTGGTATTCATATTGGAGTATTTAATGTTACTGTTATGGTTTTCTTCAAAGGATATAAGTAAAGATTCAAGATTGATGATAAGTGGTTGAAAGAGTTTTCCCCATCTGAAGTTTCGAGTTTAATTCAAGGAAAAAACTTACTGATTTGCACTGAAATCATAAGTTTAGGGGATGATTGTTGGAATTAAACCAACAGTTAGTATTGTCAGTTGGAAGGTAATACGGCTGAAGCGTTGCTGATGAATACACTAACCGTACTAAATGCATTGATACTGCTTATGAAGAAAGTTAGTACAGGTTATTAGATAAAGATAGAAATCGTATGGATAAATATAGAATGGATTGCATGTATATCTTATTTACTTAGAATGATACGATTAGAGTTTTACTTGTATAGGACTCTTTGTGCTATAAAAAGAGATTCTTAGATTAGGGTTATATACGATTCATACACATAAAATATCCCGAAGTACGATCATTGTCATATATTGAAAGAAATCGTTTGGTTAACATCGTGTGTTCTTAATTTACTGTTACATTCATAAACGATAAACAAACAAAATCTTCTAAATACTTTGTGGTAAATTCCGCGTGCCGCATAGTATATATTCAAAGTACCTTCAACACAAATTGTGTGTTTAGATCCGGTCAATCACTGATGACATCGTATTTTGTATTACTAGGTATTATACCAATGCACGCACGGGGTTTTGAAAAAAAAAATTTTGTATTAATACTGGATATCGTGAATTTAAAATTAATTGCATATAATTATATCATGCATAATTCATTATTTTTTTGGCTCTAAATTTTGAAAAAATGCAAGTACAGAAGAACTATACTGAACATGATTGAGACATACATATACTGAATTTGTATCCAAGCACAATAAAAACATTGCAAAACAAAGCAAAGAAGACAACTTAAACATGAGAATAGCTAATCCAAAAAAATTCTAAATCTAATGATCTTGATGACTTCCCAAGCAATAAATCATCCATTGATTCTTTTTGCACCAAAAGAACTCTTCGAGATACTTGAAAAGACCCATGCTTTTGAACTCACTGAGGCTACACATGTTATAAAAGAATTCAGATACACATTTCAAAAATTATTTTGAAATATTTTTGTACTATTTTTTGAAAAAAGTTAAATTAAAATACTATTTTGAGAATTAGCTCATAAATAACACCGTTTTGCTAAGAACTATTTGTATGTTTATTTAAAAACCAGTTGAGATATCTCTGACTACACGGGCTCATGGTATTTTACGTGTAGTAGTTACTAACGGCTTTTCAAAATTTTCCATCTTTTTCTCTTGCAACATACTTAAATACCAGTATTATGTTCTGATTTGCTTGATTGATTCCATTTTGGGTTCTATTATTTTTGAGGGTGCTATTGACTCACTTGTAGGAGTAAATATACAAGTATTTCTATCACATGCAGAAGTATGGACATATTTAAAGATATGAGAAATTGTGAGATTATTCTAATTCTAACATATTAAGTGATAATATTAGGAAATTGTATATTCAATAAATTACTTTGGTTTAAACTTTAGTTATTTTCTTATATAACTTGTGTTGAACACTGGTTATGAACTAGTTGAAACTCAAAACCGACAAAACGTGATTAGCCAACTAATTTTTACAATGACAATTGACAAGTATATTAAAGTAACTTGTACTTTGTAACTACTGTACAAGTTTTTGAACGATGAATACGGTTCAGAAGTGAGGCAAAGATGCCGACCACTATAATTTCACATAAGCTTCACAATGGAATTTAATTTCACATGTTCCAAGAATGTTAAACGGAAATCTAGTATTGATTCACGAGTGATATGTAACTGTCCCCTGTAATGAGAGAATTTTGTAATGAGAGAATTGTAGAGACCTAGTTTCATATATTTCGTGGTTCGGGTGGCCTTGGTTGGCTGTGAAAGATGAAGTTGTTCATCTTTTAGAGAGAGAGTAGTGAGAGGGTGGAGAGAATCCTGGTCAAATGTTTGCTTTATTAAAAGAAACAAATGTAATGAAACAATACTCCCACACACCCACATGGAGAGTCATGTGGGGTACTTATAGGCCCTTTTACATCACTAGTTTGCCTATTACACATAAGTAGTCCCTGTGTGAGCTACTTAATACAAACCTAGTCCAATTCACGTGAGTGACGACATCTTTATAAAAAAGCGAGTCTAACAATCTCCCTCCAAGATGTCGTCACAAGTGAATGGTTACAATGAGACCTATAAACAATACAAAGTAAATTACAATAATAAACTTTTGCTGAAGTGCAGAGTCTCTGTAGTCTAGATCCTGAGGCAGACTTGAAGTTCTCTATTCCGAAAGATCGCATCATCGATCTTTGGTGCTGGTGGCACACATCCTTGTAGCTCTGAACTTCAACTGTAATGTACTAGCTAGGTTATTACTCCCTCCTAACTAGTGAGCCCTTTATTCTTTTCTGCTCCCTCCTGAATCGACAACTCTCTTTAGCCTTTTAACCACGCAGCGGAGACTGTAAGCACAATGGTTGTCGTTCGGGAGCATTAACATATCTCACAAAGTAATTGCATCAAGGTAGGTAATAAGCCGTACTTCTCTCTCCATTTCCTTTTCCCTCCTAAGGGCGTACTTCTCCCTCCTGATGATTGCGAGTCATCGGAATCATCATATAATAGTGTACATGGCTTGGAGTACCTTGATCTTGAAGCAATACTAAATCCATGATAGCACGTCGACAACCCGTCGAGGCTTAATTATTGTGAGAATATGTTAAAAAATACTCTCAATACTTCTCTCAAACCAACCTTAAAATTCACCGGCTTCTAATAAATGACCACATGTGGCGACAACCCGATATGACCAATTTGAAAACGAAGTAAAGCATCCCCCCTCAAATGTGACTTAATCTTGTACGATAATGTGACTAAGAACCTATACTGAGCACTACAACGTAACTCCTTAAAGCATAGGTCGTTTCATATACCCATCCATCCTTCCTTAACTGTATATGAACCTCTCTCGAATTATCCACATCTTTGTGTGTCCCTGAGTACTCCATCTCAGTTTTGATAGTTAACTAGGTCTTCGTCCATCCACCCCTTGACCTATGAAAACTAGATAACCCAAGACTTAATCACTATTCCCATGAGTGCCCAAACAAGTATCTCTAAAAGTCATGCATCCAACCAACCTCTAGACTTTGAGATAAATAAGTACACATGCACGAAAAATGTTACTTCAAAATCAAATCAATAATACCATTCTTCTCCGTAGTCATTCTTCTTAACCATATTAGCCGTGAACGATGTATCCCCGTGATTGTTGCGATGGTAACCCTATATCCCTCTTCTTTTTTTTTTAAACATAATTTGAAATACACTAGGAAATGCCGTTACAAGAAGGCTAGAAAAATTTGAGTATAACAGATTTTGACGTCAATTTTCACCTAAAAAATTCGAATTTTGACCAAAAAATTTGAATTTTGGGCCAAAATTTTCACTATTATACCAAAATTTGAATCTCGCGTAAAAATTGAACGTTTAATCACCTGAAAAAATTAAATTTTACTCGCGTTTTCCCGCCAAAAAACTACTTTTTTTTTTTTTTTTTTTTTTTTTTTTTGAAGGGATACTAAGTATGAAAATGGAAAGGTTATAATCGGACATATTTCTCAATTTCAAAAGAACTGAATTGCGATAACATCCCAAACGAGATAACATCCCATATGCGATAACATCCCAAATGCGATAACCCCAACTGCGATAACCCCAACTGCGATAATCGAACTGCGATAAATCCCATTCGCGATAAATCTCAAGTGCGATAACAGCCCAAATGCGATAGAGCTCAAACGCGATAAAGCTCAAACGCGATAAGTCTCAAACGCGATAAGCTCAAATGCGATAGAGGCGTTGACTTTTATCGCATTTCGTCCAGAAATTGAGTCCAATAATTGAGGTCCACTGTTCACTTTCCGACCATTTTCCGACCATCTTTTTCTGCCAAGATCTGACCATAACACCCATTTTGAGCCTAAAACTCCACCGTATATCCATCAGATCTACCACATATCACGGATTGAAGGACAAAAACGAGCTCAAGCAAACCTTTAAGCTAGAACTGTTACCAGATCCAACCTCGTATGACCATGGATTTGAGATGTTTTTGACCAGCAAAGATACATAAGACCAGTGATAGGACTGTTTTTATCGTATGACACGGAAATAAATTCCGATGACCGGAAAAAAATAATTCCGATGACTAAAAGGAGATAAAAACGCAGCCTAAAACACATAAACGAACCACAAAAATCAGTAAACTCACCAAGAATCTCCCCCGGTTAGCTCTTGATACCAATTGTAGAGACCTAGTTTCATATATTTCGTGGTTCGGGTGGCCTTGGTTGGCTGTGAAAGATGAAGTTGTTCATCTTTTAGAGAGAGAGTAGTGAGAGGGTGGAGAGAATCCTGGTCAAATGTTTGCTTTATTAAAAGAAACAAATGAAATGAAACAATACTCCCACACACCCACATGGAGAGTCATGTGGGTACTTATAGGCCCTTTTACATCACTAGTTTGCCTATTACACATAAGTAGTCCCTGTGTGAGCTACTTAATACAAACCTAGTCCAATTCACGTGAGTGACGACATCTTTATAAAAAAGCGAGTCTAACAAGAATTTTAATTAATAATGCTACTCTAACAAATTATTATCAATTTGGTTGCGTCTATATCCAATGATTTTTTTTGTTGCTTATAATCAATTTTTTTTTATATTATAAAATCCAGCAACAAAACTCTTAATGTCCATTAACACTAATCTTCAATTTTGGGGAGAAAAATCAAAATAGGATAATGAATAAAATTTATGTCCATTAATTAGCATCAATCTTTAAAGAGCATGTTACAGCGACATGCAGGGACGGACCCACTTAAGAGCCGGGTGTGTTACGGGTCACACCCGATTTTATGTCACGAAATGTAAATTATTTATAAAATATGTGTTGTTTGGTATGTACAACCCTGATTTTACATAATAAATTCCTTATAGTGCAACTTTAGTACCTATATATAATCATAACTAAACAATTGTGCAACACCCTTCTATTATTCCTAGGTCCGTCTCTGGCGACATGTATTGAATATTTAAAACTATATATCAGAACTTACCTGGTAGTCACAATTTATAGTCGCAATGAGGTGACAAACAAAAAGGACCTAAGCACAAAAACCCACACTTCCAAGAACTAGAAACAAGCTATTGCAGACACAAGCCATATGGCCAAAGAGAAAGGATGTTGGCATAAAACCAGTCATGCGGGACCTCCAGAAATAATAATAGATGCAGTAATCATATACAAGCTACATTAATTATCATAAAATATTAAGAAGTTATACAAATTTAGGATGCAAGATAACAACAAAGTTTTAGTTCTATATAAACCTTGTTATCAATACACATCGGAAACATAGTACTATTCTAAACATGTAACATACCTGTACACGATAGTATATAACCAAAGAACAATTCATTTCTTTAACCTATATATGTGGGATACAAGGCTGAAACGGTCTTGAATTCTTGATGATTGCTTGGCTTTGTAAAGAAGCTTTCCTTTGCAAATATTTGAAGATTCACACAAAAAGAACAACCCTAGAAGAAAATTTAGCAAGAAAACAAATTCCGCTCAGGTTATATCGTTCCACTTCCTCACCTTTTGTAGGTAATCTCCCTTGGGAAAATTCAGATAACTTGTTGGGTACCTTTGGTCGAAGATATGGAACCGTGTTACGTGTTCCTGTTGTCTTTACATTATTTGAGGAGTATCAAAGAAAATGATAAGCCGGTTAAGACATTTTCTAACAAGTTGAGGAGCATCATTGTTGTCCTTAATGAACCGAGCATCCGAAAGCTTAACAATAGTTTTATTTTAGTGGGTCGAAATCTCATTAGTTTTGATAGATCTTATGAGTTAGTGCAAAATTAGCAAACAGTCTTTCAAGATGGAGAAATTTTGGCATTCTTACTACTCTAGAGATCGATTGTCGTGGTTGAAAATTAAAGGTAATGGCTGGTTGTGTTGGGGAAAGTTGTTGTGAATTCATGATCTGACTAAACATATGAAAGAAGTCGAATCAGCTTTTTTAATGTTGAAACATCTTCCTCAAACATGTAGAACATTTCTTATTCAAACAAAGTTAGACCCGAACCCGTTGGACATATGGAAGATATGAAAAGTCTATGGAGCGGGATGATTTCGTCCACAGTTTGCAAGATTCTCCATATCCCGTATCTTGGCGATGGATGATTCATGAAGATAAGTAAAATTAGTATCATCATGAGTCAAGGAAGTTCTTAGGGATTTTAAATCAAATCATCTTTATGATGTTCCGGCCCTTGCAAATGTTTATTAAAATCAGCTCCACGGGTTGCTTCATGAGATGTCTTTGAGTATGTTCTGTCTTCCAAGTGCAATCAAGTTCCGGAGTCAGGCGTTTGCCAAATATTTTGATCTTCTTGTTAGCTCAAGTTTGAAGGTGCAAGTATGGCTGTCTATTATTTATCTAAAGTTTGTTTTTTAACTTCGTTCTTATCAATAGTTTAATGTATGTATCTGCACAATGCTTCTTTGCAATTGAGTGCTAGCATTCAAGTTGTTTAAGTTCATCTATATACCGTTTCAAAAACAAAAGGTACTTATATGTTGTCCCATGAGATTTTTGTATTTTAATCTATACCATTTGTGTGTTCTGTGTTCGTTATACACCTTTTTTTTTGTGAAGAATTTAAGCTACTCGGGTGTTCAGGTAATTGGTGTCAGGTACAGTTTTTAAGTGATGAAGCAATTGGATGAGGAGATCCTCTATCGAGTACAATCTCATCACAGATTACACGTGAGTTTACTTGGATCTTATCGGTGTATGAAACATGAAAATTCATGATAATGTAATTTTATATTATCTGTTAGTTTTTGATGAAAATTTAATCTCAACTGATTGAGAATCTTTATAAAAAATATATTTGAGATTACAAGTTGGCCGGTTTTTCTCGTACCCTGCTCCGACGGAATCGAGTATGTTCTTGTTGTTGACAAGTTGGCCGGTTTAATTTTGAGGTAAATTTTGGTTCATTACTAATTTTGGAAATAAAAAACCTACAAGATGATAAATTGGCTAAATCTCAAGTATGAGCCAAAAATTTATGAGCCCATATTACATTTGGCCAAATCAAATGATAACCGATAACCGAATTTAGAAAGCTATACATTGACCTGCCAATTTCTTTTGTTTTTATTTTAGATGAAAAAAAGTTGATGCTAAATAACAACATACTTGCAAATTTTCAAATTAAGCAGTACAAACTATTGTAAAGATGGGTTGTAATTTCGTGTAAAAAAATTAAATTTAGGTTCTTGTGTTAGGCAATGATTACATGAAAGTAATTTTTTGTCCGCTTCCTGCATCAGATATGACATACATTACAAGATAAACATACAAAAAAAATAATATTAGACCGGCCGTGATGGGGATAGATTGGACGTGTTTTCATCCCACTTGGCAACCAAGAATGCATCATGCCTTGCTACACAACTCATGCAAGACGCGTCTGACAGTGTAGTTTGCAAAGACTCGGTCGAAAATAAGACCGAGTCGTGTGAGGAGGTTTGTGTGTAGTGTTTTTATTAAATGATTTTTGTGGAGTATGTTTTTTGATGACCGTGGTCTCCTTATTGCACTAAATTGGTCATGAAAAGGTCGACGATGATGTGGCAGTGGTGATTGCGCTCATCCACGGTCACCATTACACTTAGTCTTAGAACTCTTATGTCTCCTCACCTAATGAGAGGTTGAGCGAGAGCATGCCCTCGTCTAGTGAGCTACAAAGACAAGTGATGCAAATAAGGCATGACAATGACAAGCTCTAAGGTTATTATGTATACATACGAGTAATAATACACCATCTATTGAAACACACGAACTGAATGTCATTCACCAGATAAAGATGTCTATTAACTTTTTTGTAAAGGATATAAATGACAACATATTGTAAACACCAAAACAAATTTGCATCAATTTTGTTAGGTGGAAACAACCTCGAAGTCAACCTTTTAAAAGAGACGGCTTTACTCGATTTAAGCTTGTGATTAATTGGCTAAAAGATTAGAAAACATGATTACATTAAATAAAACTAGACGAGTACCCATGCATAGCAATTAGATTTTATAGCGGCAAATAGTTTTAGTGATAAAAAAAGTTTATGGAGTATAAACGAAAAATAATAAAAGTTTGAGGATTAAACATAATGTTTTGAAATCCGGTTCGACCCGGACGGTTCAACCGGTTCGACCCGGACGGTTCAACCGGTTCGACCCAGACGGTTCAACCGGTTGAACCGTTCCGGTCGAAAAAACATGTCAAATTAAACCGGGTCAACTCGCCGGGTTAGGTCGAAAAAATGGGTAAAATTAAACTGAGTCAACCAACCGGGTTTGAAGCGGCCCGGGTCAACCCGATTTTCGATGTGTATTAATTGTGTTTTAATAGTTTCCAGATTTGCATATGTTTTCGAAAATAGTGTAAGAACTTTCTAAAATATTTAAGGTTTCAACATTTTGGTTATGTACGAGTAAATTGCATTTTTGGTCCCTGTGGTTTGGCCAAATTGCAGATTTGGTCCCCAACTTTTTGAAAGTGCACCAATGGTCCCCATTTTCAAGTTTTCATTGCATTTTTGGTCCCTGGCCTCAGTCAAAAGACAGAAATACCCCTGTCCTTTTCTTTTAATATATTCATTTTCAGTTTTTAACACAAATGGTCCTTGTGTTGCGCAAGGCTTTACAAATTTAGTCCTTTTTTTTTCACAAATGGTCCTTCTTACACAAAATCGTCCTTGTGTTGTGCAAGACTTACACAAATGGTCCTTGAGTCCGTTTTTCTTCCGTTTTCGTCCGTTTTTCTTACGTTTTTTTCCGTTTTGGTCCGTTTTTATCCGTTTTTGTCCGTTTTTCTTACGTTTTTGTCCGTTTTTCTTACGTTTTTTACGTTTTCGTCCGTTATTCTTACGTTTTTTCCGTTTTCATACGTTTTTGTCCGTTTTTCTTACGTTTTTTCCGTTTTTGTCAGTTTTTATCCGTTATTCTTACGTTTTTTCAGTTTTCATACGTTTTTGTCAGTTTTTCTTACGTTTTTTTCCGTTTTTATCCGTTTTTGTCCGTTTTTCTTATGTTTTTTCCGGTTTCATACGTTTTTGTCCGTTTTTCTTACGTTTTTATCCGTTTTTGTCCGTTTTTCTTACGTTTTTTACGTTTTCGTCCGTTATTCTTACGTTTTTTCCGTTTTCATACGTTTTTGTCCGTTTTTCTTACGTTTTTATCCGTTTTTGTCCGTTTTTCTTACGGTTTTTACGTTTTTGCCCGTTATTCTTACGTTTTTTTCGTTTTCATACATTTTTGTTCGTTTTTCTTACGTTTTTTATCCGTTTTTGTCCGTTTTTCTTACGTTTTTTACGTTTTCGTCCGTTATTCTTACGTTTTTTTCCGTTTTTATCGTTTTTTGTTCATTTTCTTTACGTTTTTGTACCTTTTTTTCCATTTTCTTTTTTTTTTGTCCGAATTTTTTATATAGTCCAAAAGAAAAAAAAAATTCGGACAAAAAAGAAGAAAAAAAATCGGACAAAAATTTTGATTTTTTTTTTAATTTTTTAATTTTATTTATTTTTTTAAAAAAATTTGGTCAAAAAAAATCGGACAAAAAATTTGGACTATATAAAAAATTCGGACAAAAAAAAAGAAAATGGAAAAAAAGGTACAAAAACGTAAAGAAAATGAACAAAAACGATAAAAACGGAAAAAAACGTAAGAATAACGGACGAAAACGTAAAAAACGTAAGAAAAACGGACAAAAACGGATAAAAACGTAAGAAAAACGGACAAAAACGTATGAAAACGGAAAAAACGTAAGAATAACGGACGAAAACGTAAAAAACGTAAGAAAAACGGACAAAAACGGATAAAAACGTAAGAAAAACAGACAAAAACGTATGAAAACGGAAAAAAACGTAAGAAAAACGGAAACAAAAAACGGAAAAAAACGTAAGAAAAACGGACAAAAACGTATGAAAACGGAAAAAAACGTAAGAATAACGGACGAAAACGTAAAAAACGTAAGAAAAACGGACAAAAACGGATAAAAACGTAAGAAAAACGGACAAAAACGTATGAAAAACGGAAAAAAAAAAAAAACGTAAGAAAAACGGACAAAAAACGGATAAAAAACGGACAAAAACGGAAAAAAAAATGGAAAAAAACGTAAGAAAAACTGACAAAAACGTATGAAAACGGAAAAAACTAACGTAGAATAACGGACGAAAACGTAAAAAACGTAAGAAAAACGGACAAAAACGTAAGAAAAACGGACAAAAACGGATAAAAACAGACCAAAACGGAAAAAACGTAAGAAAAACGGACGAAAACGGAAGAAAAAACGGACTCAAGGACTATTTGTGTAAGTCTTGCGCAACACAAGGACGATTTTGTGTAAGAAGGACCATTTGTGAAAAAAAAGGACTAAATTTGTAAAGCCTTGCGCAACACAAGGACCATTTGTGTTAAAAACTGAAAAGGAATATATTAAAAGAAAAGGACAGGGGTATTTCTGTCTTTTGACTGAGGCCAGGGACCAAAAATGCAACGAAAACTTGAAAATGGGGACCATTGGTGCACTTTCAAAAAGTTGGGGACCAAATCTGCAATTTGGCCAAACCACAGGGACCAAAAATGCAAGGTTTTACTCTTTTGGTTATGTACAAGTAACTTTAGCCGTAGAAAAAAAAACTTTCCATTTTTTAATCTTGTCTTATATAAAAGCAACGATTTTTATGAATTCTGGAGTTACAATCTTTAACTTTTAACCCGACTGGAAAAACACCCGAACCAAAAGCAACACCTTTTACATTAATCTCCGGTCACTTTTTCCGGCCACCTTAAAACCTTTTTCCGACATTACTGTTTGTTTCTTACATTAATCTCTGTAAGTCTTTTTGTTTTTCCGTACAACAACAATTATTATCATGTTTCATTATCTGTGTTACCTTAGCTTATTAAGTATGTTCTTCATGTACCTAGTACTTATATATTAAAATCCAAACATCAAGATTTTTAAGGGTTTTTTGTTGTTGTTGTTGCTGTTGTTAGGGTTTTAGCGAAAACATAGAACCCTAATTTTGTTGGAATTTGATCACGTAGGAGATGACGTCATACAGACCTTTTATGCCCCCACTTCAACCACCCCAGCAGTCGAATTTCGGTCCTCGCCCGAATCCCCCGAATTGGAACAACTATCCAGGTCCCAGTTTTCGACATCCCGCCCCTCCGCCACCTTTAAACCATGTTCCGAATCATCAACCACATTATGCGTCGTATCAGCAAACACCCGGACCACCGCCATCTACTCAACCTGCGCCACCACCTTTGCAGACTGCCCCATCGGGGCAAATGTACTTTCAGTCCACTCAGTATACTCAGTTTAATAATGGTAGCAATCAGCCGGTGCAACCGCCTCCACCACCACCTCCACCTAGCGAGTCTATCCCGCCTCCACCACCTCCTGCATCACCTCCACCACAGCCGCCTTCGTCAGTGCCCGTGACTAATCAAGCGAAAGAGGCTAGGCCGAATGACAATAACGGGTCTGGTGCTAAAGCGCGTGAACAGGTTCAAGTGCAGCAAAAGGTTGAGTCGAAATCGCATGTGAAGCCGCCGATGCCGGGGAGAACGAATGGGGCACGTAGGGTTGAGACGGAAGAAGAGAGAAGGATACGCAAGAAGAAAGAATTTGAGAAGCAAAGGCAAGTGGAGAAACATAAGCAGCAATTGAAGGAATCTCAGAATAAGGTTCTTCATAAGACTAATATATTGTCGTCGGGGATGAAGCCACATGGTTCTGTTAGCGGTTCACAAATGGGTGACAGGAGGGCTACTGCTCTTTTAAATGGCAAAAAGGTGGAAAATCGGCTGAAAAAGCCGACGACTTTTATCTGCAAGTTGAAGTGAGTAACTTTTATGACATGTTCCCTTTTTATTCGGTTTCGTATATAGAAATTATGCTGAATATGCTTTGCGTGTTTGTGCTCATTGAAGGTTTCGGGATGAGTTACCAGATGTGACAGCTCAGCCGAAGTTTCTGTCTTTAAGTAGAGACAAAGAACGGTATTGATTCATAACCTTAATAAATGAACGGATTTTGTGTATTGTGTTTTGGTTGATGTCTTAAATGAGAAGATTTACTCAACTATGCGCTATAATGTCATAAATACAGTCGTTATTGTTATTAAAAGAGTGAATGTGAAGTTACTATTGAGACTTTGAGAGTCACTTGATTTATCACAAGGAACATGCTACATTGATATATTGCGAGTATTTTATATCTAACGTTTCTTGCATATTATGCCATTGATCCCTGCAGAGCTGTTAAATACGGCATCACTTCATTGGAAAATGTGCACAAACCTCATTTGTACGTTGAGCCAGACCTTGGAATACCGCTTGACCTACTTGATCTTAGTGTATACAAGTAAAAGCTCATTCTATCCTTATTCTTTTTTTTATTTTTCTAAATAAAATAGGCCCCTCAATAAAGCCATAGTTCATTAATGTTTCCATCTTCATTTCCCTGGATTAGTGCTCCAAAGGATCAAATGTTACATATTGCGCCAGAGGACGACAAGTTGTTGCAGGAGGATGTTTCAGCAACCCCTGTTAAAAAGGATGGGCTAAAAAGGAAGGAGCGCCCTGTAGATATAGGCATGTCTTGGCTGGTAAAAACACAATACATATCTCCTCTTAGCACAGACGCCGCTAGACAGGTTGGTATAAAAGTAAAACTTTTCGTTTTTTAATATCCTATTAATAAGTATTGACACTTTTTGATGAAATTTGCAGTCTTTTGCTGAAAAGCAAGCCAGAGAACTCAGGGAAACACGTGGACGTGATATACTAGATAGTTTAAATAGCAGGTATATTATATACCTTCCCGTTTATATTTAAAGAATGAAGGCTGGATATGGTCATTGACTTTGTTTTGCTGACCAACGTTTATTTGTATCAGGGAAAAGAAAATTACTGATATCGTGTCGTCGTTTGAGGCATGCAAATCACTTCCTGTTCATGCTACTAATAACAAGCTGCAGCCTGTGGAAATTTTGCCACTATTTCCTGATTTTGAACGGTAAGGATTTGTATAATCTACATTTTAAGCGCCATTAATCTGTTATGTGCTTTGCGTTGATTTTTTCTGCTAATGTGTAGAGCACGTTTAATGTCCTTGAACCTGAGTATGGCGACGGTCTTTTGTGTTGAATAATAAGATTTTGCATATGTTAACAAAAGGGAAACAGATGATTAAAAACTGGAAAGGAAACAAAATAATTAATGCTAAATAACGAACTTTAGTGGCTTTCCCTTTTATATACTTATCAGATGGATGTATTCTGACCATTTTAATTATTTATCCTTTTTATGCTAATTTCTGATTTATTGTTATTAGGTGGAATGATCAGTTTGTTGTGGCAACCTTTGACGGTGCTCCTACGGCTGATTCAGAAAGCTATAACAAGATGGACAAGTCTGTCCGAGATGCCCATGAAGCTCAGGTAAGATCTTTGCATCTCGTGAAATGTTATTTTTGTGTCTCAGTACGTTGACATCCACATAAAGTCTAATTTTCAACCCCCTTGTTTTTTACTTCTTTCTTCATTGCAGGCTGTTATGAAAAGTTTTGTGGCAAGCACCTCAGGTTCAGCTAAACCTGACAAATTTTTGGCGTATATGGTTCCTTCGGTTGGTGAGGTAAGTTAGCCCTTGCAAAGTCTCCCTTTATTGGTGTTCGTCTTCTCGTACTGTTAGTTATTATAAACTCTTTTTCCTAATTGTTGCAGCTATCCAAGGATATTTATGATGAAAACGAGGATATTTCTTATACATGGGTTCGCGAATATCACTGGGATGTATGTGACGGATACTTTTCCCTGCAAAATTGATTCATTTCTGGCTTATGTAACAGAAACTGATGTTGCCTGCATGCATTTTTTGTTTTAACAGGTTCGGGGCGAGGATGCAGATGACCCTACAAATTTCCTTGTGGCTTTTGGTGAATCAGAAGCTCGTTACATGGTAAAATAAACTCTGCTTAGCTGCAAGCTTTACTGTTATCCATTATTTTGTGCTAATTTTCATTTTTTATACAGCCTCTGCCAACAAAACTTATGTTGAGGAAAAAGAGAGCCAGGGATGGAAAAAGTAGTGACGAGGTCGAACATTTCCCTGTACCAGCAAGTGTCACTGTAAGGCAAAGATCAAGGGTCTCAGTAGACATGAAAGAATCTGAGGTGCGTTTGTCTCCCATATCTTGTAACGTGTATGCAGTTATTCCATATATTTTGACATAGGGAGATTGTACAGAGTTACATAGGTTCAAAGAGGAGTAGGCATCATGAACAAATGGACATGGAAGATGGTTACCGTGAACAACCAAAGGATTCAAAGAGGAGTAGGCATCATGAACAAATGGACATGGAAGATGGTTACCGTGAAGAACAAAAGGACATGCAAGATGATGGTGATATGGATCAATCCAGTGGCGCTGAATATGACGTGTCTGATTGATATCAATGACATATAAACAGCGAGGCTTCTTTAGGAAAAAGGGGTGGAGAAGATAGGAATACACAAACCACAGATGTTTGGAATTGAGTTGAGAGTTGTTTTTCTGTTGGTTTTGTGCCCATTTTTGTTTTTGTTGGTAAGTTAAAAAGGTGTACATTTAGGAGATGAGGGACAAATGGTATAAGCATGTAGTGTAGCAATGTTTTTTTTTTTTTTATCAATGTAGTGTAGCAATGTTAGCAGCCATAGATTAGCATTTACAGTTATTCGGTTTTTAATTTATACAGCTAAAATTATTCAGTATTTTGACTTTTGTTTTTTTTGTGCTTACTTTTCAATGTATACTTTTTAGGCCATCTTACCTCGATAATAATCAACTATCCAGTCCATTGCTTAACCTTTTGGAATTTTCGGGTTTCTTTGGTTCTTTGGGTTCTCCAGTGTCCAGTGAATGGAATCCCACTGTTCTCATTTCCTGTCAGTGCACCAACTTTCAGAGCATATCAACAAGTTCAAACTCAAGTTGTCTGAATTATGTTCTGACTTCAGAGCTATATCTCATCACCAAAAATAGCAAGAATTTCATAAAAAGCTACAATTATAATGGATATAAATGAGCATGTTCGTCCTCATTTTTGCTAATGGTAAAGAACACTGCCACGCAAGTTGATAGATCATTTGTTCCCACACTAAACACCCTGCAACTTTAAAGCAGTTACATTCAAGATTGGTATGAACTGATTACTCATTAGATCATGAAAATTTTGGGCTTGCACGATGTGGACGCTTTTTATATAACAGCTAGGTTTGATTATTTGGGAAGTCGGCTGATCTATTTGATTGTATGTATGTAGTTCTGAACGGATGAATACAGACTACCCCTTTTGACAAAGGAAAAAGATGCATGATTCATTAACGCAACAATTTTGAAAAAACACAACACAGATGAGTAAAGACTCCGTGCTCCCAATAACTTTTTACATCAAAACAAATCTGTCTGAGAATATACGAAGAATCCGCCACAAATTTCTTAATACAATCACAAATAAAATTTGAAAATATAAAGAATCAAAACTGTATAACATAGATAAGAAACAGATACACACGGATAGGTAGCAGATTCCGTCCAAAATTTTCTCGTGTTAGATGCACGAATTATTTACATTGCAGTACCAGACGATGAGCATGTGGATTAGTGAAGACAGTGAACCTGCATCGCACAATTGAATAGATCATAAGGACATCTATATACACCAAGTGTTACACATAATGACATTATTGGAAATGATAGTGTTATAAGGGGCAAAAACCTTGCCACCACACCATGGAAGAATTCTGTTAAGAGCTTCTCAAAAGGAAGACTTCAAGATGAGATTTTAGTCCTGTTTACAATTGACAAAAAATTATCAAATTTGCACGTATATTTGGAAAAATAAATAAAACTCGAAAGACATTCTGAATTAATCTAACCATGCATGCCGACATTTGACAGCCTCTTGCCGCACACTTCTCTTTGGATCATCAAGCGCTCTTGATAACGTTTGTAGAACCTGAAATTGAATACAAATATGTTAAAAGGGTGATAACATATGACACAGATGCAGGTAAACAGTTGTCCTTTTGTTGAAGTGATTAGTAACAAAATCCAACCTCTGTGCTGAAACGATAGATTGTAGCATAGGGCAGCTCTGACATGGCAGTTAGACATTGTATAGCCGTCTCACGTACCAGCTGCACGTGTCATAAAAGAAATATAATTAAATATATCTATAATACATGAGTAAGTTTAAATAAAACCACTCAAACCAGGTACTATACCATCATGTGCAGGTAGAAAACAAGCTTGTTGAGGCACCTGATGATGATGTACGCATTTTCTACTACAGCTTCTTGACCTGCACATAAATCCGAATTAAACTTTTTGCATCATCATATAAAATCTGTTTAATCGGAAAGAGATAGCAAGTCTCACCGTTTTTATCAGTCAATATTCCTGATAAAACAAGGAGAAGGTTATATACGATATCTCGATTTTGAACATCTTCACTCAGGATTGTTAAACCATCTATCAGCAATGGGATGAGCTGCAAACAATGAATCATTGAATTAAATGTAGGTATAAATGACCAAACAAGAACATAACTTCATATGGAAATTAGACTATGTAGAACCTACCTTATTGGCTTCACCCATAATGGCGCTCAGTGGAGTATTAGTTATGACATGTGCAATGGCTCGATGTAGCATAGATCTGAACTTACTCACAGTTAACAATAAATATATCAAACTATCATAGTTAATATGAAAATTATTTCAAGAAAGGTGGATTATATACCTTGTGATGGGTGAATCAGATTTAACTACTGATGAACGTAAGATTGGCGTCACCATATTGAAAAGCCGCTGCTTATACAACGGTCTTATGGTTGCATGTAACCTTCTGTTCAAACAATCCTCGGAATCACTCATTATAATACTAAACGAGTCTGCAGCAGCTCTCATCAGGTCTTGACAATCTGCTGATGAATCTATGCTCTCATTTGAAATCAAGCAATTCAGCAAAAACTTGATCACGTCTTTTACCTTTTCATGGCCTCGCATAAGTAATCCTTTTCCCATCCATGCTAAACCAACAATGCCATGGACGCTAACATGCTCTAAGCCATCATTCACGTTGCTTGATTTTAAGTTACTAACTCCTATCTCATTGTTATCATCGCTAATGGACCTGTTAATTGTAATATCCAAAGCTTCTTCCAAGCTGCAATATTGTGCATCACTGTCAGCACCCAACTTATTAGCTTTTAGAGGCATCTTGTTAAGTAAAGATCCCAATGCATGAGCTGATGGGACGTGACCATTCTGAAGAGCTCTCATGAGTATTTGCAAAATTTGATTCGTGTTATTCCAGTGTGCTTTAGGATGAAGTGCTATTATTACAGAATCAAATAATGAGACAATCCACTCGTCTCTACAAGAATATTCAGCAGGTTGCATGGGTTCATCGAGTTGGAAACTTGTGCTTGAAGAAAGTATGTTGAAGGCTTTATCAAGTATCAAGCTTTTACTGACCTCTGAACAGCTTGCGACGGCGTGCTTCATTGCATTCATTGTTGTTTCTAGAAGTTTCTTTTCCTTAAGGCTGTCACTAAAAAGTGTACTGACTTGTATTTCATCCCAAATCTTTAATGCAAAATGCATAGGGACATCATTGGTAACTTCAATATTGTCAAACCTAGTCATTGCAGCATTGTTTCATGTTATTTTCACAAGTCAAGAAAGTCAAACATATAAAACATGATGCAATTCAGAACATACCATGGAAGCACCTTGACAGCATAGCATTCCAAAAGAAGCATTGCACGTTCAGCCGACTTCGAGTTTCCATCAAGCTATAAGAACCAAATGCCTTAAATAAGTAAAAGAAGCAATTCTGTTTATAAAAAAAATGAAATGAAGAAGATGCAATGTACAACATACATACCCAATATTCGTGTAAGCTGGTTGAGATAGCCTTGTTCAGTTCTTGGACAATCTTCAGCATATATTTCAGATTAGTCTTACCAATTTCAGATACTGCTTCCACTTTGAGTGATAAAGGCATTGTTGAATCATCAGAAGACAGCAAAGCCACCATCCTCTCTACAACAATAACATCAAAGCTCGGTGTTTTCTCAGAATCATGATATTCTTCTATATATGAGCCGATTTCAGCTAATGCATTTAATACAGATCTCCAAAGGGACGTGTTGTTGAAGTTGAGGCCGATAACTGAAATAAATTCTGCCAAGATATTCTCGAAAGTGGATTTTGATACAGGCATGAAATTTCCCGGAAATGAAGCCAAAATCCGTAAACCCTTGACTGCAATGAAAAAGATAAAAAGGATGGTCATTTTATGATATTTAAAAGAATGTATACAAACTAAGTCAGATAAAAAGAACTGACCACTATAATGACTATCGACATCCTTAATGCTTTCTTTCATACTTTTTACAAGGGAGGATGTCAAAGAACTACAGATGCTACGAAGTATACCACACCACGATTCACTGTCAGGGTATGCTGTTGAACTAGGTCCCACAACCAAAGTTCTACAGGCAGCAAGTAATTCAACACATATATAAAGGTACCCAAAATGAGGTTTTTCATCTAATGTCATTGATCCCAAACCATTTACTAATCCCGAGAAAATACTTTGAAATACTGCATTACAAGAAGCGGTCGAAGCTGCAGCTGAAACATATAAAATCTGACCAACTGCATTTAGTCTTTGCTTATCTGTCTCCGTAATATCATCATAACTCTTATAATTCGAAAGGGTCTTCAGTGTCGTGCTAATTTCCACATCCTTCAGAATTAGATTTAGAAATGAAGCATTATCTTGCTGAATAAGCTTTTGCAGAAGAATGAGAGCTTCAGCTACAATCTTGTTATCCTGGTGCTCTGGACCGACAGCCAAAGAAGATGTTGCAGAAGTGAAAATTGCATCTTTCAATGATGACCAGAGAGCTTCGTGATGTTTTAGCATACTTTGTGCACCATACTTAACAGTGCAATGACTAAGATACTTCAGAGATTCAATCTTTGCAGATGCAAGAGATGAAGAAAGTTTCTCGAGAAGCAACGGTATGGAAAACGGCTCAAACAATGGCGTAGATGCAAATGCCAACTGATAAAAGAAATACATTAAAAAGGGTAAAACAGAAAGAATAAAAACACAAGCTATAACTAGGAAAACTATATTAAAGTATTACCATTAATGCCCTGGAAAGCTCCTCCCTTTTTACGTCATCCTCGCCTTTCGGCTGAGAAGAAAATGAAAAATAGAACATGAGATGATACTCGGGATGGTTATATTTGTGATTAAAAATATTTTACGGGACTCACATGTGTAAAGTGAATGGGGAAATAAGATCCTAAAATGTTAAAAAGATCCTCAGCATAGCTTGTTAGTTCATCAGATGATTCTGGATACTTCAAAGCCACCAATTCCACAAGATGAAACGTGATCAATAAGCATTGTGGATCCTTTTCGGCATCTATAGCCTCACAGATTACATAGATAAATTCATCTTTCTACATATTTAAAAACAATCTATATATTAGGAACACATATAAGTTATAAATGTATTTGATCCATACAAATAATTAGGAAAAATACCAATGTCAAAGCTGCGTCAAAATAAGAATCTAGAAGGCATTCAAGAATCTCGAAGCAAAGCTGCAAGAAAACTCAAACATTTCAAAGAAGTGCAGAATAACATAAAGATGAATATTGGAATAATGAGAATCGGGAAAATCTATCTCACCTTCCTATCTTGCTGTCCATAAGATTGAACTTGGAGATTTTCCATGAATGACCGAGCAACCGCACTTGCATCACTGCTACTGATTGCACCAGTGTCACTCTTCCTCCTCATTAGAGCCAAGCAACCAACAAGTACACCATGCAATGCTCGCCAATCTGACTGACATTGGAAATTTGTATCAACTTTAGTGTAATCACAACATAAATGTATAAGCCACCCAATTAGTCAACTTTTCTCATTGAGGTCACCCAGCTATTAAAACTCCTTTATACGGCCACACAAGTGAAGATACAATTTCGTTTATATAAATCTCATAAAAATAATATAACTCACCAGTCTATCTGAAAAGAAGCCAATTAAACTATGTATTGTCCTATCCTCTAAACGCTTAGATGAAAGACGTTTCATCAACTCAGCAAGCAGAAGAATGCCTAAACAGCAAATAAGGTAACATCAATCACAAGTTTAGTCAAACCAAAAACGACAACATAACAAATATAAAATCCCTTGAAGAAGAAACAATTACCTCTAGCACGAATTATGTTGTCGGTGGTAGTTAAATACATCTCCATTTCTTTTACCTACACATTAATAAAAGTAAAAGGTTCTTCAATTCCATGTTCCGCATTACTTCATAAAAGTTAAGAGGGGGTGCTTATTCTTTCTGCTTATCTACTTGTTTCGAGGTGTAAAATAAGCAGTTTCCGATAAACAGCTTATTTTAAAGTGCTTATTTGAAACGAAACTGAGATAATTTTTTACCATTATATATAACCTAAAGCCTTTCTCAAATGCATTTCGATCGAATTATTTCAACAAATCATTACATTTTCGAATATTGTTGCTTTTTTTACAAAATAAGAAAATCCAAACACTATTACCTAAAGTGCGTATAGTTTATAAGTGGTTACGCTTAACACAGCACGCTGCAGAGAAATAGTGTTTGGATTTGGTTATGCTTAATAAAACAGTTGTTTGAGTGTTTGAATTCTATACAAACACTAGACCTAAATAAGCAGTTTGAAGTGGTTGGGTCATCCAAATTGTTTCTTCTTATCTGTTTATTTTTAAAAAATAAGCAATTTCCAATAATCCGTTTAAGACATGCATATAACACTATTTCCAATAAGCAATTTCTAACCATCAGCGGTGGCCTAGTGGCAAAATGTTGTGACTATCATTCTAAGCAATGTCGTGAATGTTGTCATCTCAAGATGTGTGCAATCTAAGTTCCATTCCCACTAGGTGCAAACAACCCTTAAGTGGCCACGCCAACCTCCTAAAAAGGGAGGGCTTTACCCGGTTTGAGCCTGTGTGGCGGTGTGTTCAAACCTCATGGATTAGTCGGCCAAAAGGTTGAAAACCATGGTTACCCAAAAAAAAAAAAAAAAAAAAAAACTGTTTCCTGTTTTGGGATTGCTGAGGTGTTTGTTTAAGCTTATATGTGGGCTTATGACCTTATTTGATTTCGGCTTATATTTCATAAGCCCCAATTCTCTGGCTTATTTTGAGACTTATGGGCTTATATAAGCTTATTTATTATGATATAAAATGCTTACGGCGTGTTTGTTTAAGTTTATATGTCGGCTTATGACCTTATTTCATTTCGCCTTATATTTCATAATCCCCAATTTTTCGGCTTATTTTGAGACTTAAATAAGTTTATCATATCATGATAAACTTATATAAACCGGAAAATTGGGGATTATGAAATATAAGGCGAAATGAAATAAGGTGATAAGCCGACATATAAGCTTAAACAAACACCCCCTGCTTGATTATAAATAAACGGCAGTTGTTTGGGAAGTCGACTTACTTAATTATATCGAAACACTAAACACAGTTACCAAACACTCCTTAATAATAATAGTGGAGTGCTGTAAGAAATAATAATACCAGTGATTGAATAGTGATGACGTCATGAATCAAAAGCTTAGCAATAGCATCTAAACTTGCATCCTGAAATTAAAATTATTTATAAAAAGTTAGTGATTAAAATTAACAAGTGAAGATGAGAATGAATTAATGAAGAAACCTGCTGAGCTGGAGATGAATCGATGTATGTTTCGATGTGCTGAATACAATTAGCCATTGATTTTGATTGTAAGAATATGTAAAAGGGTTTTAGTTAGGGGTTTTAGCTGTTGTTGTTGTGTTTAGAGATGAAAGAAAGAAAGGGAGTAGAAGCTAGTGGGTGGGCTAATAATGGACCCAATGGGCTCCTTGGGTCATGTTTTTTTATTTAGGGTGTGTTTGTAGCCCTCTTACTCTTACCAGTAAGAGGTAAGAGGTGGTCAGACGTTTTGCTTGTTTATTTTTTTCTTTTGAGTCAGACTCAGTTAGACATATAACATCTTACTTAGTAAGAGGTGGGGGACTTGTCATACTGTCTCTTACTCGATAAGTGATTGAAGACTCGTATTAATATAATATATTTGATGGTTTATTAATTATGTTATATTTATGATAAAAAGTCTTGTTTCATATCTACATAAGTTACTTAAATAAATTGCAGAAACGAGCACTTAAAATCATTCGGACAATTATAAAAAAACAAATAACATTATTTCGTTCAGATTTAGACTTTCTAGCCACCTCTTACTAGTAAGATGTAGTAGTCAGATTCGGACCTAAAACATCTTAATGAAACAAACACACCCTTAGTTTGGTTATCGGGTTGTTCGGTTTATTTGGTTTGATTTCGGTTTCTATGGATATCACCCACTTTGTGAACACCCTTAAACCAAACTACTAGTGTAATTGATTTGGTAAAAGCTCGAGATGGGCCAAGCTCAAATTCAAGCTTGTGCCCTAGCTTCATTCTTGAAGATCAACTAGGCTACCGAATCTAAACAACCCTAAAAAATACATGTGTTTAAATATTTTAATATACTTCATGTGCGTGTCGAGCTTTAGGGGACTATCATAAAAATAAGTCGAGCCCGAGCTTATAAAATATTTGAGCTAAAATCATAAGGCTGGAAATGAGCTTGATCTTTGACAGGCTTAGGCTTTTCCATCCCTAAAAGTAACATTTCAATTAAACTTTAAGTTGAAAAAAACACACCCAATGACCTACTTGATTGGTATAATGGTATCTCGCTTAACCCAAAAAACAATATTTGCATGGTGTTTGCCTAAGCGACAGTCATCCACTAAAAAAAAGGCAAAAAAACAATATATTTACGATAATCTATACAGTTAAAAATGTTAATTTTACAGTAGGCTTCTCAAAATAAAATATGAATGAAAACGTGTACACTATGTAACAATAACTGGATTCAAATGACTTCAGATAAAATCGCATGAAGAATGTTTAGCATGACGGCGTTGTTTTAGTTTATGTGTTACCACATCAAGTTGCAACATTTAGTCAAGACCCACATTTACACAATTTGAGAGGTCAATACTCATTACTCGATGAGATGCAGGTGAATGTCACCATATTGTGGTAAGAATTTATTAACTCTTGTGTACGTGCCTGTGATTATTGTGTTTACTCGTGTTATTGAGATCACAGTTAAAAATGCAAGCGGCCCTTATGTTCATAATGCTGACTTATTTTTAGCTTCAGATTCTACCTATGTTTATTGCCCTTTCTGCACAATTCAAACAATCATATGGTACGCATAAGTGTTGTGTTACTAAGGATTTGCAGCATGAAAGATAGTACACATATAACAAATTTGCAGCATGAAAGATAGTATAAACGCATGTGTTTCAATAGTCAAAAATTTGCAAGTTCAGTATTTGCAATAGTAAGACACTAGAATATTTTATCATCACAGGAAGCCTCTTCCAACAAGTCCATAAACCCTTTGCTGTCACTAGCATTACCAATCTCTTTATCAACCGATGCTTTCAAATGAAATCCATGGGCTGTTGCTGCTTCAAATCTCGTCCACAGTTCTTTCTTTAAAGTGTTCTCACCAGCGCGCTTCCCTTTTAGAATTGTGGTGTCCAGATCCTTACACATTGGTGTGCTATCAATAACTGCTAATATTTTACACAGACAAACCAAAGTCAAGTTACCAACACAGCAAAATGTGAAAGCAAAGAAAGTAGAGGCGGAAACTCAATCCAGGTGCCTAACACGGGTCGATTCAGGTTGATTATCTCCAAAAACTTGGCTAAAATGAAAATGGGTCACCTGGTTGAAAGTCACCCAAAAGTGTTTAAATGCGTAAAAGCTCCTAAGTCACTTTATTAAAAAAAAAAATTAGATAACTTATTGTGCAAGTATAGCTTTATTACTGTATAATCTTAACTAAGACACTTTATAAAAAATGTTGCTGATAGGTAGGTCAACCCAACTTGACCTGTTTGCAGATGCATTAAAAGTTGCCCGTTTTGACCCGAACCCATTATGACCCCGTTATCCTCCCCATCCTGTCTAATTTGCCACCTCTAGAAGCGAAGTTTACCTTTGTTACATGAAACAACACTTGTAAAACCACCAGCTTTAGGCACGTTCATATCAACATTCTTAATATTGTCATCGCTAGGCTCCAGCAGAACGCACGATTTAGGTGGTGAGATATACCAATTCGGTGATGATTCCACAACTCTTCTTGTATTTCCCACTTTATGAGCAGTTCTAATACCAAAAAGCTCAGGGTATTTCAAAGCCAGATGGGTAGAAGGTTGAATGCTAGACGGTTCAGACTCTCCAGATCCACCACCACCAAACGGATGTGGCATGGTTGGGTTTTTAGTGCCATTAATCTTGTTGCACCCTACAGAAGGAGGTTCAAGCAATATACAAGATTTTGGTGGTGACATTTTCAGGTAAGGAGTAGAATCAAGGATACAATCGTTCTTCTTTTCAGTTTTTTCAGGAGAAGAAAAAGCAGTCGCCGCAGGCTCGACAGTAACAATATTATTGGTTATATTCTCGAATACAGATTTGGATGATGTTTTGATTCTAGATGCAAACGGTGTAGGTTGAGGCAGAGGTGTTAGCAGAAAAAGGTTTCGACTACCTTCTGGTGCGTGGTCAGCACGCCAAGATACGAGAGGTGAAGGAGAAACCAAAAAGTCAAACTTGTCAAACTTTGGGCTTTCAGGAACTTTGCTCTTATCCTTGTTTACGGTTGGAGCTATCTTAGGAGCTATCTTCAAATTTGCTAAACAAGTTTCCAGATGATTTTCTGACCCTGTAGATTCCGTCGAAAAAGCTTTTTTGAATCTTGATACCCATGGCTGTAATTTAGAATGCAAATATCAGAATAAGAATAATACACAAAGACAGATAGGACATACAACAAAATGAACAAGTACTGATGAGCGTATAATAATTCGACCTTTAGTGTTGTCTGCATATCATGCAATACATTAGCAAAAGATTCAATGTCCTTCTTGTTCCTCACTTTTCGTTCTACTGCTTGTACAACAAGTTCATCGATCTGCACATAAGTGATTAAACCATTCAGATGTTAAATAAAAGACTTAAGATGTCTACCGAAAACTAAACTCAGAATTGTTTATAGTTTATTGGATCTCAAACATTCAACAGAACAAACTTGACTTTCTAAGTTTCATAGGCGAATTGTCTCATCATTTGTTGCATGGTGGTAACTGAAAAGGGTGCATCATAATTCCAATATCCAGTATATTTTAACCCCCTACAAACAGTTAAGCTCCTGATGCGAACACACAATTCGTTTATCAGTTGGCACTTTTAAGTTATCTGGTAATGTTCTTTTCCATTTTTGTGCAGATTATACTATTCTCAAAACCATACACCCTTCGATGAACAATGAACTGCATGCTGAAAACTTATTACAGACTCGAACAAAAAACTCAGACATGGAAGACCTTATCGTTAGTTAATAACTTACGGTGAACTGACTGTAATATGGAGTTAGATACTTGTCTAGTTCAGATGAGATAGTTGACATTCAAAACGTCAGACAGAGCAAGTTTCCTTAATAATAGGTCTATACATTCACTCTAGTGTTACATAGTGCTAACCAATAAGTGTGCATCATAATTCCAGTTTCCAGTATCACTTAACTCTCGACATTTTTCTGTTTATTTAACTTTCGTTTAGGTCCAGACGCGAAATCGCAATTCGTATATTAGTTGGCACTTTTGTGATTTAGTCATCTTAGTTAACTAGTAATGTTCTTTTCTATTTCTGTGCAGGTTATCATATTCGATGTAACTATACATACTTGAACCAACGACAAATGATCTGCATTTGAAACCAATTCATTGAACTAGATACTTGTCAAGTTCACCTAAGATGGTTAACACCATACAGTCAACAACATCAATCAGAGCAAGTGTCCTCATTAAGACGTCTACACATCCACTCTAAAACTAGTAACCACACGTGGCTTCACAGACTCTAACCAACAGTATGCAGATAGCCTATGCCTAAAACGGCTCACTAAACTTAAAAACTCCAACTAAACAATGTCCTATATATAGAGGTGGCAATTTGTGCCCAAAATGAAAAAAATTGGCTAATTTTGGCTACTTTGTAAAAGATTTGGGCACATTTAGCCTCCTCCTTTTTTTGAAATGGGCACATTTAGCCCATTGAAAAGTTAAATGGGCACAACGAGCACATATTTTCTCTCAATTAGAGAACATTATAATCGTTTTTTGAAGAAAAACTTATATATATAATATATTTAATTTTTTAAATATAAATGGGGTATTAAGTTTAAGGAATTTATTTCGTCATTTTCAGTCTTCTATAAAGCGATTTGTATAACATGTGCCCGTTTAGCCCGTGCCCGTTTAAGCCCGTCCCCATTCTAGCCCTTGCCCGTCCTAGCCCGCCCGTTTTGGCACCTCTAGTTCTTTTCTATTTCTGTGCAGGTTATCATATTCGATGTAACTATACATACTTGAACCAACGACAAATGATCTGCATTTGAAACCAATTCATTGAACTAGATACTTGTCAAGTTCACCTAAGATGGTTAACACCATACAGTCAACAACATCAATCAGAGCAAGTGTCCTCATTAAGACGTCTACACATCCACTCTAAAACTAGTAACCACACGTGGCTTCCTTCACAGACTCTAACCAACAGTATGCAGATAGCCTATGCCTAAAACGGCTCACTAAACTTAAAAAATCCAACTAAACAATGTCCACGACCCTCTCTTATCTTCCACGAAAATTTACTACCATTTCACAAATATTCGATTACACATAATCCAAACAATAACTCTCTCCAGTCACAACTAACCATTACTTAAAAAACGATAAACGAACCTCAGCCATATTCCTCTGACCTATTCATTTTTATACTCGCACGCCTAATAACTAAACACGACAAACGATCAATTAACCAAATAACATTCAATCAATCGACACTAAATGACAAACATACATAACAAATAAGCCCTAATTTTATAAAATAATAATAAACAGAAACCCTAAATTTACCTGATTCATAATGACAGATAGATCGGAGTGAACGAGCATAAGCCGATCGACCGAGTCGCCGCCATTTCCGTAACCGCCGCAAGTTTGTTGTGTGGTTTGAAGGTGGCGGCTGCATTGGATAGTTCTCTGAGCGGCTTTCTGATTCTTGGTTTTGATTTTGATTTTGAGATTACGTTGTTGTTGTTGTTATTGGTTGTGATTTTAGGCATTTTTTTTTTTTTTTTTTTTGTTGGTGGTTGATGATGATGGCGGTGATTATGGTGTTTAACGGTAACTTGTTAACCCGCTCACTTTTTGAATTTTATTGATTGGGGTTTGTCTGGAAAGTTCTTTCTGTATTTATAGTTCTATTTCCGTCCCAAAATTATTTATTGTCCTTTTTGACTTTTTTCGTCTTTCTTTCTCAACTTTGACTATAAATATTTTTTTTTGTGTTATACAATTTTTGATAAATATTATACCAATGAAAATACATTTAAAATTCAATCAATTTATATATTTTGTATCAAGTATTATGTAATATAAATAAAAATATTTAAGGTCAAAATTGAAAAGTAAAGACCGAAAAAATCAAAAGGGAACAATAATTTTGAGACGGAGAGAGTAGGTTTTTATTTTTTGACTTTGGTGTGTTTGTTTCGGCTTATATAACGGTAACTTACTTTTTGGTTTTCATAAGCCACAAAAAGTAAGCTTATGAAACATAAGCCGAAAACCAAATAAGACATAAGTCGGCTATATAAGCTGAAACAAACACCCACTTAGTAAACGTTTTGTTGAACTGTTTTTAGGTTGGTTGTAATAGGGGTTAGAGGACACATTGTGCTTATAAGACCACCACTATAAGACGCGTTGTACCATCAGTTTTTTGAGATTTTGGTCGTGTGCAAGACTGACTTGGATGTTTGTCGTGTGTGTGATGTTGATTTTTGTGAGGTATATATATGTAGGGTATGTTTGATGGTGTAGTTGTTGGTCTTATTACACCTATTGATGATGATGTTAGTTGTACGTGAAAAATTGATGTTGCGCTAAATTGACGGTGCTAATATTGGTCATAGTTACATTTTCCTAAAGTTTAATTCTAAACATGTTGTTATAAGAAAATATTTTATTTAATCACTTGTATATTCACTTTTTGTTGAAATTATTTTCATTTTTTTAATCATTATCCAATCAAATCAAAATCATTTAGGGCCCGTTTGGTTGAGTGGTTTGGAATGGGTTTTGACTTTCAAAAGCAAAATATGACGTTTGGTATGTACTTTTACTGTTGGTTTAGATTTAAAATTCAAAAAATGTCTACTGTGTCAAATCCGAGCAACATTGGGTGGTATAGATGGTTATTCTGACATTTGGTGGGCCATAATATTGTCTCACTCTCTCAATATATTTTTTTTATTATATATAATAATATTATTATATATAATAATATATATAATAATATATTTTCTCTCTCCTACTTTTTACTCAAACCTTTCCCAAATTTTTCAAACCTTTCCCAAATCCAAATCCAATTCCAATCCCACTTGCGAACCAAACGCACCCTTATATGTGGTATTGTGATAAGCATCATTTGCTTAATCACATCCCAAAGATCGGTCGTCAACAAGACTCGTCTATATCGTAATTGGTACAATATTTTATTCTTACACTACTACACTATAAATGACGATTATCGGAACGGCTCTTGTAATTTCTTTTTCATATAACGTTAAAAAACTGCATATATGTGGAAAAATGAAAAAAGTTTACACGACTGGTTGTGCAATTTAGAGACCGGCTATAAGTGTCGACACAAATATGCTTTGATAAGACACAGTCATACAAAAGTATTAATTTGACAATATTTGGTCTCGCAAAAGTAGCCTATTTATTTTCAACAATTAATATATATATATATATATATATATATATATATATATATATATATATATATATATATATATATATATATATATATATATATATATATATAATATTCCCTATGTTTTTGTGTGAGTGTCATAAACTGATAAAAGCATTTTAGTCTTAACATGACGGGAGTTCGAACTAGTTTAAACAAACTAAATGGAGATAGCAAAAATAAATTTCCATAGTCGGTCAACGTTTGGTCATTTTATAACGAGTTGTTTTTATACTGATACTAATGATGATCACAATTTTCAATGGTCACCTCTGCTACATCATCGCCAACTCAACTTTGTCTCTCCAAGACTACATACTGACCATAAACAAGTAATGGTGACCGCTATAGCGACGTAATAATTAAAAAAAAATAAAAATTCATCATTAAAAAAACATTACAATAATAATTCAAATAATTAAATAAACATTACAATAATAATTCAAATAAAATAAAAAACATTACAATAAAAATTAAATTGATCGTACGGGATTATCTTCACGATATACTTCCTCCGGAAAATAGTCGGGAAAGATTGTCATCCCTTGATCTTGTATAATCATATTATGTAATATGATGCAAGTGTATATCAATTTCGTAATTCTCGTAAGACTTCGCGACCGTGCGGGAGTTTTTACTATAGCCAACTTTCTCTTTAGTATGCCAAACGCTCGTTCAACGTCTCTCCTTGCTGCTTCATGCGCGTTCTTATACCTTATTCGCTTCGTATCATTCAAGCCTGGCTGTGAAATAGACTTAATAAGAACAACCCATTCCAGATATATATTGTCAGTAATATAATCTCCCAATCTATAATTCACGTCGTTAGCTACAAATGGAACCTCTGGTGCTTTCCCTTGTTTGAGATCGTTTAAATGAGTCGATTGATGTATAACGTTGATGTCGTTTCTCTAATCAGCAACACCAAAGAACGCATGCCAAATCCATAAATTTTGTGAGGCAACCGCTTCTAATAAAATGAATGGGTCTGGCCTGGAATCACCCCTACATAATTGACCACGATGTGCAACTGGGCATTGAGCCAAAGGCATTTAGTATAGTCGATGCTTCCTAACATCCCAGGAAACCCATGTTTCAGCTCGTGAAAAGCATATAGTTTTTCGACATTGGTTTGTGTAGGCTTTCGCAAAAACTCCTCTCTATATAACTTCATAACCTCATCACAAAGAGTGTAGAGACAATCACTAGAAGTTTTACGACCAATTTGTAGATATTCATCTAGTTGACAGCGTCGTATGCTATTTGACGAATTGCGGAAGTACACTTAATCAACGGGGAAATGCCAAGTTTTCCCGTACAATCAATACGGTGTTGAAAATGCGACACAGTATCAGTTAAGTCTCGAACAATGCTTGTGAATAGTTTTCGGCTCATTCGGAACACGTACAGAATGTTTTTTCGTCGTATAGTGAGTTGTCAACGAAGTAAGCCACCATTAAACGATCATGAGCACCGTAACGATCTCTTTCTAGCGGCGGTCGTGGGTTTTTTGGGATTTTAGAAGTGGAAGCATGATGAATAAGCAAAGCGGCATATTTTAAAAACTCGAATGTTAAACTATTAACCTCGTCATCTAGATCATCATAAAAAAAATGATCAAAATTCATATTTTTTGAGTTGGTAAATAGTTGATAGAATGGAGAAGAGAAGTATGAAGAAAAGTAGAAGAGAAGTGGAGTTTTATAGAGAAGAAAGTGGGGTTTAAAAAAAATGTTTATTTTTTTTTTAATTTTTTTTTTAAGAAAAACTAATCCCAACGGCTAGAAAATAAATGGGAAGGGGTGCAATTGTTTTGGTCGGGTAGCTACCCACAACAACAACAACAAACAAACAAACAAACAAACAAACAAAAAAAAAAAAAAAAAAAAAAAAAAGGAAATCATAATTTTGAATTTCGTCATCTTGGTATATCACAGACCAATCGTGTGTATCCCGATTAATTTGAGTATGTAAATGGTAGCGATATAAGGTCAAGTAGTACACACAATTGGTCTATAATACACCAAGAAGACGAAATTCAAAAGTATGATATGCCAAAAAGAAAAGAAAAAAAATAATATGCTACACAAAGTTAGAAAACATAGCAAGTAAGATACATAAAGATGCAAAATTTTTGATTTATGATGCATACGATACTAAAAGAATGGAACTGGAAATAAATGAGAATATAATAGTTAGACCATGTGTAGTGGTGTGTAAGAGAGGGTGGGCGTTTTGCGCCATGTGGCAGTGTGGGCCATGCTGGGGCTTGGTAGAAAAAGTGGTGTAGTGGTGTGTAAGAGAGGGTGGGGCGTTTTGCGCCATGTGACACCCTTTTTATTTGTTTTTTTTTTTGTTTTTTTAATAACTAAAACTAATTAATAAAACTAAATAATATTAATAAAAAGACAATTTTATTAAAATAAATCCTAAAACTATTACATAAAAAAAAAAAAAAAAAAAAAAAAAAGTCATACATAAATAAAAAAAAAACGTCATATATAAAAAATAAAAAAGCGTCATACAATTAAAAATAAAAACTACTAATCTGTATCGTTAACATCATCGTAATCCTCAGCCTCGTCGTTCTCTGCTTCGGCTTCACTTTTATTCTCGTCCTCCTCGTGCTCGTCCTGCATTCGACGGTTACTCCACGCTTCCTCGATCAAATCCGCCAATAGTGCGTGGTGACTCGCATGGCTTCGAATGTAGTCCGAGTTTTGTAAGGCTTGTTCGTGTGTTTGTGGCGGCTGTGGTTCGTCAACTTCGTCCGGATGATAATCTTGACAAATAGCTCGTCCTTCGTCCTCTAAAATCATGTTGTGTAGAATGAGGCACGCACGCATAACATCCTTAATCTTATCCTTCGTCCATAAACGACAAGGATTCGCCACAAACGAGAAACGTTTCTTGAGCACACCGAAACATCTTTCAATATCCTTTCTTGCCGATTCTTGTACTTTTTTCCAATTTTCTTTTTTAGGATCGATCGGATCTTTGAACGTTTTCATGATGAACGAGTACTCCGGGTATATACCGTCACCTAAATAGTAGCCATGTGGATGGAAGTTACTATTAGCATAAAAACCGAGAACCGGGACCAAACCTGAGATGAAATCTTCCAGGACGGGTGATTGCTCTAAAACGTTGATATCGTTAAGGGAGCCGGGGATACCAAAGTAAGCATTCCATATCCATAGATCGTACGAGCAAACGGCTTGAAGAACTAAAGTTGGACCTTTGTGGCTACCCCCGTGGTATTGACCTCGCCAAGCAGTCGGACAGTTAGACCATGCCCAATGCATGCAATCTATACTACCCATCATACCGGGTATGCCATGCGCCTCTTGGTGCACATCATATATTCGCATCAAATCATTTTTTGTTGGTTTTCTTAAATACCGCTTCTCGTACAAGTCTTTTATTCCTGTATATATAAACATATAAACACGTATACAAAAACAATAATAACTATATATACAAATATATAAGCAATAAACACGTATAGAAAACAATAAATATATATACAAATATATAAACAATAAATAAGGAAAAAAATAAATAGATTAAAAATATATATATGTAATTTTTTACCTATTGTAAACGCCTCTAGCGTGTCCCGACATGTTTTCTCGGCCATCTTCAAATAATCGTCGTTGATGTCGGTGGTAACCCCGTAAGCGAGCACCCGCAATGCGGCTGTGCACTTTTGTATCGACGTGAACCCCGGGTTACCCACTACGTCGGGTCTTTGTTTAAAGTAATTGAAACGATCCTCCAAATCTTTCGCGATACGCAAAAATAACCTTTTGCTCATTCTAAAACGTCGTCTAAATACTTGTTCGTTATACGTGCAACCCTCGTCAAAATAATCGGCCATCAACCTAGCGTTAGCCGCGGCATGGTCTCGATAATTTTTTTTTTCTTTTTTTGATCGGTTTTGGTGGGTTTTGGGCGACGAACATAGCTACAGCTCCAGCAGCAAGAGACACCGCTTCTGTTTCTCGGTCGGAGAAATCGTCATCCGAACTAGATTCAAGAAGAAAGGAAGTCGAGGGAGAACTCATTGTGTATCAAGGGAAAGATTTGTATAAAATTGGGTAGAAAAGACTAAAGAGAGTGTGTTTGAGAGTGTTTTTATAAAAGAGAGTGTGTATGAATGTATATATATATATAAGATATATATATAGGAAGGCATGGTTGAATTTTTTTTTTTTTGGGTCAAACTATCCGTTTTTTCATTGTGCAACGGTTATATTTTTTGAGAAAAGAGATGGGCAAGGCGTGGAGAATAAAACGCCTCACACGTTTTTTCAATGAACCGCGCCCCTTGGTAATGGTGTTCGGGCGTTGTTGGGCGTTTTTGGGGCGTGGTTTGGGTGAAACACGCTCCAGTACGCATGGTCTTAGAACGAGTAAGAATATGTAAGACTTATCTTATATATGAGAAGAAAGTAGGTTTGTCATTTAGAAAACAAAGTTCTAAATTTGAAAATAGGCTCACGAAAATGAGCCAAGTTAGAATAAATTTGTAAAATAACAAATAGTAATATTAGCAAATACAGGTGTAATTTTATTGAATGTGTTCACATAAAAGATTGTGATATCTATTTATAATAGACATATGACTTTCTAAACAAGCAACATAATTATAACCCTAAAACCTATGGACACTAAGCCCACAATTAGGCTTAGGTCATAACCAAGTCATCTAACACTCCCCCGCAGTTTGAGCGGGAGGAAACCGAGCAGTCAAACTTGATCGAATGTTGAAATCAACTTCTTGTTTTTCGTCTTTGAAGTTTTGTTTACTTCTTCTTGTTTGTTTATTTTCACGAAGGTGAAGTTGTATTTGGTGGCAAAGTTAGGTACTGCTTGACGACTTCCTCCTTTTTTTTTTGACTTTTTTTACGTCACAACTTTCTTTGCCTTAGGTAGGAGCTACAATTTTTTTGATCAACTATTTTCTTCAAAGACGACAATGATCTTTGGCGTTAAAACAAGGAGTTATGTTGATAAGATAAAAGTAGTTAGTTGATGACTAAATCAACATAATATGAGTGTGTTTTGATTGCTAGGGTTGTCGAATAAAAAGAAATTAAAAGGCTAAAAAAAATGAAGACGTAGAAAATAAATATGTCGGGATCCCTCCAAATCATCGGCAAGTAACCGATGACCGGATGATAACAAATTTGTGATGGGTTGTACATAAAGCTCTGATACCATATAAAATAGCAAATAGTAATTTTATCGAATGTTTTCACATAAGAGATTGTGATATCTATTATAATAGACATATGACTTTCTAAACAAGCAACATAATCATAACCCTAAAACCTATAGACCCTAAGCCCACAATTAGGTAGTGTTTTTTTTAGATGTCTTAACAGGCTCTTAATGAGCCAAACCCCTTAACCGATCAAATGTTTTGGGCGCTCAAACCGTTTGATTTTTTCTTTCCGTTCAGACGCGGTCAGATGTAAAAACATCTTAATGGTCTAGACTTGATAAAGGTGTCTTAATACCTCTTGTTGACATTTAATACACATAAAAAACATTTCCTTCTCCAATATTCCCTCCCAAAGCTATCCTAACCCTAAACACATATTGCAGCCCACACCCCATCTCTGGCTACCACCTAACGCCGGCCGCCACTTCATCTCCGGCCACCAGCCGCCACTTCATCAGGCAGTTTTTTTAATCCTTTATTAGAATTTTTTTACGGTAGAACTTTTTGTCTTTTGGTTATGTACAAGAATCTGTCCATTCGTATTTTGCTATATATGTAGAAATGTGGAATCAGTCATTCATGGTATGTACAAGAATCTGTCATTTATGTCACCCTTCATCCATGATATGTACAAGAATCTGTCATTCATGTTCGTGTGTTAAACGTTTGATTATATATTACTATGAAAGTAGGAGAATGTCATCAGCAAATACCTTCTATGAAACAAAATACCTAAGTGTTAAATGTTAAGTGTTTTCAACGAATTTGAGTCCACCAGCAAATATAGTCGAGTGTATGAATGGGAAGAATTCGAAAATACAATGACAACTTTAATTTAATGACCCATATATGAATAAAGGCAGCCGTTTGCATTATATTATTTAATTAACATAAGACAACAAACAAACTAATCATTTAGTATGAACCCTTTGTTCTTAAGTAAAAATTTATATGTGAATTTTTTGGTCTTATTTATTATGTGGGTTAGGATATTTTATAGATCACTTTGATTATTAGGTGTTTTCTTTGATTATAAGAATGGGTGACTCAAGTGAAAAAACTAAATTTTATCGCGGAACAATTGAAGTTTTTATTCCGAAACTGTGCAATGAATGGTAGAGAAAATTCAATCAAACACATGCGAAACTGATCAAGAATATACGACTAATTTACGAGATTCAATTACGGCACAATGTCCTTGAATGTTTTAGATTATGACATTTTATTTTCACGTTGCTAGACTATGCTAAATTTATGATTCAAATGTTTTCTTTAATTTTCAGATGTGTTTATGTTTTGTAAGAATTAAATTGCTTTACAAAAACAACATTCAGACATTTTAAAAAGAAAAAAACAAACAGTCATATTTGATTCGAATTCAGATTCAGATATACGGTTCAAATTCGGATTCGGAGACTCTTAACAAACAAACAACACCTTAGACTTGGGTCATAACCAAGTCATCTAACATAAATTTCTTCTTGAGCCATACAAATTTCCTTTTTTCTAATTAGTTTCATTAGTTTGGTCTTCAATAATTGTCATTAGATTTAATTGAAAAAACAAATATTTCCAATATGTACTACCAACTTGAATTATTATAAACTAATATAGTAATATGTACACATCAAAGTGACGTGTTAGATATTTGCAATCACTTGTTTAATGCTAATATGGTTCTAAAACTCGCGTAAAGGTCTTGCAAAGGCTCCACAAATGCGTAAGGCTTGGTCATGCCGTTACGCCACGCGTTATGTCGCCTTATGCTACGGTTTTTTTGTAAACTCGATATACATGAAATATAATATGAATATATAAATATTTTCATATAATGTGCCGCCTTATGCCACACCTTATAAATGCAAAAGTTTCGCCTTAGCCACTAAGGCGTGAGGTTTGGTCATGCCGCCACGCCACGCCTCGCACTATTTATAACCTTGGCTAACATGAATTCATGTCGTGATCATCGAAAATTCGTTCACATACAAGGTCTTACATTCGTTCAATGCATGTGTTTCTACCACACGCGACTTTTGGACTTATGTCTTACATACAAGGTCATACAAAATTACAAACTAATATGAGGATATCGTTTTACATTGATATAAATTAGGTGGAAAATATTGGATGAAAACTTAACCGGTCATCTTTCTAATAATAAACGGTTTCAACAAGTTTGACTACTCGTAATGGTATTTTTTAAAGTAAGTTATTTAGATGTGAAATTTTTAATCTGGTCGTAATAGTAATATTTAGGGGTGAGCAAAACGGATCGCGGACCGGATCGAACCGAGAAACCGGCCCGAACCGGACCGAACCGAAGCTATTTCGGTCCGGTCCTCGGTCCACACTTTACCTCATGTTCGCTCCTCGGTCCAGTTCGTTCGGTCCGGTCTTACGTACAACCAACCATTTTGCCTTCTCGGACTGGACCGAACGAAGAACCGGACCGAACACATTTGGTCCGGTCCTCGGTCCGTGGTTTTGAGCTAAATCGGTCTCGGTCCGGTCCGGGTTTGACCCGATGCTCGCCCCTAGTAATATTATAAACTAAAGTAACAAATATTTCCAATATGTACTACAAACTTGAATATCATTGACTGATATGCATGTGCACATCAAATAGACGTGTTAGACATTTGCACTGACTATACTTTTGGACTTATGTCTTACATATAAACTACATATGCATAATTAGTATCAGTGTAACACCTGATCGGATCAAACTCGATAAGCATTCGAAATGGCAACCGAAAAATTCTTCCAAGAACTAGAATTACCTCAGCAAAAATCTCAGGATGGCGTACTATTCCCAGCTGTGTTATCGCCTAACTACAGTTCTGAGACGACTGCAGTTGATCTATATGGTTTCAAAGAGGCTATAAGAGCTAATAAGACATGGCTAGAGTCTCTTTTAAACGAAAGAGGCGTTATTTTCTTTAGAGGCTTTCCTGTTAAGTCTTCTTCGGACTTCAACGACGTTGTTGAAGCTTTTGGCTTCCCTGAAGCTTTTTATGTTGGTGGTCGAGCCCCTCGAACCAAAGTTGTTGGCAGGGTTTATACTGCGAACGAATATCCTCCTGATCAAGGAATTCCTTTCCATCATGAGATGGCTTATGTGCGTTTCTTGATTCTTTAGATTCTTTATTCATTTTTATAGACTAAAATTGCTAGCTTAGAGCCATATTTTTTCAATAGTCACCGACGAATATAACACTTTATATAATTGAGACTATGACAGGTTCCAGATTTCCCCTCCAAATTATTCTTCTTTTGCGAAGAAGAACCAGGAAAAGGGGGAGAAACACCAGTAGTTTTGAGTCATCTCATATATGAAAAGATGAAAGAAAGGCACCCAGATTTCGTTGGACAGCTTGAGGAGCATGGATTGACATTTATAAAAGTAGCAGGCGAAGAGGATGATCCATCATCCTTTACGGGCAGTAGTTGGAAGTCCATATACAAGACCGAAGACAAGAATGTTGCTGAGCAAATGTATGTTTCTGTAAAACGACCCAACTTTATTAATTAAGGGGTGTTTGGGACTGCTTATTTTAAAGTGCTTATCTGCTTGAAAAGCAAAAGTTTTACCCAAACTGCTTACTTGCTTAGGTGTGAGCAGATAAGTACTTAAATAAGCAACTCCAAACGCCCTCTTGAACCATTGCAATATTTAACCGCGGCTCATTTCAATGCTCCATTAATAGGGCTGCTAAACAAGGAACAAAGCTGGAATGGATAGGAAATGCTGCAAAAATTATAACAGGTCCAGTGCCAGCCATCAGGTTTCACAAGGAGACTCAGCGGAAAACATGGCTCAATACTATTGCGGTTAGTTACAATGGGCCTGCAAGTGATCAAAGTAATAAACATAATACATCAGTGGAGTTAGGAAATGGTGACCTTGTGCCTGATGATGCTGTGAAAGATTTTATGAGTATATTGGAAGAAGAATGTGTTGCTATACCTTGGAAGAAAGGCGATGTTATGCTTGTTAATAATTTGATGGTTCTTCATAGCCGAAGACCATTACTAAAGCCGCCTCGTCGTATACTAGCTTCCCTTTGCAAGTGATTAGAGGAGTTATCAGCTCAATGAAGTATCTGCCTTTTTTATTGCAACCAACAACTTTTTTAACCAATGTCAGATAATAGATGCTTGTTTTTTACATCACTAATTTGTTTGCTTTTTAAAAACATTATACTAGTAATAAGCATTGTTGTGTGATGATATACTGCTACCATTTACATATGCTTGTTTTTTTTTGTTACTGTAACAGTATATTTGACTTTATGTATATCAGGTTGACATTTGTAGTTAGTTTGCATAATTTTAGTGGTCAGCACTCAGCAATGTTGGTTTTTGCCAATATTTTGAAGATAGCAAAATGTACAATTTATGTAACGAACCAGAAAATATTATTATAAAAATAAACTTTAAAAATAATTAAGTTTGCGTGGGACAAATGTGATGCATTATTTCAAAATTTGTAAAATAAACAATTTTATTATACCTGTCTTATGGCTTATTTGGTTTTCGGCATATGTTTCATAAGCTTACTTTTTGTGGCTTATTTTGAAAATTTTCAGCTTATTTGGTCTTATGGCTGCTTATATAAGCCGAAAACTTTCAAAATAAGCCACAAAAAGTAAGCTTATGAACAGTGGCGAAGCTAGGGAAAAAACTTCGGGGGGTCGGGATCTAAAATTCTATAATGCTTAGTATATACCGAAAAAATTTCGGGGGGTCGAAACCGAATATACCGAAAATTTTCTACACGAAAACTATATACCCCTACATCGTAAAAAAAATTTCGGGGGGTCGGGCCCCCCCCCCCCCTCTTTAATAGCTGTGCCCCTGCTTATGAAGCATAAGCCGAAATCCAAATAAGTCATAAGCCGACTATATAGGCCTAAACAAATACCCACTTAGTAAACGTTTTGTTAAACTGTTTTAGGGCTGGCTGTAATAGGGGTTGGAGGACACGTAATAAGACCACCATATGATGCGTTGTATCCCTTGTTTTTTTGAGTTGTTGGTCGTGTGCAAGACTGACTTGGATGTTGGTCTTGTGTGTAATGTTGGTTTTTGTGAGGTATGTTTGTGTATGAGTGTGGTATGTTTGTTGGTGTAGTTGTTGGTCTTATTACACTTGATTGATGGTGTAGTTGGTTGTGGATTGAAAAGTTGATATGACGCTAAGTTGACGGTGCTGATGTTGGTCACAATTACACACAACCTTAGAGATTGATAGTATTTGCTTGAGTTTAATTCTAAATGACATGTTGTAATAAGAAAATATTTTATTTAATCACTTGTATATTCACCTTTTTGGGATTATTTTTATTTTTTCGAAATCATCATCCAATCAAATCAAAATCAAAAACATTTATATGTGGTATTGTGATAAACATCATTTGATTAATCACAACCCAAAGATCGGTCATAAGCAAGACTCGTCTATATCCTAATTGGTACAATATTTTTATTGTTACACTGCAACATTATAAATGAAGATTATCGGAATGGCTTTTGTAATTTTTTTCATATAACGTAAGAAAATTGCATATCTTTGGAGAAACAAGGAATCCAAACTCTACCTCGAATATACAATGTTCATGATTGAATCAGGAGAGTCACTTGAGTCTTATTACCATCGGTTCACAAACATCATCAATGACTTGGACAGACACAACATTGTTTTACCAAGGATTGCAATCAACACTAAGTTTCTCAGCTGTCTTGGTCCTGATTGGCAAAAATATGTCACGTTTGTTCGTCAAGCAAAAAATCTACACAATGCATCTTATGGGTTGTTGTATGATTATCTGAAGCACCATCAGTCTGAAGTTGACAAAGATCGAGCTCTTCGTGGTACTTATTCACCTTCTACAACTCCTAATTCATTGGCACTGCTAGCTCAATCTCACTTTGCTCCACCACCACAGTCAAACCATGCTTTTGTCCAACAACATCACTTTAATTACCCTCAACAAACCTCATCGACTCAACTCATTCTATATGATTCGACACAACAATCAACTGACAATCAACTGTTAAGCTCCTGATGCGAACACACAATTCGTTTATCAGTTGGCACTTTTACGTTATCTGGTAATGTTCTTTTCCATTTTTGTGCAGATTATACTATTCTTAAAACTATACACCCTTCGATGAACAATGAACTGCATGCTGAAAACTTATTACAGACTCGAACAAAAAACTCAGACATGGAAGACCTTATCGTTAGTTAATAACTTACGGTGAACTGACTGTAATATGGAGTTAGATACTTGTCTAGTTCAGATGAGATAGTTGACATTCAACGTCACACAGAGCAAGTTTCCTTAATAATAGGTCTATACATTCACTCTAGTGTTACATAGTGCTAAGTTGCTAACCAATAAGTGTGCATCATAATTCCAGTTTCCAGTATCACTTAACTCTCGACATTTTTCTGTTTATTTAACTTTCGTTTAGGTCCAGACGCGAAATCGCAATTCGTATATTAGTTGGCACTTTTGTGATTTAGTCATCTTAGTTAACTAGTAATGTTCTTTTCTATTTCTGTGCAGGTTATCATATTCGATGTAACTATACATACTTGAACGACAAATGATCTGCATTTGAAACCAATTCATTGAACTAGATACTTGTCAAGTTCACCTAAGATGGTTAACACCATACAGTCAACAACATCAATCAGAGCAAGTGTCCTCATTAAGACGTCTACACATCCACTCTAAAACTAGTAACCACACGTGGCTTCACAGACTCTAACCAACAGTATGCAGATAGCCTATGCCTAAAACGGCTCACTAAACTTAAAAACTCCAACTAAACAATGTCCTATATATAGAGGTGGCAATTTGTGCCCAAAATGAAAAAATAGGCTAATTTTGGCTACTTTGTAAAAGATTTGGGCACATTTCGCCTCCTCCTTTTTTTGAAATGGGCACATTTAGCCCATTGAAAAGTTAAATGGGCACAACGGGCACATATTTTCTCTCAATTAGAGAACATTATAATCGTTTTTGAAGAAAAACTTATATATATAATATATTAATTTTTTAAAATATAAATGGGGTATTACGTTTAAGGAATTTATTTCGTCATTTTCGGTCTTATATAAAGCGATTTGTATAACATGTGCCCGTGCCCGTGCCCGCCCGGCCCGCCCGTTTTGCCACCTCTAAACCAAATAACCGAATCTCCCCAAATTTATCCGTCACACATAACATTCAATCAATCGACACTAAACGACAGACATACATAACAAATAAGCCCTAATTTTATAAAATAATAATAAACCGAAAACCCTAACTTTACCTGATTCATAATGACAGATAGATCGGAGTGAACGAGCATAAGCCGATCGACCGAGTCACCGCCATTTCCGTAACCGCCGCAAGTTTTGACCGGTTTGAAGGTGGCGGCTGCATTGGATAGTTCTCTGAGCGGCTTTCTGATTCTTGGTTTTGATTTTGATTTTGAGATTAAGTTGTTGTTATTGGTTGTGATTTTAGGCATTTTTTTTATGATGGTGGTGATTATGGTGTTTAACGGTAACTTGTTAACCCGCTCACTTTTTGAATTTTATTGATTGGGGCTTGTCTGGAAAGTTCTTTCTGTATTTATTCTGTATTTATAGTAGATTTTTATTAGCTCAGCTGACACTCCCGGTTTTACCCAAGGTCTTGAGTTCGATTCTTAGGGATGGCAAACCCTGGGGTTTTCCCTCCAAATACTTGTAACGGCCCATGGTCAACATCTCGTTGTCTAGGGTACGTGCAAGGCTTCACTATTATTTAGTGAGGTTTCCCAGATGTCGTATCCCGACTGAATGTTCGAAAAAAAAAGTAGTTTTTTTTTTTTTTTTTTTTTTTTTTTTTTTATTTTTTATTTTTATATCATGAAAACTATTTCAATTATCAAATAGAAAAGTTACATCATGTTGTACCCATGGCTTAACCGAAGGAGGCACAAAACCATCATACAAGTCATCTATATAATCATATAACGCACTTCTAGCTAACTCATGAGCAACTCTATTCCCCTCACGTCGCACAAAAGACCAAGTACAAGCATCAAATGAGAGACATAATCGACGTATGTGGAGAAATAGAGCTCTAATGTGAACTAACACTTTGTCGTGTTTGAATGCCTCCACAAGTATACTTGAATCAGTTTCCAATACAACTTTTTTAAAGCCCTTAGCTAAAGCCACTTGTATAGCCCAAAGGATTGCTTTTGCTTCAGCTTCAACAACCGACATCACAAAATTGACCCGTCTGCTTCCCGCTACCAATACTGACCCACTATGCGATCTCGTGACAAAACCAAGGCCTGCTGCACCATTATTCCCTAATACAACAGCATCACAATTTATTTTTATCTCTCCGTTAGTTGGAGCAGACCATGATCGCGAGGGTGCATTATGGGGGGCATAGTTGCACCTGTAGCTTGATTTGCTCGGGAGAAATCTTGCAGCATAACACGAGCAGATTCTTTCACTTTATTCTGCTCAAGATCTCCTTGTCCATGAGCTTTGGAATTTCTTGCATACCATATTCGCCACATTAACATTAACATCAATTCAAACTTACCTTCTTGTCGCTCCTGAGTAGCACATAACATCTCTTCAATTGATATGTCTTCTACCTGGTTTGTAAGATCTGTTAATTCCATGCTAGCCCATATATCCCGCGCCCAATTACAAAGGAATAGAGCATGTTTAACGTCTTCCGTTGGAGCTGAACAATGCACACAAGTGAGAGAACCAGGTGCTAAACCTCTTGCAACAAGATTGTTTACAGTGGGCAAGAGATTCATACAAGCTCTCCATATAAATATTTTTACTTTCTTAGGAATATTAGCCAACCAGATTGCCTTCATACATTTTCTTTCCTGTTGTGATTGTGATTCTTGGAGACATTCTATACTCTAAATTGCAATCCAATACGCAGATTTGCAAGTGAATGTTCCATTCGGAGAGGCATCCCAGTAACGAACGGTAACTTACTTTTTGGTTTTCATAAGCCACAAAAAGTAAGCTTATGAAACATAAGCCGAAAACCAAATAAGTCATAAGTCGGCTATATAAGCTGAAACAAACACCCACTTAGTAAACGTTTTGTTGAACTGTTTTTAGGCTGGCTGTAATAGGGGTTAGAGGACGCATTGTGCTTATAAGACCACCACTATAAGACGCGTTGTATCCTTAGTTTTTTGAGAGTTTGGTCGTGTGCAAGACTGACTTGGATGTTTGTCGTGTGTATGATGTTGATTTTTGTGAGGTATATATATGTAGGGTAAGTTTGATGGTGTAGTTGTTGGTCTTATTACACCTATTGATGATGATGTTGTACGTGAAAAATTGATGTTGCGCTAAATTGACGGTGCTAATATTGGTCATAGTTACATTTTCCTAAAGTTTAATTCTAAACAACATGTTGTTATAAGAAAATATTTTATTTGGTCACTTGTATATTCACTTTTTGTTGAAATTATTTTCATTTTTTTTAATCATCATCCAATCAAATCAAAATCATTTATATGTGGTATCGTGATAAGCATCATTTGCTTAATCACATCCCAAAGATCGTTCGTCAACAAGACTCGTCTATATCATAATTGGTACAATATTTTATTCTTACACTACTACACTATAAATGACGATTATCGGAACGGCTCTTGTAATTTCTTTTTCATATAATGTTAAAAAACTGCATATATGTGGAAAAATGAAAAAAGTTTACACGACTGGTTGTGCAATTTAGAGACCGGCTATAAATGTTGACACAAATATGCTTTGATAAGACACAGTCATACAAAAGTATTAATTTGACAATATTTAAAGACCGGCTATAAGTGTCGACACAAATATGCTTTGATAAGACACAGTCATTGTTGGCGTATGTGTCCGAACGGCCTATCTTGTCCGGCCGTCCGGACGACATGGAGTCATCCGGATAAAGACCGAAAGGCACCTAACTCATCCGGCCAATATAACTGTAAGTAATAGGACAGGTGGCGTTACCCTTTGGACAGATGGCAGCACCAGACTACGCTGCCTAACCCGGATATTAGGGGATTGTGTCCCCCACCTTTTCTCTCTCTAGGATGATCTCGTACATTACTTTCTCCTACCTCTCTCTACATGTTCTCTCTATAAACACTGTCATCTCATATATTATAACATCACTATCTCCACATACCGATGCATACATAACCTGATCATATATACTTAATCCTCTACACCGAAGGTACTGACTTGACCGTCGGAGGGTGGTCCCCGGGGCTTCGGCCTCGGGACCCCTTCTAACGGGTTCTTTGATGTTTGTAGCATACTTCGAAGCTTGGGACAAGGACGAATGGCACGGGGAGCCGTCCAGCCTTGCCTAGCGGAAAAATGCTTCAACAAATGGCGCCATCCGTGGGACCCGTTATTCAGTCTACTAGAGCTGAGGATGACGGGTTTCATCTCCATTTCGTTTCTTACATGTCAGATCTGGGTAGATGGTTTTATGTGAATCCGGTGTCGATTTCAGATCTGGGTCTAGAATAGAAGGAAGATATGGCTCCGTTCGCTCTCAAAACGGAGAGAAGAATGATCCACCACATGGGGTCTTTGCTCCTCGGCCTCGAATGGATTTGAATCAGTCGGATTATTCGCGGCTGATGAGCTCATACCGAGGACGGCAGCGCGTGGAGGCGGCGCGTAAAGGCATTTCATGGGTTTGAATCACTCTGATCAAATTACTGGTACCATCACTAATAATGTCAACCTCACTTTCCTAGACTTGTTGTCGATCCGAGAACACAAGGGCCGAAAGAGTTCGGTTGCGTTACGTTTAAGTCCGATGTTGAAAGCTATGAATGGGAAGGTACATTTTGGGTTATTTATGTTTGTGTTTATGAGTGGTGAAAGATATTGAATTTTTAGTCTCGGAGTTTGATTCGAAAATACTCGAATGATTAAAATATATGCGGTTGACATGAATTTGCAAAATTGTGTGAGTTTGTGATATCAAGATTGAACTAGCGTCTTAGACCAAGAGTAGTGGGCGTTGAATTGAGCTTCGTTGCCCTTTCAACGCCCGTCAAACAGCCCCCTTGCAGCGTTGAAGCCCGTTGAAACTCAAAAAATCCAACGCCCGTTGAATCCACAACGGGCGTTTCTTTCATTACCAAACCAACATCTTCTATCTTCATTAAAAAAAATGGAACAACAACAACAAGAACCTCTACTGACCGGTAAAAATGAAAATGAAAATGAAAAAGAAAGAAGTGAGAACTAGCATATGTATCCATCAGTTGGAAGCACCGGGTCAATGATTTCAACAGCTTCAGAAGTGAGCGTTGATGAAATAAGATCGGCTGCAAATAATTCAGAACAATCCATTTAACGGGAGTTTTTGATGAGGCACGATCTGTTGATATAAAGATGAAGATCTGCTATTTGGTTTTGTTATGGTGCATGTGTTGATGATGATGGTGATAAGGTTGTGGTATGTGAAATATATATATATATATATATATATATATATATATATATATATATATATATATATATATATATATATATATATATATATTCTAATATACAGCAGTTGAAAAAGACCATGAATACCCCTCTCAAAAAGGAATACTCAAATTCTAGAGTGTCTAAATTAGTAATTTTACCAACACAATTAAATAGGGAAGCAAATAAAAAAAACGTACAATGGAAGCCACAAATTTAAATTCAACCAATACAGTTTATATCTAAAATTACGGAAAGTAAATAAGGAAGCAAATAAAAAAAATAAAAAAAAAGGAATAGGTAAGAGGGAAGCCACCAATTTTTCGGTGACAACCCATCTTTTCCTCACCCAAAAACAAAGCATACACAAACCAACTCATCTACTCATTGAACCCTAACCCACCAATCCACCCCAAATGAAACCCTAACAATAAAATCATCAACGCCGCCGACAGCCAACATCCCTCCCAAACATATTCATCCGGAAATCGAGCTTTACTCTTTTGTTGTAGGGATGAATAAAATTGAAGGAATTCATTTACAAAGGAGTATTGGAGATAGTGCTTTCTTTACAAGTGCAGGTATTCTTGATTTCTTTATGAGTCTGTAATGTGTGTTAGATTAAAATGTTTGAGGTTCGGGTTTCCAATGCAAGATTCATTTGAAGCTGCGTGAAGTTGCACCTTTATTACTGCAGGCTTAAGATTTGAGAAAGTTACTGTTGCTGAGGTTGGGTCAAACATCATTAGCACTAGAAAGTAGTTAAGTTTTGGTATTACTTTATTCTTAGCCTAAATTGGAAGATTCGGTATCACATTGCTAAAAAGTATTAGGGTCATATAAGATGAGTGTCAGTAGGCCAAAGTTGGGAGCATTTTTTCAATTTTTTAGTTAATTGCATTAATATCATAGCAACAGATTTTTTAATGTGACTATTTGGGTTGGTATTGTGATCACTACTTCTGATTGGTTAGTAGTTTTTTTTTTTGGTACTTTTTATGTTTATTATGTTTCGGATATGATAATTGTTAGCATTCGATAGTTTATGTATACTGATATAGTGTTTAAAGAAAGGCGAACCCTTAAATCATTGTTAGTTAAGTCGTGATATATCAAAATACCACATCCTTCCCACTTAGTATTTGTTTAGTTATAGCAATAGTAATTTAGGTGGCGCATCTAGAAAAGTAATATACATGACAAAAGTTATTGAATAATAAGAAAAGACCTTGCGGACTTTTAAGGGTATTTGAGATTGGTTATTAAAACTGTTTATATGCTTAATAAGTTTTTTGATATATTAAATAAGTAGTTTTAAGTATTTGGATAGACCCAAAGTGATTATCAATATGTGCTTATTTGGGAGGCTTATTCAGAGGGTGTTTGGGGTTTGCTTTTCTAATCTGGTTCAACTGACCTACATAAAGATGCACACTTGATCTAACCATGTGCTAATTGTTGCAGGTTGGATCTGTGACAGATTGATGATGTGAGTTTTAACTAGGCTATGGTTGTAGGGCCTTGCTAGGGTCATGCACAAGAATCATGAAGGACCAGCTGTGTTTGAGATGCTGAATAACGCATTAGAAATTGCTCGCCAAAGGAAAAAGGGGACCAGCTGTGTTTGAGATGCTGAATAACGCATTAGAAATTGCTCGCCAAAGGAAAAAGGTCACTGATGAAAGGAATATAAGAATATTGATTGTGCAAATGCATGTTGTGAAGGTGGTAAACTTTTCAGCACGCATTATTACAAAAATCCATAATTCTGTATACTGATGAAAGTTTCATGGGTATGCTTTTGTTGGTCATATTTTTATGTTGTTTCTTGTGTTCATTGATACCCAGGTCAATGAATATTCTTGCACTTCAGTTGCATCTATTTGGGCAGTTGGAGATGTTACTGATAGAATGAATCTCACTCATGTTGCTTTGATGGAGACAGGGGCATTAGCCAAAACCCTTTTTGCAAATGAACCTACAAAACCAGATTTTAGGTATTTTCTTCTCATAAAGTAACTTAATGTTTAGAACTGTGAGACTCATTGTTTCCTTCCTCTTTTTCTATAGTGCTATTCCGTCTGCAGTATTCTCCCAACCACCAATCGGGAAAGTTGGTCTTAGTGAGCAACAGGTGACAGTCATGCCTGCAATTACTATAATATTTTTTTAGAGATGGCAAGATAAATGGGTGGGTTAAGGGATATTTGTTACTCCCGGCTATGAATAAAATTTGGCCCTTCTTGATTGCTTGTATCCGAAACGAGAAACCACTGGTAAAGGTATTTGTTTATGTTATTCGTTAAGGGATATTTGAGTTTTACTTTCTTATTAAAAGTATACCCCGTTTAGGTAGTCCATTAACGGCACTGACGTTTGGATCCTGCACAAATACCTTGGTAAGATAGTAAAACTCAAATAAACAAATGGACTACCGAAACGGGAAACCACTGGTAAAGGTATTTGTTTACCATTGTAACACTGCTTTGTTTCCACAACCGTCTCAATACGTGTATGTATGTAGTGTATAATTATTACTAACGGACCGAGTTGGTAATATATATCTTTTTGTGGGCTGTTAATCTTCTCTGATATTGCTGACTTAAGGGGTATCTTTGTTTGTCTTTATGCAGCGAATTCTGAATTTCCAGTACTCATTTCCATCCTATGTTCATATATCCCCCGAGTGCCGCCACTTGATCTCCAGAATATTTGTTGCAGATCCTGCTAAGGTACCATATTTGTTGCAGATCACGCCTACCACGAGCAACAGCCAGAGAAGAACAGGTATCTCCAATGCCGGCCTCGCAGGGCCGTGTCGCACAGGAGTCAGCACCAGCAACTGCGCGTGCAGGTAAGCATGAAATGGGACTTAAATCAGTGCGTTTGGGGGCTAAAGTGGGGGCTTAAGTTGGTTGCTTTTGGGTGCTGAAACGGCAACCTAACTCGATGCCTTACGGTTCTGAAATGGGTGGTAAAACGTGTATGTTAGGGTCTCAAATGGGTGGGTTTGGAGTCTGAAATGGGTGAGTTTGGGGGTTGGAGGCTGGGCTGAAATCAGGGTATTTAGGTGCGCATTTTAGAAAGGTAAACCAGCAAATATGTAAAAGTATATTTTATTTTGCAGACGGTGCTGTAGTTGACCTCCCAAAAGAAGATGCTGGCAATGCATTGCAATTGTTAGAATTCTGCTATACTTTCGGAAAGGTAGATTTAACAATTTTTAGATTATCAAAAAATTGAGTGTTTTTTACTGTACTTATCTGTTTTAATTCCCAATTTTCAGATTGTGGATTTGAAGACAGGGCATACGGAAGCAGCTTTGAAAGGCTTAATAAAAGGTCAAGTATCGGGTAAGGTTTTCTATTCTAAAAATCCAATTAACTCGACTTGTTTGTACTTAACTATTTCAGCCTTTAACTTATGTAGTATGGGGTTTTAATAGGAACTACCATTGGTAATACCACCACTGATGCCTTTTGAATGGCATAAGCATTATATGTTATAGCCATATATGTTCGATCTATAAATGTGTATTTCTTTGACATGTCTATTTACAACAGTTATCTTTTCAAATCATTTATTACTCTTAATTAGATGCGAAGAATATCTCAAGTGCAGCAAAATAAAAGTTACCTGCATAAAAAAAGTAGATATCATAACTTAGATACAACATTATTGTTAAATGACTAATTATTTACGAATAAGTTCGAATTAGTATAACTTACCAACGAAGATTCTTTTCATTTTGTTATTTGTATCAACAATTTTAATATGGTTTGCGTTTTCGTTATGTAGGCTTATTAAGCAAAAGCGTTTGCAAGTATGTCATTGTGCACTCTGATGTCATGCTAGATTAATGAGATACTGTGGATTTTTGCTTTTACAAGTTCCCTTATTAAGGTAAACAGTAACTAAACTCAGTTGTCTCCTTTTTATACTCTGTCATAATTTGCATTTTTACATTGGCCATGGCACGACAACTGGTACCAGACGTACTTTTAGAGTCTTACGTGCAGATGAGAATTGTCACACACCATATCATCTTGACCAATTACCAGAAAGATAATAGTGTTATTGTTTTTGAATGTATTGTTGATATGAAGTTTTTAAGTTATAAATTTGCGTGAAACGTAGATGGTTTCAATAATAAAAAAACTTTTTTTTTTTTTTTTTTTTTTTTTTTTTTTTTATGAATCATATTGTTTAGTTATATGCTTATGAGAGTGTTTGGGGCAGTTTGTAGAAATTGCTTATTAGCTGATCATGCGGCCGTTGACTCTTCGTCTCCGATTTCGGCTCAAGTTTGAACCCTATGACAAGACCATCTGTAGGAAATGCTCGCTGTGACTTATTGGTTTTCTGATTATTTAGCAAAAGCCTACACAAATGTGGTAGCATGGATTTGTTTATGTCTCTGACTCTCTGACTATAAGTATCAAATAAGAGTTGTATATTACATAAGACTTTCATTTGTTGTATGTAGTATTGGTATGGTATAACACACATTTGATTAGTTCTGCAAGTACATGATAGTCTGCTTGCATATTTCATGCTTTATGTATTTCATATAAACAACAGATAATACCATTACATACCATGTACACATCTTAAACTATTAATATAAAAAAATGCGATACTAGCATAAACAAAAAAAAAAAACACAAATAAACACGCCAATTTGATTATATACGATATATACAACTTAAACCGTTAGCATTAAAAAATGCGATGCTACTATAAATTACTCGACAAACACAACGACAAAAAAAAACAACGGCAGGCCGCAACGGCGACGTACTAACAGTCGGACATCTTTTTTAAACATAATACTGGTAGCCGGTTGAAACTATGCTATTTTATGTCGTTTTAAACTTAGCCTACCGAATCGCTAATTTCTTTAATAAACAACATTATAAACCAAATACAACGAAAAAAATTCACGCCAGGCCGCAACGCGGCCGGCCGCCGCCTTACTTGTTTCTTTTTAAGTAACAATAGACTGCTACATTGATTGTCCTTTTGAATATAGAATGTTCTACAAGACATTATTAGCTTATAAAAGAGGAACATTTGGCCATAATTTTATATTGGTAGTTGTACTTTGGAAATGTAAACTACTAACTCACTGGTTTCTTTGACGATTACGAATATATGATGACGAAGTTGCAAACTTACTTTACATATTCAGATTTGGTATGTAAATTCTATATTTCACTTTTAAGCATTTTTATTTATTATATCAAGTTTCTTAAAATTTGTCTTATTTTTGTGTAGAGTTGAAATGGGGATTTGTTATGACAACAACTATCACACTACTTCAAATAGTCATAAAAGCTTTTCTTTTACAACACATATGATTAACTAAATTTTTGATCTCTGCATGTTTGAATATGAAATAGCTACCTTCCTTGAAAGACCCTATTAATTTGTTGCTTCAATGTAGAGGTAGTATTTATATCAGTAAGTGGTGTTTATATCAGTAAGTTATGTTTATACAATAATAATAATAATAATAATAATAATAATAATAATAATAATAATAATAATAATAATAATAATAATAAAATAAAAAAGTAAAAAAATAAAGTCTTTGTACTTGAGATATACCGGGAAGGCTATACATTGTAATCATTGTAGGTAAATCTATTCCAATTTATACAAGAATTTGGTCATTTTTTGCTTATGAGAGTTTTGACGCACAAATAATTTTTTTTTTTTACTTTCTGTTCATGATGAACACAAATTGTTTGATTAAATGCATGTATGAAAAAATGAATTGAATGGAGAACTCTCCATCTAATCTGCAAAATTTTGATTCAATATTAGAGTTCAATTTTCTTTGTTTTTTTAATCATGTTTTGGGCTTTGCTTGAAATGTTGGGAGTTTAATTCAATTTAATTGATGTAAGGAGTTTAATGCATTTATGCAAAAAAATGATTTTTGTTTCCTGTCTTTTTTTGATGGTTTTGAAATTAACTTCAGTTATTGCATAATTTTGGTTCTTTATATTGATATCAAAATCACAACAATAGAGTTGGTGAAACGTTGCAAGTGTTTGTACTTTTTCGGTACTTTATATTATAAAATATTAGACCGGTTGATCAAATGAGAAGGCATTTAGTTTGTTGGATAAGGCTATTATAGGGTTAAAGTCATTTGATAACAGTATACTTTTTCAAATATCCGGTTATCAAACAATGTTAGGATAAAAAATGTTGAATGAAATCACAAAAATTAAGATAAACAATGTTGAATGAAATCACAAACACTAAATATTGAGAAAGATTACCGTCGTTTCTCTTTAGATCTGATATGATGTTTTTATGGTTGCAACAAAATCAGTTTTTGTATTTAGAGATATTGATGATCTAATTGTGTGATTAGTTAAACTTTTCATGTGTGTGTGTGTTAATATAAAACACATATCCATGCATATAATATAACCCATTTTTTTTGCTCCATCAATTTAGGAAGTGTATTTTGTTATTTTTATATTTTTTTCATTTTATTTTTATATTCATACACAGATATTATAGCTTAAATATTATAGCTTATGGAATTATATCTCACATATTTATAAGTGTTAATATACAAGAGTATTTTTTTTAATCAAGGTTTTGTTAAATGGCATAAAATGTTTTATAGGTTTGTTGTTACAAATTTTATTTATTTTGTTTTTAAATTATGTTACTTCTTTTGTTAAAGGAAAATGTTGTCAATAGTACATACCAAAAAATATTTTATGCCTTTGGTATTGTTTTTAAACTTTATTTTATTCTTATGTAACATGATTATTATCTATTAATACATCTAACATATCATTTTTCTGCCCATTTGACCCGTAAGGGATAAAACTTAACCAAAAGAATCCATTCACAGTTAAATTAGTTCAAACCCACCTTTAGACTGTATAGGGTATGGTTATTTTGAACATCTAAAACTATGCTCCGCAAATACTATGGTTGAGAAGATCATTTTGCACGACCTGCACTTTATATAGAAGAAATGAGTTTATTATTCCACATGCATTCTCACTCACATCAGTCTTCGCACCTCCCAACTTTCTCAACCATACTTGCTGGGAAGTATGATTGCACATTAGTTTTTGCACATTTGTTTTGAACCTGATCTTGCAGGGACTTATAGTGAGGTATTAGTAGGACGTGTGATGAGTAAAATTGGGAAAGGTTTTGAAATGGGTCAAATGGCTTAGTTTCTGGTCGGGTTGACCCGCTAACTTTCAGTTTCTTCTGAATATTTTAACAACCAATATACTAAATGCAGTTTTTTCAACGGTTTCTTTTTGCCCCGTGAATTTCACGGGGTCTATAAACTATTATCTATTCATGCATATAACACATGCTTTTACTCGCATGATATCACAACTCAATCGCTTATATAAACATATTTATGTTCATAATAATAACAAAACTACCATTTCACGGTTTTAAATTTAATCCCGTGAATTTCACGGGTCTATAAACTAGTATATATATATGGGGGACTTTCTTACGAGAACCATTTTATCTGCGAAAACTGAGAGAACCACAAAAAACATACATGCACGCCTTTTAAAATAAAATAAAAATACATGCAAATCATCAATAATCGTAAGTATCCACCTATGTTCTTCAATATCATCATGAACTCATCCTCTTTTTTCACAAAAACCTTACACAAGGCCGCAATATTGTCGTTGCACGCCTTATAAGAACATACATGCACACCTTCAAAGAAAAATGTTGTATTTCCAATTTCTTATCAAATTCTTTAGAACAACTATGTTTTTTTAAAAACATATATGTTGTTTTTAGAACATATGTGCAAAAATACAAGAGTAAACTGCAAAATACATCCCTGTGGTTTACACCTTTTGGCACTTTACATCCCTGTCAGAAACTATTGGCAATATACATCCCCCGTTAGGCAAACGTTTGCCACATTACATCCCTGAGTTGGATGGGCGTTATCTTTCTCCGTTAAGTGTTTGCATCGTTAGTCCTTCTACTAAAATGTTTGCACCGTTAGTCCTATGGGTTAAGTCTATTTGCACCGTTAGTCCTTCGTTACGTTTTCGTCTAGTTTTTTACGTTTTAGTCCGGTTTTTTTACGTTTTCGTCCGATTTTTTACGTTTTCGTCTGTTTTATTAAGTTTTCGTCCGATTTTTTACGTTTTTGTCCGATTTTTTACTTTTTCGTCTGTTTTTTTACGTTTTCGTCCGATTTTTTACGTTTGAGTCCGATTTTTTTTCGTTTTCGTCCGATTTTTAACCTTTTCGTCTGTTTTTTTACGTTTTCATCCATTTTTTTACGTTTTCGTCTGTTTTTTTACGTTTTCGTCCGATTTTTTACATTTTCGTCTGTTTTTTTAAGTTTTCATCCATATTTTTACGTTTTCGTCTGTTTTTTTACGTTTTCGTCTGTTTTTTACGTTTTCGTCCGATTTTTTACGATTTCGTCTGTTTTTTTCAGTTTTTGTCCGATTTTTTTCGTTTTCGTCTGATTTTTTTACGTTTTCGTCTGTTTTTTTACGTTTTCGTCTGATTTTTTACATTTTCGTCTTTTTTTTTACGTTTTGATCCATTTTTTTTACGTTTTCGTCCCTTTTTTTACATTTTCGTCTAGTTTTTTACGTTTTCGTCCGGTTTTTTACGTTTTCGTCCGATTTTTTAACTTTTCGTCTGTTTTTTTACGTTTTCATCCGATTTTTTACGTTTTCGTCCGATTTTTTTCATTTTCGTCCATTTTTTTTACGTTTTCGTCTGTTTTTTTACGTTTTCGTCTGATTTTTTACATTTTCGTCTATTTTTTTATGTTTTCGTCTGTTTTTTAAAGTTTTCATCCATTTTTTACGTTTTTGTCTGTTTTTTTAAGTTTTCATCCATTTTTTACGTTTTCGTCTGTTTTTTAACGTTTTCGTCTATTTTTTTATGTTTTGTTCTTTTTTTTACGTTTTCGTCCGATTTTTTCGTAAAAAAATAGACAAAAACGTAAAAAATAGATGAAAACGAAAAAAATCGGACTAAAACGTAAAAAAAACAGAACAAAACGTAAAAAAAGTGACAAAAACGTAAAAAACAGACGAAAACGTAAAAAAACAGAAGAAAAGGTAAAAAAAAGGGACAAAACTAAAAAAATGGACGAAAACGTAAAAAAACAGACGAAAACGTAAAAAATCGGACGAAAACGTAAAAAAATAGACGAAAACGTAAAAAAATGGACGAAAACGAAAAAAATGGATGAAAACGTAAAAAAACAGACAAAAATGTAAAAAATGGGACGAAAATGTAAAAAAAAATACGAAAACTTAAAAAAATGGACGAAAACGTAAAAAATCGGACGAAAATGTAAAAAAAAAGACGAAAACGTAAAAAAAGGGACAAAAACGAAAAAAATTGGACAAAAACGTAAAAATATGGATGAAAACGTAAAAAAACAGACGAAAATGTAAAAAATCAGACGAAAACGTAAAAAAACAGACGAAAACAAAAAAAATCGGACGAAAACGAAAAAAATCGGACAAAAACTTAAAAAAGTAGATGAAATCGTAAAAAATTGGACGAAAACGTAAAAAAACAGGCGAAAACGTAAAAAAACAGACGAAAACGTAAAAATATGGATGAAAACTTAAAAAAACAGACGAAAATGTAAAAAATCGGACGAAAACGTAAAAAAACAGACGAAAACGTAAAAAAATGGATGAAAACGTAAAAAAACAGACGAAAAGGTAAAAAATCGGACGAAAAAGAAAAAAATCGGACTAAAACGTAAAAAATCGGACGAATACGTAAAAAAAACAAACGAAAAAGTAAAAAATCGGACGAAAACGTAAAAAATCAGACGAAAACGTAAAAAATCGGACGAAAACGTAAAAAATCGGACGAAAACGTAAAAAACCGGACGAAAACGTAACGAAGGACTAACGGTGCAAATAGACTTAACCCATAGGACTAACGGTGCAAACATTTTAACAGAAGGACTAACGATGCAAACACTTAACGGAGAAAGATAACGCCCATCCAACTCAGGGATGTAATGTGGCAAACGTTTGCCTAACGGGGGATGTATATTGCCAATAGTTTCTGACAGGGATGTAAAGTGCCAAAAGGTGTAAACCACAGGGATGTATTTTGCAGTTTATTGAAAGCGTGCATGTATGTTTTTTGTGGTTCTCTCAGTTCTCGCAGATAAAATGGTTCTCGCAAGAAAGTCTCACTATATATATATATATATATATATATATATATATATATATATAGAATTGAGATCAAATAAGATCAAAGTTAAAGTTGTTAAAATAAGATACATTCAAGAACCAATAAAATTAAAGCAAGTGTCCCATTTATTAATTAAATAGTTTAATTTAAAATCTAATTAGCAATTAAATGAAAAGGGCATATTGGGAATTCACCAATTCATTCAATGTATGCTATACTACTCCGTATAAGACTAATGTCCAACCCTTTTTTCACTCACCTCATTTCTCTCTCTCACCAAAACGCAATACCGTCATTCCTCCCATCTCACCTCTCTCCCGTCTCATTTCCGGCGACTTTTTAGTCGCCGCTATATACTTTTCATTCCTGAAAACCATGGACATGTTTAGATCCGCTGTTTGCCACGCCGGACGTCGTCGAAAACCATGGACATGTTTAGATCCGTTGACAATGGTTTTGTTTAGACCCGCTGTTGTACACGATCTGATGTTTTGTACTTAAGACCAGTTTCGACTTGTTTTTACTTTCAAGAACACTTTTCAGAAACTGTAACCGAAGCCCTCCATTTTATGTCTATTGGTGATGCCGTGATGGTTTCGGTTATTAATCTTAATGGTCTCAGGTAAGTGGTTTTTTTTTCTTTGTGTGCTACATCAGATTCGAGTTTGGTGTTTTTTTGTGTGTGATACTTAGTTTGATGGTATCAGTTATTGATTCGAGTTCGGGTAAGACAGATTGTTGTGGTTTTTAAGATTCGAGTTTGGGCACAAAGACAGATTGTTGTAGTTTGGGCACAAATACTCTGACTTTTGTCTACTTTTGCACTATTTAGATCAAAGAGAGAGATTCAAACGATCTATCAATTTGGCATTTAGCACATTCTTTTTCTTATCTTTGAATTAAGTAACAAGAAGATATATTTAGTTTTTCCTTCATTGTTATTTTGTCTCACTAGATACGTGGGAAAAAAAAATACAAAATAAGTGAAACTTATCATAATTGCAATATTGAGGAAATGGAGTGCGTTGAATACAAAATGAGATAATACAATACAGAGCAATTGGTCTTGGTTCGGATAATGGTGGTTCATATCGTTTTGGTAGTGTGTGGTCATGGTTCGGTTATGTTTAGTTTAGTGTACCACGATGCATCGGTTATTTTCGATATGATGTACCATGATGAATTAGTTATTTTTCTAGATAATGTACCACAATGTATCTGTGTATTAATTGGGTTGTATCAGTTTCAAAAGGGATGTATCTGTGTATTTGTAAGATTTTTATCCTTTTTATGTTTTGTAAGGGATGTATCAAACTATAGGACATTTGTATATCAATAGGATTCAATTTTAATAAATGTATGTATGGGCCATGTATCAATGTATCATTTTTAATATGACATTAGTGGTTGTATCACTTGTATGTATGACCTATGTATCAATGTATATTCTTGAATTATAGTACGTAATTAAATAAAAAAAGTCATGGGTTACTATTTTGACCGAAAGGTATTAATAGTTTATCCTTTTATTAATGGTGAAAAGAAAATGTACCAAAATACCATTGAAACTCCATTTAATTACTATAATGACACTCATTTAATACTAATCTCATCTAACACCAATTAATAGATCCAACGGTCTAGATTGGTTCTTACTTTTACAACTTTAAGTTTGATCTCACATTAACCCTCCCCTATATATATATATATATATATATATATATATATATATATATATATATATATATATATATATATATATATATATATATATATATATATATATATATATATTAATTAATTAAAAGATAAGGTTGATATGATTGCAAATATATAAAACGGGCGTTGAACCATTACCCCCATTTTAGCTTCAACACCCAACTTTCTCTCACTTCCACTTGTCGACATTTGCCCCAACCCCACTACTCTTGGTCTTAGGATTTGGTTGTTTAATGTTTTTGGTATATGGGTTGGAATCAGTTGTGAAGGGAATCGGTTGTTTAATGTTTTTGATATATGGGTTGGAATTAGTTGCGAAGGGATTAGGTTACAATAGGGTTCTGTTTTAGTAGTGAAAACCCATGAAATAGGAATAAAATACGGAGTAAAATGGGAGAATATTAAGTACATGGAAGAATTGTATGGAAGATTAATGTGGGAGATACCATCTCGTCCGGATATAGTGGTGACACATTTTTCGTCCGCTTATAAGGACGTCCGGATATAGTGGTGACCCGTTTGTTTCCCGCTACCAATACTGACCCACTATGCGATCTCGTGACAAAACCAAGGCCTGCTGCACCATTATTCCCTAATACACCAGCATCACAATTTATTTTTATCTCTCCGTCAGTTGAAGCAGACCATGATCGCGAGGGTGCATTATGGGGGGGGGGCATAGTTTCACCTGTAGCTTGATTTGCTCGGGAGAAATCTTGCAGCATAGCACGAGCAAATTCTTTTACTTTATTATCCTCAAGATCTCCTTGTCCATGAGCTTTGGAATTTCTTGCATACCATATTCACCACAATAACATTAACATCAATTCAAACTTACCTTCTTGTCGCTCCTGAGTAGCACATAACATCTCTTCAATTGATATGTCTTCTACCTGGTTTGTAAGATCTGTTAATTCCATGCTAGCCCATATATCCCGCGCCCAATTACAAAGGAATAGAGCATGTTTAACGTCTTCCGTTGGAGCTGAACAATGCACACAAGTGAGAGAACCAGGTGCTAAACCTCTTGCAACAAGATTGTTTTCAGTGGGCAAGAGATTCATACAAGCTCTCCTTATAAATATTTTTACTTTCTTAGGAATATTAGCCAACCAGATTGCCTTCATACATTTTCTTTCCTATTGTGATTGTGATTCTTGGAGACATTCTATACTCTGAATTGCAATCCAATACGCAGATTTGCAAGTGAATGTTCCATTCGGAGAGGCATCCCAGTAACGAACGGTAACTTACTTTTTGGTTTTCATAAGCCACAAAAAGTAAGCTTATGAAACATAAGCCGAAAACCAAATAAGTCATAAGTCGGCTATATAAGCTGAAACAAACACCCACTTAGTAAACGTTTTGTTGAACTGTTTTTAGGCTGGCTGTAATAGGGGTTAGAGGACGCATTGTGCTTATAAGACCACCACTATAAGACGCGTTGTATCCTTAGTTTTTTGAGAGTTTGGTCGTGTGCAAGACTGACTTGGATGTTTGTCGTGTGTGTGATGTTGATTTTTGTGAGGTATATATATGTAGGGTATGTTTGATGGTGTAGTTGTTGGTCTTATTACACCTATTGATGATGATGTTAGTTGTACGTGAAAAATTGATGTTGCGCTAAATTGACGGTGCTAATATTGGTCATAGTTACATTTTCCTAAAGTTTAATTCTAAACAACATGTTGTTATAAGAAAATATTTTATTTGTTCACTTGTATATTCACTTTTTGTTGAAATTATTTTCATTTTTTTTAATCATCATCCAATCAAATCAAAATCATTTATATGTGGTATTGTGATAAGCATCATTTGCTTAATCACATCCCAAAGATCGGTCGTCAACAAGACTCGTCTATATCGTAATTGGTACAATATTTTATTCTTACACTGCTACACTATAAATGACGATTATCGGAGCGGCTCTTGTAATTTCTTTTTCATATAACGTTAAAAAACTGCATATATGTGGAAAAATGAAAAAAGTTTACACGACTGGTTGTGCAATTTAGAGACCGGCTATAAGTGTCGACACAAATATGCTTTGATAAGACACAGTCATACAAAAGTATTAATTTGACAATATTTAGAGACCGGCTATAAGTGTCGACACAAATATGCTTTGATAAGACACAGTCATACAAAAGTATTAATTTGACAATATTTGGTCTCGCAAAAGTAGCCTATTTATTTTCAACAATTAATATTTTTTTTCCTTTGATTTTGTGTGAGTGTCATAAATTGATAAAAGCATTTTAGTCTTAACATGACGGGAGTTCGAACTAGCTTAAACAAACTAAATGGAGATAGCAAAAATAAATTTCCATAGTCGGTCAACGTTTGGTCATTTTATAACGAGTTGTTTTTATACTGATACTAATGATGATCACAATTTTCAATGGTCACCTCTGCTACATAATTGACAACTCAACTTTCTATCTCCAATACTACATACTGACCATAAACAAGTAATGGTGACCGCTAAAATTTCATTCATCATTAAAAAAACATTACAATAATAATTCAAATAATTAAATAAACATTACAATAATAATTCAAATAAAATAAAAAACATTACAATAAAAATTAAATCGATCGTACGGGATCATCTTCACGATATACTTCCTCCGGAAAATAGTCGGGAAAGATTGTCATCCTTTGGTCTTGTATAATCATACTCTGTAATATGATGCAAATGTATATCAATTTCGTAATTCTCGTAAGACTTCGCGACCGTGCGGGAGTTTTTACTATAGCCAACTTTCTCTTTAGTATGCCAAACGCTCGTTCAACGTCTCTCCTTGCTGCTTCATGCGCGTTCTTATACCTTATTCGCTTCGTATCATTCAAGCCTGGCTGTGAAATAGACTTAATAAGAACAACCCATTCCAGATATGTATTGTCAGTTATATAATCTCCCAATCTATAATTCACGTCGTTAGCTACAAATGGAACCTCTGGTGCTTTCCCTTGTTTGAGATCGTTTAAATGAGTCGATTCATGTATAACGTTGATGTCGTTTCTCGAATCAGCAACACCAAAGAACGCATGCCAAATCCATAAATTTTGTGAGGCAACCGCTTCTAATAAAATGAATGGGTCTGGCCCGGAATCACCCCTATATATGTAAGACCCCAACCCAGCAAGGGTAGAAGCATCACATTATGGTGGCATATCTAAGCATACATAAACAAATGCAAGTGGAAGTCTTATCATAAATATCAAAGGAAAGTAAGTCAACATGACTTAAACAATACATAAGTTCCAAAAGAAATCCAAATGAAGGAAACATCATAATCTGAGTCTCAAAACAATGAAACAACATAGTATCAAAGCTAAGATGTCTAGGGTAAGTCTGCACTCAGCTCCTACTCTCATCCCAAAAGATAGCCCCAGCTCCTAGCTTAATAACCTGCCGCGGAGAAAAGAAATGCGGCTGAGCTTAAAAAGCTCAGTGAACAGATATACAAAGCAAAGTAATGAAACTGAAATGAGAAAACAGAATATGGTGCATTGGGGAATAACAGAAGGTATATCAAAGGTGTAAAGGTTATCAGAAATCTACCACGAGCCCAGAAACATATCATATCATAACATCATAATCATAATCTTCATAAGTAACATAAGTAACATAATGGAGTAGCTAGCTCCCAGAGTTGTGAAGGGCATGTATTGCACACAGTACCAATCACCAGAAACATAACATATAACATAACAGATCAGATCTAGGATGCATCCATACGCCCCTGCAGAAATCATAGTGGCCAAACATATATCCTTGAGCTCATAAACATATAACAGAAAAGGGACGGGATGGAACATCACTCGACCACCCTAGAGTCATGCCATTGGTGCATCAATGACATGGTCATAGAACCCCCATGACTAGTGAAAGCTCGGGTATCAAACTGAAGGTCAAACAGAATGCCATAGTAATGAAACAGAATCTAAGGTCATCAGAAATATCATAATCATAGGTTCATATCAGAGGGTGCATAGCAAAGGCTCATATCAAAGGCTTATATCATAATGTCATAAACAGAAAGGCTCATAGCAAAGGCATCAAAATCAGAAGCTAAGCAATCAAAAGATGTGAAAGGATCATGAGAAACCTTATAAGAAAGGTCAGAATATCTGTACCTTAAGAGCAAATGAAAGCAAACTCGGAAACACACGTCACTCCTTCTTCAACGAATCTACATTAATTAATAACCATTTTATTATGTAGGAGTCTACCGACATGTTTCATACTTTACAATTTAGTTTGCGATTTATTTAATATAATAGTATTGGCCCCTTTAATTGTTGTGAAACCTTATACGTAGTTAAATTCCATCAAATGTAATTGTTAGGCTTTGCTTATCAGTTATATATTGAGGAAACTAATATAATCCAATTCTATGCTCAAATACGTCCATACTGCTTACTATACTGATCCTTGTAACTGTTGGAATATGTGAATCATAAAACTATAAACACATAAACATATAACATCTAACATCAAAGCATACGCAGCGGAAAAACAAGATCTACAAAATATGTAATTAATTAACTAAATTAAAAGAAACGCGTACCTTTTGGTTTCTAGCAAGAACAAGAAAACTAATCTCCAAGAACAAGGTAAAACCCTAAATTAGGGTTTAGGGGATGTCGACTATATTATAGTCGAATAGGGCAAGTAACACAAGCTATAGTGAGCTTGTCCTTCATTCTTGTACACACGTATTACTAGCGTCTCAATGTGAAAAGCTAGGTTCTTAATTCACAAACAAAGCATACAACAAACAAGGTTTAGCTTTGTGTAAAATAAATAAAACGGGTCGAACCCTTTTATTTATTTAATAGTCGATCACATGATATGGTTAACACATATGCATGCATATATAAAAAACATGCATATGTATTAATTGGGAACAAAAGAATCGAACAGCATTAAAGCTGTTGAACAGTGGATGAAACAAAAGTCAATGACTTTTGCCCTGTGTCGATCGATCATCTAAAACAAGAGCCAAAAAGGTTGCTTTTATAGCAATAAAACTTGTCCACCAAGTTTTATTCTTCACCTCCTCATGTTTCATAAAACGACACTCAACCCCCTCCTTTTATCTCTGTTCGACTATATAAATATTTGTCAAATTTAATAATTAAACATAACTTAATATATTAATTATTAAAAAATTGAGACTCATACGTAATGTGTGCAATCCCGAAGTCTCGTGTTCGAAACTGGACATACAAATATTATAATTATCCATAAACTCTAACAGCTCCCACTTGGATATTCATTAATATAGTAATGACATGGGTTAGTCTAGCTTAACCTTCCCAATGCCCCCAGATTGACACGAGTATGGTTTTCCTGGAAAAAACCACGTGATGATTATATCATCATACTTATCATTTTGTTTCTAATACCGCGTTAATATGGATATGGATCTAGGTCATTCCATAATTAACTATTCTGTTTCTCGTTATTATTGATTGATCAAGATTACCAAAACATCTGAACGTATTCCAGATAGACTTTGGGTATGGCCATACAAATATCTTGTCAACCCTACGAGGGGCCCAGCAGTATTATACTTCAAAACAAATTTGAAGGAACAAATCCTTTGTTGACTACGAGCATAACCGTTGAACTTCGCATCACCTCTGAAAATAGCCCTTATAGCCACCTGTTACGGATAGCGTTAGACTATCTTACAGAAAATGAGCTACATCCTCGGAATTATCTGGTATCTCAAGTCTGAGGATAAATATTCATGATTTACTTAATGACAACGATCCATAAAGTACAATCATATGGTTGGGATAATTCCTATATTCAATTTAACCAATATTGAATATCATGTGATATTGGTATCTCAACCTTACAGTACATTCTACCAATCCTCACATTTGTCTTTATTTAATGATATTCCCATATCATTAATCGACAACGGACAATTTAGAATAACATAAGTTATTCACGGATTTAAATATGCAAATATAGGATACAATATTATAAATGAGAATAAACGTTATCCACACTTTATTTCATTAAAATAATAATTGCTTTAATATCCCTTATCCAAATACTAGAGATAATCCGGGTTACTACCAAGATATCAATAGTTTGCTTATTTGATCAATATGATTGTGTCATAGATATAAGTAGATATAGAATTACCTCGTCTAGTAAGGAAACGTACACGACTATCCTTAATACCACAAGTGTCTATAATTGGAAAGTATTTATCTCAAGAGATTCTAGAGATAATCCGGGTTACTACCAAGATATCAAGACTTGTAGCTCCCACTGAATTAAAGATCACTACATGAACTCATTATTCAGTAATTACAACACTATGCTCCCACTGGATTTGACAACATTGTAAGTGTTGCATAACCAGTAAAAGCACATGGCGTGCTGTTTACTATCCTACACCTTTGAGTAATTCCTTACGTAATACATACTAAGGTACTTAAAGAATGTATTCTACTTTGTCAATGATGGAATATCCATCAATGCAATTAACTTGAAAGAATTGGGTATGCAATTTCTTCCTCAATAAGGTCTACCATCCCCATCATGGTATGTAGCACCTTTAAGTGGTAAAAGCATAATAGCTAGATCAATCATTCTAGTTTTTTTTACCAATTATGCGGTAATTAGTCTAGCTTCTAATTTCAATAACTCCTAAACGTGCAATTTCTTAAAAATTTGCCATGAGTTATTTCTTAGAATTTAGACAATTCTAATTTTCCTATTATACCTTTCTCATTCATGAAAAGGAATAGGATTAAGTCTCACTCTTCACACGGAAAGTAGACTCGGTTTATTCTTTTCAGTAAAAAATTGACTCTATCTAAAAACCCCTACGGGTGTAGATCAATTTACTACTAAAAGAATGTCCCACGTTTACGGTTTTAACGTTGCATTAATACATTAAAAGAATTTTCAAAATTCAATTTTAGTATTTTCGATAATAACTTTTCAAGAAAATTAAACACCCACGGTAAATAAAATTTAACCATTTAATTTTTATTGAAAATTAGGATCCAAATTGACGTCGTTTCGTTACATCAGCTTTGGCTGCTAGCAATGAAAGTACTCAATAAGGTACGGGTCTATCCCAATTGCCAATATCCAATTGCAATTCCTAGAATCATGGGACTTACATATTATGCCAACCTCGGTTGCAAATGTAAGCATGTTTCATCCCCAAATCTTTATGCCTTGACGCCGTTCCATTACATCAGCTTTGGTTGCTAGTAATGAAAGTGCTCAATTAAGTTAACCAACTTAGAAAACTGTAAATTGACATCGTTTCATCACCTCAGCTTTGGCTGCTAGCAATGAAAGTACTCAATTTACCCTAAGACAACCACCCTTTGAACATCACATTCAGCTTTGGCTGCTAGTGATGTAGGATGAAACCTTAGGTATTTCCTTTACAGTTGGATGGCATATTACTTAAATTTTAAGGGTATAATTTTGATGTGTGTAATCAAAATATGTACAAAGATGTCATGCATTCATCTTTGTATCATATGTTTTCTACAAAAACCATTTACCAATTCGCAGCTTAAAATCAACAAAATTTTAATTGATGGCGTTGAGAAACTTACAACATTGCATTAAGATGCTTCGTACTTTTTCATGGTGTACTTGGTAAGTCTAATATTGACGCACAGGCGAGCGGAGGGGAAAACGTCCGCCGAAGCTAATTAAAAACGCGCCCCTTTCGGATGACAATTTAATGTCAAGCCTCCTTATACCCACTTTATAGTTTGTCAATATTAGGTCCGCCGCTTCAACCACTTTTGTACAGTCGCATCATCAATGAATTAAAACTTTAAGATTTAAAGCTTAAAACATTTATGTAGTAAATTATTAATTGCTAGTCTCGCCTGGGAGCAAATTACCGTGCGAAGCGAACCACTGTCGACACATAAGACTTGACAATTAAATAATTTTACCACAAAGGCTTCATAGTTATTAGGTTCATTTATTTTTATTCAAAAAATTACCCTCTTTGATGTTTCCAATCCATCATAATTAAAACACAAAGATCAAGTAATTAAAAATAAAAATAAACAAACACTTAATAACACATATATGATCATTAACAATATCATATAGCCACATGCAAACCTTTTGATAAATTCTATTAATAATTTCTATGTGAATTTTTAATGTATGTAATTAATAAAACTCCCATTGGTTTTCGAGCTCATTGTGCCCAATGGACCACAGACGCCAAATACTTGGCCGCGTAAGTTTTAATTAATTAGATACCACATTGCACATAACCAATTAATTAATATATTTAATTAGGGTCTTCCCTAATTTTAGATTTATCTTAAAAAACATGTAGCAATTAGACATCAATCATCATGACAAAACATGCATGTTTTTGTCATGAATCCCCATATTGCACTTATAATCATGTAAACACATATTATCAAGCCAATCATGTACGCATACTAAATTAATGACATCACTAAGGTACTCATTAATTTTCACATAAAATTGCATGCAATCCTAGGGTTTTCTACAAGATTTTAACAATACATAAACCCTAAAAAAATAATAGTTGGTAATCAACCAACTTGTATAAATTAGGGTTTTTTATAAATCGTAAACCGGCTCTTGATGCCACTGTTGGAATATGTGAATCATAAAACTATAAAACATAAACATATAACATATAACATCAAAGCATACGCAGCGGAAAAACAAGATCTACAAAACATGTAATTAATTAACTAAATTAAAAGAAACGCGTACCTTTTGGTTTCTAGCAAGAACAAGAAACCTAATCTCCAAGAACAAGGTAAAACCCTAAATTAGAGTTTAGGGATGTCGACTATATTATAGTCGAATAGGGCAAGTAACACAAGCTATAGTGAGCTTGTCCTTCGTTCTTGTACACACGTATTACTAGCGTCTCAATGTGAAAAGCTAGGTTCTTAATTCACAAACAAAGCATACAACAAACAAGGTTTAGCTTTGTGTAAAATAAATAAAACGGGTCGAACCCTTTTATTTATTTAATAGTCGATCACATGATATGGTTAACACATATGCATGCATATATAAAAAACATGCATATGTATTAATTGGAACAAAAGAATCGAACAGCATTAAAGCTGTTGAACAGTGGATGAAACAAAAGTCAATGACTTTTGCCCTGTGTCGATCGATCATCTAAAACAAGAGCCAAAAAGGTTGCTTTTATAGCAATAAAACTTGTCCACCAAGTTTTATTCTTCACCTCCTCATGTTTCATAAAACGACACTCAACCCCCTCCTTTTATCTTTGTTCGACTATATAAATATTTGTGAAATTTAATAATTAAACATAACTTATTATATTAATTATTAAAATATTGAGACTCATTGATATGTGTCTAAATACACATATGTTTACCTTGTTTAAACCCACATAAACAGCCAAAAACACTTTGAAAAGTCAAATAATACAGAAAATATCATTAAAATGTGTTTTTATGTGATTCAGATACAAAAAGATTAAAATCAAGTGAAAATGAGCAAAGTTTGCATAAATGGCAAGTCTAGTCCCTAAACTTTCAAAGATTGTCAGAAATGGTCCCTGGATAAATTATTTTGAAGTAAAGTCAACAGCAGTCCCCAGGAATCAAAGAATGACAAATTGTACCCTTGGAAATAGTTTTGGATTTTGGCATGAATGGTCCCTGAATTTTCAGTATTTACACAATTGGTCCCCAAGGTTTACCTAAAATCCAAATCTATCCTAAACTTAATCCCATTTTGTCCAAAACTATAAAAACCCGGATCAATCTAATACCCTAAACCCAATAATTATAAAAACTAAACCCAGCTCCTATCCATTACCCAACCCATCCAATATTAAACCCAAAGCCCAATCCCATTAACTACCCAACCCGGCCCACTCACCCTAACTAAATATCAGGGTCAAACTTATGTTTGACCTGTCTCCTTCCCCAACTTGCCGCCAATACCACCCCTCAACCCACAATATTTCCCTGCAATACCACCATCAATCTTTATCCCATCACCTTCCCCCTCCTCCAATGAGAGCCCTCCACAAGTTTACCCTTCCACGTGCTCAGTAGAAGTTAAAAACACACTTGCACCATTTCCTGCCAAAATTGACTTCAACGACCAAGATTGAATTACAACTAATTGAATGGTGGGATTAGCTCGGAATTCATCAGAGAGTCTTCTGAGAGTGCTATAAAAGGAAGAGAAGCCACAGAGAACAAGATGTCAGTAGATTAGGACCAAAAATAGTGTAGATTTAGTTAATGTTTAATTTCAGTCTCAATGTAAGCTTTTATTATCAATTCAAGTTTGTTTCAAGTTCTATGTACTAGTTTACTCATGTATTGTACTGATTTCACCAAAGTAATGAATTTTAAGTTTTCATGTTTCTTTGTTAATTCGTATCATGTCAGTAGCTATTAGAATCACTCACAAACACACCACACACCCTTGCTATAGGCTTATGAAAGCTTATCATAGCTTTTTATAAGTTTATTTAGTTTTTATCTGTTCTGTTTCAAGAAAATGAGAAAAGTCAATGAAAGTCAACATAAGCTCAAAATAAGCTGTTCTGGGTAATAAGCTATTAGGGAAGGCTTCTATGTGTTTTTCTAGCTTGTGTGAACAAGCTAGGTTGGTTCTTGGTCCTTGCTTCTCAGTTCCATAAGCTGATTCTTTGTAAGCTATTTTCCTCACCTTTTGGCATTATTTTCTGTTTACTGTTCATTAGCTTATCAATAGCTTTTTATTGTTAATTCTTACTTATTATTAGTATCCTAGCATATTTCATCATTATAATCAGTCTTGATTAGCCTTTGTCTTAATTTTACTCATAAACTCTAAAAAAGCCAAAAATACCTTAAATATATTATAGCTTATTTAAGTACTTAATTTCTGTTGATATATGCTTTTTAGGACTTAACATAGCTTAATTAATAGTTTCCTTTCCAAGTCATAGCTTTAAATAAGCTGTTTTAGTTTAAAAATCCCAAACAGTCACCATTAAGGACTGTTTGGTTTTGAGTGTGTTTTATGGGTCAAAATGGTTAAAATTGAGTTCCACTGTTCATTGACCAAAATCCCAACTTTGATCTTGCTTAATTTAGTTAGTATAAGCTGTTTTTAAGTTGTTTCAAGCCCTATTGATAGTTTACATGATTTTAGACCCATGGTTCCAATCTTAGGCTGCAAATTGCTCAAACAAGCCAATACAAGCCACAAGCTTCTTTGGTCCTTATTTGTGGCTTTTCTGAGTCCCATTGAGTCCACTTAGTGTAAGTACTAGAGTTGGATTGATCTCCATTTGGTGTTGTGCAATTCTGCACAGCAAACAAACAAGCAGACCACACAGGCCTGCTACTTTTCTTGTGTTCATAAGCTGCTGAACAAGAGTCAAATTGGACTTCAATTAGGGTTGTAGTGATGGGGCTTTTTGTGTTTTAAGATAGCCAATAGTATAAGCAACCTTTTGCCCCTTAATATTCCCACTTTTCTGCTTATTGACTGCTTATTTTGGCTCTGCAAGTTGGTCCCATTTACTGAATTTTCTGCATAGTTTGTGAAACAGTCAAAGTGCTTATCTTGCTTATTTCTCTAGCTTATTTGTGTTTATCTGTTGTTTTATGCTTTAAATAAGTTTTTTAACTAGTCCTGAACTTCTGGTAATTTTTCTAGCTTTTTAGCTTATTTTGGGCTTATTTGCTAACTGCTTATCTGCCCAAAACAGCTCATTAGGCTTAGATAACTTTTGATTTTAATTTTCATAGCTTTTTAATAATATTTTAGATTTATCTGTAAAGTTTCATAATTTTCTGAATAGTTTTGATATTTTTAATCTTTTTAATTAGTTTCTATTAATAATTAAATCATAATAAATAGAATTATAATCAGAAAAATATAAATCTAATTTTCATAATTTTCTTTTGTCATTTTTAATCTAGGAAAAATATAATTATATTTTTAGACCTTAAGAAAATCAAAAATAGAAATATAGTGATAGCTTCTATTTAATAGAATTTATCTTTTTAAATTTTAATTAAGTAATTTTCATTTTTATAATTTTCTTAGCTTCTATTTACTTAATAATATTTATAGAAAATTTTTTAGAATTTTCTTTGTTCATTTAGTATTTTTTATAAATTTAAATAATTTAACAAGTAATTAAATAAATAAATAATTAATAATAATTAAATAAAAAGTGTAAAAAAATATAATTTAAGTTTTTAAATAAGTTTTAAGTCATTTTACGTTTTTAGGTTTTAAATTTCATAAATTTCAGTTTTAGTCCCATTTTAGCTTTTCCGTTACGCGTTTTAGTTTATTTATTCGCGTTTAATTTTCTTGTGCATATTTGTTTTTAATTTGTTATTTAGAATTGTTAAAAAGCAAAATCAAAAATATCTAAATCACATCAGTCACTCTAATCCTAGCTTTTCACAGTTGCCCATTCACACCTCGTTGGGAAACGATTCGGGTAATTACTTACCTGTCTTCACACTACACACGAACGTGAGTTTTTGCAAGTATCCTTTTTCACAAAGGGGTAATTTGTAATTATTCACGCGTATCCGCTGTCTGCATTTATTTATAGGTGTATTTAGCACGGATCAAATTTTGGCGCCGCTGCCGGGGAGGTGTGCTGCGACAGTTGTGTAAGTTTTAGCGATTAGTGATTCGAGATCCTTCTTCCAAGAAGTTCCTATTTCCCAAAAACAATATAAAATACAAAAATATTTTTCTTTTCTTTTCTATATATATTATTATTATTATCATATAAAAAATTAAAAACCCAAAAACATTTTCCGTTTTCTTTAATAATAAACAACAATAAGAAATTACCATCGAAAATCAAGACAGAGTACTACCTAACTGGGGGTACGGCCATAATAAGTTCCCAAACCTAAGATTAAAACTTGCCTTTGTGTCGCTTGCGAATTCGGCTCACCTTTGATTGATAAACAAACTCTAACGGAGGTTCTAGGATAGTTTGACATTAAATTGTCGAACTGAAAGAAGCGGGTTTTTAAGGAGCATTAATTGCCCACCTTTGCTTCTCCGCCACTCTGTGCGTTTTTCAGTCAGAGAGCTACCGTACGCTGGTTGATTTAAGGTTTAAGTTCCTTGTGTTGTGCTTTGATCTTGTTTTAATTGAAAAACCAAAAAAAAAAAAAAAAAAACCAAAAATATTCATCTTTTCCCTCTCGCCCTTTTTGATTCTTTATCCCTTTGCCCTCTATCCATTTGATTCTAAACTTCTTATACCCTTCTTCTATGGCGTCTCTCGGGTAAAAATGTTTTGATTGTAAAAGCCCGTTGATTGAGGGCCTTCAGTGTTCTAAGTGTAAGTGTGAGCTGTGTGGAGAGCATGCACCAAAGGATCGTGGATCTTGTTATTGGTGTAAAGTAGCCCTCAAAAGAGTGCTTAATTCCATCAATGATTCTCAAAGTTCTTCCGACTGTCCTTCACAGCCCAAGATACATGCTATTGATGGCAAACAGTCAAGAATTAATCCAGACCTTTCACAATTTACGGTTAAAAGTTTGTCAAGAGAACGTACAGAGCTTAGAACGGTAACTAAAAAGAACGACTTGCCTAATCTTCACGTTTATCAAGAACAAGAACCAGAGACCATAACGGAAGTGGTGGAAATTCCTAGCTCTCAGAGCACACCACTTGTCCCACCTCCGGATTCTTTTTGCACTTCTGAAATCAAAAATACGCTTATAAATTTTCAAAACGATTTCAGCACTTGGTGTGAAAACAATTTAAGATCCTGGCAAGAACCGTGCTATCCAAACTGTGATGACACATCATTTCAAAATGTGCCAAATTATCTTTGTTACCATTGTGGAGGTCCACACCTAAGTTTTGATTGTCAAACAGGAAATACGTCTGTCTTTGAACAAGATCCATGTAATCAAAACTTCGGGTATGACCAATATCCATATGATTCACCGAATCAGTCACAGCAAATGTATTGTTGTGAGTTCTGTGGTGGTCCACATTATGAATCCGATTGTCAAACGAGGACCCCGCTTGTCTATGAGCATGGCCCTTGTGACAATTTTGATCATTCTTATCAGGACCAACTTCCACAGTATCAAATGATTCAACCTCAGTCATCACCTCTTGAAGAATCTTTCGAAGATGTATTACAAAAACTTCAAAATTTTGTGGATACACTTAATGATTCGGCTGTTAATAATGCCCAAGAAAATTCACATGAGAAATCCATGGCAGAATTGTTAGCTGAAGAGCGGGCTGCTAAAATAAATTCCCAAGATGCATTTGAAAAATCTATTAAGGAATCAATTGCAAAAGAAAAAGCAGCCAGATGTAGCTCTCAATTTCGTTTCATTCCTGATGACAGTGATGATGAAGATATCTTTGATGATGATTCATCAAGTTCATCAGTTGAAACTCAGTCTGTTGTTATCACACCCGAGGTTCCCACTAATTCTCTTATTATGGGGGACGAGCATCTTGACACTGTTCCTGCAAAGGAATCGGACGAATTCATAAAGTCTAGTGTTGAGAACCTTGTCCCAATCCCAAGTGAGTCACAGGGAACTTTTGATCAAATGTGTGATATCCCTCCTCCTCTTGATTTTTCAAAACATCATATTGAGATGTTCTCCGATTCCACTAATGATGATTCTTTATCATGTGGAGACATCATTTATATGAAGGAAATTCCTTCTGAGCCAGTCAGCTTAGAAGAAGAGAATGATGAAATTGACACTGAAATCAAAGATGAGGCTCTTCGAGCAACATTATTGAATGTCAATCTTCTCATTTCTAAAATTGAGGCTTTCAAGGAAAAATCCAATTCATCTCCTATCCCCATAAAGGATAGTGACATATTTTCTGATGATTCTATTCCGGAAATGGAAGCCTTATGTTTTGATCAAATGGGAGAGAAAATTAGTGGTAATACCACTTCTCATTCTCATATTTCTCTCCCCGAATATGAATCATTTGCCTCCGAGGAGTTCTCCGATGAACTCACTCATATCATATCTCCGCCGGAGTATGATAACTTCTACTTTGATCTTGACAAAGATTATCTTTATGTCCTGGAGGGAAATATTCTCAACACTGAGAATTTGATTAATATCAAAATTCCATCCCTCCCACCCAGAATATGTCTTGATCATCTGAGCTTAAATGATGAGATTCATGATACTGAAAGCATGAATTCTCCTTCTGATGAGGATGAATTAGTCATGATTTTTATCATGACTTTCTTTCTTTTCTTCACCTACACGGTGAATTCTCCTGTTCTTCACTCCTTAGGGAATGAAGACACTATCTTTGATCCCGGCATTTTCATTTATCATTTGTGAGCCGGATCTGTGTATATCTCATCGGAGTGGAACTTTCAAATATTTCAGTGTTTATCCAAACATTTTTAATGAAAGTCCGATGGAGATGGTTTCTTGCACTTACTTCCCCATGAACCAATAAATTCGGGGTCGAGTCAAGCTAGCGACTCGGTTAATAAAAACAGTAGCAAAACATGGGTTCTCACCCATGTCTCACCCTAGTGTGGGGGAGATGCCCCACATGTTATATATATGTATATTTCCAAAAAAAAAAAAAAAAAAAAAAAAGAAAAGAAAAAGCTATTAGTATTTCCCTTTCACGTTCTAAGTGTTGGTTTAACAACCGATGCTTTGAATATTGAGGGCAATATTCAGTTCTAAGTGTGAGGGGGGGGGGAATTCTGGCGAATTTGTTCACATATGTACCCTTTTTGTGCCCTAGTACCCCCATTTTGGCCAAAATTTTAAAATTTTTTCTCACTTAGAACGCAATAAATGGTTATCAGTCCGCCATGTCTAACCCACATAAGGATTGGCTAATCCTGAGCAAATGGCTGCAGGTAAAGATATATCAAATCCGTTTATGGCTTGCAATTTGCCCAAAATTGTATGGTATTCAACTCACCATATCCTTATAAGTGAAGAGTTGGCTAGCCCGCAAGGTTATGGCTTGTGGTAAAGGCAGTGAAAAACCATAATTGGTAATCAGCTCACCAAAGATAATAACTGTATTTTATCTAAGAGTTGGCTAGTCCAGAAGCAAACGGCTTTTGGTAAAGACAAATCAAAACCGTTGACAGCTGATGATTTGCTCAAAATCATTTGGTTATCATTGTACCAAGGTTCTTACTTGAACTGAAACAATTGGCTACTCCAGAAGTAATGGCTTTTGGTAAAGAGATAAAATCCATTAAATCTTCATAAATGATTGCTAGGGACTAGCAATAGTTTAGTGTGGGGGATTTGATATGTGTCTAAATACACATATGTTTACCTTGTTTAAACCCACATAAACAGCCAAAAACACTTTGAAAAGTCAAATAATACAGAAAATATCATTAAAATGTGTTTTTATGTGATTCAGATACAAAAAGATTAAAATCAAGTGAAAATGAGCAAAGTTTGCATAAATGGCAAGTCTAGTCCCTAAACTTTCAAAGATTGTCAGAAATGGTCCCTGGATAAATTATTTTGAAGTAAAGTCAACAGCAGTCCCCAGGAATCAAAGAATGACAAATTGTACCCTTGGAAATAGTTTTGGATTTTGGCATGAATGGTCCCTGAATTTTCAGTATTTACACAATTGGTCCCCAAGGTTTACCTAAAATCCAAATCTATCCTAAACTTAATCCCATTTTGTCCAAAACTATAAAAACCCGGATCAATCTAATACCCTAAACCCAATAATTATAAAAACTAAACCCAGCTCCTATCCACTACCCAACCCATCCAATATTAAACCCAAAGCCCAATCCCATTAACTACCCAACCCGGCCCACTCACCCTAACTAAATATCAGGGTCAAACTTATGTTTGACCCGTCTCCTTCCCCAACTTGCCGCCAATACCACCCCTCAACCCACAATATTTCCCTGCAATACCACCATCAATCTTTATCCCATCACCTTCCCCCTCCTCCAATGAGAGCCCTCCACAAGTTTACCCTTCCACGTGCTCAGTAGAAGTTAAAAACACACTTGCACCATTTCCCGCCAAAATTGACTTCAACGACCAAGATTGAATTACAACTAATTGAATGGTGGGATTAGCTCGGAATTCATCAGAGAGTCTTCTGAGAGTGCTATAAAAGGAAGAGAAGCCACAGAGAACAAGATGTCAGTAGATTAGGACCAAAAATAGTGTAGATTTAGTTAATGTTTAATTTCAGTCTCAATGTAAGCTTTTATTATCAATTCAAGTTTGTTTCAAGTTCTATGTACTAGTTTACTCATGTATTGTACTGATTTCACCAAAGTAATGAATTTCAAGTTTTCATGTTTCTTTGTTAATTCGTATCATGTCAGTAGCTATTAGAATCACTCACAAACACACCACACACCCTTGCTATAGGCTTATGAAAGCTTATCATAGCTTTTTATAAGTTTATTTAGTTTTTATCTGTTCTGTTTCAAGAAAATGAGAAAAGTCAATGAAAGTCAACATAAGCTCAAAATAAGCTGTTCTGGGTAATAAGCTATTAGGGAAGGCTTCTATGGTGTTTTCTAGCTTGTGTGAACAAGCTAGGTTGGTTCTTGGTCCTTGCTTCTCAGTTCCATAAGCTGATTCTTTGTAAGCTATTTTCCTCAATTTTTGGCATTATTTTCTGTTTACTGTTCATTAGCTTATCAATAGCTTTTTATTGTTAATTCTTACTTATTATTAGTATCCTAGCATATTTCATCATTATAATCAGTCTTGATTAGCCTTTGTCTTAATTTTACTCATAAACTCTAAAAAAGCCAAAAATACCTTAAATATATTATAGCTTATTTAAGTACTTAATTTCTGTTGATATATGCTTTTTAGGACTTAACATAGCTTAATTAATAGTTTCCTTTCCAAGTCATAGCTTTAAATAAGCTGTTTTAGTTTAAAAATCCCAAACAGTCACCATTAAGGACTGTTTGGTTTTGAGTGTGTTTTATGGGTCAAAATGGTTAAAATTGAGTTCCACTGTTCATTGACCAAAAGCCTAACTTTGATCTTGCTTAATTTAGTTAGTATAAGCTGTTTTTAAGTTGTTTCAAGCCCTATTGATAGTTTACATGATTTTAGACCCATGGTTCCAATCTTAGGCTGCAAATTGCTCAAACAAGCCAATACAAGCCACAAGCTTCTTTGGTCCTTATTTGTGGCTTTTCTGAGTCCCATTGAGTCCACTTAGTGTAAGTACTAGAGTTGGATTGATCTCCATTTGGTTTTGTGCAATTCTGCACCGCAAACAAACAAGCAGACCACACAGGCCTGCTACTTTTCTTGTGTTCATAAGCTGCTGAACAAGAGTCAAATTGGACTTCAATTAGGGTTGTAGTGATGGGGCTTTTTGTGTTTTAAGATAGCCAATAGTATAAGAAACCTTTTGCCCCCTTAATATTCCCACTTTTCTGCTTATTGATTGCTTATTTTGGCTCTGCAAGTTGGTCCCATTTACTGAATTTTCTGCATAGTTTGTGAAACAGTCAAAGTGCTTATCTTGCTTATTTCTCTAGCTTATTTGTGTTTATCTGTTGTTTTATGCTTTAAATAAGTTGTTTAACTAGTCCTGAACTTCTGGTAATTTTTCTAGCTTTTTAGCTTATTTTGGGCTTATTTGCTAACTGCTTATCTGCCCAAAACAGCTCATTAGGCTTATATAACTTTTGATTTTAATTTTCCTAGCTTTTTAATAATATTTTAGATTTATCTGTAAAGTTTCATAATTTTCTGAATAGTTTTGATATTTTGAATCTTTTTAATTAGTTTCTATTAATAATTAAATCATAATAAATAGAATTATAATCAGAAAAATATAAATCTAATTTTCATAATTTTATTTTGTCATTTTTAATCTAGGAAAAATATAATTATATTTTTAGACCTTAAGAAAATCAAAAATAGAAATATAGTGATAGCTTCTATTTAATAGAATTTATCTTTTTAAATTTTAATTAAGTAATTTTCATTTTTATAATTTTCTTAGCTTCTATTTACTTAATAATATTTATAGAAAAATTTTTAGAATTTTCTTTGTTCATTAGTATTTTTTATAAATTTAAATAGTTTAATAAGTAATTAAATAAATAAATAATTAATAATAATTAAATAAAAAGTGTAAAAAAATATAATTTAAGTTTTTAAATAAGTTTTAAGTCATTTTACATTTTTAGGTTTCAAATTTCATAAATTTCAGTTTTAGTCCCATTTTAGCTTTTCCGTTACGCGTTTTAGTTTAATTTATTCGCGTTTAATTTTCTTGTGCATATTTGTTTTTAATTTGTTATTTAGAATTGTTAAAAAGCAAAATCAAAAATATCTAAATCACATCAGTCACTCTAATCCTAGCTTTTCACAGTTGCCCATTCACACCTCGTTGGGAAACGATTCGGGTAATTACTTACCTGTCTTCACACTACACACGAACGTGAGTTTTTGCAAGTATCCTTTTTCACAAAGGGGTAATTTGTAATTATTCACGCGTATCCGCAGTCTGCATTTATTTATAGGTGTATTTAGCACGGATCACTCATACGTAATGTGTGCAATCCCGAAGTCTCGTGTTCGAAACTGGACATACGAATATTAATAATTATCCATAAACTCTAACAGTAACTCACCAATTTATATTCATATAAGAATATCGATGTTAAATCCGCTACACATGATCCTAGTCCTAAACTTATTTTTAAACTGATATGATGCAAGATACTTATAGACCAATCAATTGTTTATTAGGAAGTTCATGCAAGGTTTCTATTCTCCGCACATATAAACACCCCATCGTCACACACATATATACCATTTCTATATTTCTTTAACCCATGCGAGACCAACAAGTACTAATCGAGTCATAATTCAATTCGAATCAGAGACACACAGCGACACGCACACATACCCAAACAAGACATGTTTACTTCCAAAATCATGCATGCGAGGCCACAACGAGACGCAACATGCAAGAGGATACACATATTAACGCTGCAACAAGTACACCACACCCTTATCTTTTTAGTCGCGATTTGTAAGCATGTATTTGTATATGTTTTAGACGTAGGTCGACACCAACGCACACAACGAGCCATGTTAAAAACCCAAAATCATGCTCGCGATACACACATGAAATCATAAATTCCCACAGCCCTCGTTATCTTATATACGCCTAGGGTTTCATCTTTTAACACCTCATTTAATTATCATTCCATATTAGAGTTTATATTTATAACACAACATGTTCAATCGTGTGTATTACCGATTTTCCAAATAAGCTTAACGTTTGACAATCTAGGGCTGGACGAAGGAACTCGACAAGAACAGAAAGCACACTCGACACATCCTTTATATATATATATATATATATATATATATATATATATATATATATACGGTGGACATCATGTTTTCAGGTTTTAAATTAACTCTTGTGATGATGTATGTGTTCATGAGTACATGCAAGATGAAGTTTAAGAATACCTTAGTCGAATAATAGATCGGGACTGAATAAGATCACATGAGCGAGACCAATCCAATACACGAACATGAGAATCAAAGAGATGAGACCGACTCCAACACCTATGCGCACAGTCACCATACGTACCATCTCGAACCAACAATGATCGACAGCAGGGAACACGACACTTGAACACAACGACACAATCACCTAACCTTCGACCCTTGTTTCTTGTAGAGATAATAACACGGTTGGGAACTTGTTTATTATTTTGTTACGGCTTGTAACCAGATACAATGGAGTTAATCAAGGATGATATAAACACAATGGAATAGAGTTGAATTCTGTCAAAACGTGTATGGATAAAAAAGGAAAGGCGTGTTTATTATTTAGGCAAAGGTGCGCTACATATCTTCAAAAAGAAAATGGATATATACGATTATTTAAAAGTCTTATCTAAATGATTTTAAGTTCCCAACTAGTTTAAGAAAACGTGTAGAGTTTAAATGAAAGAGTGTGCATCGTTTTTATGTAGTAACTTAGGATGAGGAAAAAAATAAAATATCTTAGTTATGGATAGCTTAAGACAAATGTTAGTAACTTATATATCTATATATTTCATAACATAAAGTATTCATATCCCTTAATTATTAATCAAACTTAGGGTAAAATCAAATTAATTAATTAAATGTTAAACTAAATTTTAGGGTATTACAATTCTTCCCCTCTAAAAAGAAAATTTCGTCCGCGAAATTGAAGTCGCAACAGTTAGACGGAGACGTACCAATTCACGAAAAGAAATGACAATAAATAACCTCACGTCCGGAGAGGTTCTTCCAAAAGAATATTCACAAACGGAATACTTTTATTTCTCATGACTCGATCCCGACAAACTAGGATAGCCCCAGCCTCTCCACAGAACACAAATCATAACAAATCTGATCCAACGAATATGAAACAAATATGTAGCAGATGACTGTTGTAATCTCACAAAGAGATACATGGAACACATATACATATAAGGCACATACGGAGGTAGTGCTAAATGGTAGAAAAACTCCATCAACTCTATCCATATTCTGAACGAACTAAGGGACTTGCTAATAATCATAGAAGCACATACCGAATCATCAAACGTTTCAAGAGTTTTGTAAAGAAGTGGGTAACATATTCGTATCAACGATCAACTAAGCACATATCGGAATGTCAGAACGTATCAGAAGGCATAACGAAAAAGGTATAATAATCGTACGGATAAGAATGAATCTAAGGTCTAACGTATCGCGAATTAAATCTTCCTTATATGCCAAAACGTCTAACTCTTTTGTATGAAAACATCATACGGAACACGTAAATTCCCGGTCTAAAGTTTCAAAATTTCCCTTCCACAGTGATAAATAATCCATTAGTCACTGTAATCAACTCCGGACCTTCAATAAGTAACTCTCCGACTTAATTCAACCAAAAGGTGTTCCACATCTCCATCTTTACAAAACTCTGAAAAGAAAATCCTTGTCACTTGCATGTCATCAATCTTTAATGAGCAAACACAACCAGACCAAGCACTTGTCAAATTTCCCTCTCAACACATCTTTCAATTTCGAATAATTGTTCTGTTTGTCCATCCGTCTGAAGGTGAGAAGCCGTACTAAAATCCCGAGTCCAATCCCTATATTCTTCTGTATCTCTTCTTGAAGTGTGAAGCAAAACGCGATTCCCTGACACGATCACTGCGGGTGTGCCATGTAGCTTGAATAATCTTCTGCCGAAAGAAATCTCTGCCAATCTTTCAAGTGAGCCGACCTAGTCAAACGATCTACTACAACTCAATTCGTGTTGTCCTTCCTAAATGTGCGCAGAAATCCCATTACAAAGTTCCTAAAAGTTTAACACCACTTTCACATACGAACATCCAAAACTAAGGAAAACCACTTGTAAGCTTATGTTGAATCTTAACCTGTTGACACCCTAAGCACTTCGCCACCATGGTAGTCACAATCGCCTTCATACCATTCCATCAAAATTTTGCTTCAAATCTCTATGCATAATAGTACAACTAAGATGAATAGAGCAAGTAGAATTTTGTGCTTCAATCAAAACAGCCTCTTTCATGTCTGCCACAATTCACTCCTAAGTCATGCGTCGGGTAGTTCATATCCTACGGTTCTAGTTGTATTGATGCATAACCAATAATCTTCCCGTGTTGCATAAGGGCATAACTAATCCTCCTTCTTGAATAGAAACAAATCTCTTTTCAGCTTTTCCAAATTCTCCTCTCATTCTTCCTCCAACAAAAGTTACTCTTCAAAAATATTACATAGAGCTTTTTCTAATGTAGAAATTTCAACACCATATACGAAAATGATTCACGTGTTTCTCTTTCATCTCTGAATATACCAATATGTCATACTATGACAAATCGTCCAAGTATTCATAAATGGCACGGTTTATCAAGTCCATAGGAACAGTCGGAGTAGTAGCTAATACAATTGGCATCATTAATACTTATGAAGACCATAACAAATACGAAAGGCAATTCTAGGGGCATTGATGCGTGTGAACCGGTTATATATATATTATATCCTAAATTTCACTCAAATTTTAAATTTATAAACAGCTTTTTACCGATTATTAAGAAAACGCATACAAGCAAGTATACTCGTCCATGTGTAATATGGTTTGTGATAAATTGGGATCGTCCCAAGAGACTACGATGTTTAAACTTAGCAATTTAGATAGTAACACAAGAAATAGTACTAAAGATTTTTCACACTCTAAAGCACTTTGTAAATAGACAAATAAACAAACAATGGTTCCGAATTCAATCAATCAAACGAACAAATACTTGTTTAGGAATAATAAACAATCGTGATAGAATGTTGAACTTGTTTGGGTGAAACATAGAAGGCACATACCAATTTTTACAAGGTTTTCTAGTCAATGGGTAATATCAAGAAAATCCATGTTTCTACTAGTTTCACGGGTGAGTCCTTTCGGCCACTACATCATACCACTACGCTAGCCCTTTGTGTTATCAAATGTGTGAAAAAGATGATTAGTTACATTAGTTCTTACGAGTCTTTTCAACCCAATCTCGTGATTAAATATTCCCGAATTCATTTAAAAACTTGAATACCTAATAGTTGTCAATTATCAAGTACCAATCCATTTGTGCACCAATTTCTTGGAATTAAACAATATTAGAAACTCTTTCGACCTTTAAATCCAAAAATGTTTAATCGACAAGTTTTAGAACACGAATTACATTTAAACAAACTTATGAGAACAATCACTTTTTCTAACCAACTAATCATTCATCATTCACACGAAAGTCTACATAATTCCCAAACAAGTATCACAAATTACTCCATAACAAGTTTCATCAACAAATGTAACATTGCATTCAATATCAAATTGTTCAACATAATTAAGTAAAAGAAAGTTACCTAAAGCAAGACTACAATGAGTAAGAAAAGTAAAGAGTTATAGCACTCCTTAAGGCCTCCAATCGAACAAGGGAATTCTCCGCCTCTTTTAACAAGTATCTTCAACTCTTCTTGGTAAGAATGACAGGAATTATTGAGCTCTTTCAGGTTGTATTAGATATGATCATGTCCTTATGTTGTATGGCTTGATTGAGATTTGTCTTGTGTTAAGTGTTGTAATTGTTGTATGATAATGCCTATGATTATGGGATGATTAGGGTCTTATTTATGCTTGAAATCATCCCCAAAAACTGTCACAAGCCTTCATTAATCATAAAAGAAAGGAAATGATCGGACTTTAGTCATTATGGTAGTTAAAACCTTGAGTTAATGCAACTCTTCATCTCAGAAATATCTCAACCTGCGGTTTAGACTTGAACCTGCGGCTGGGATGACTGCTCAACCTCAGGTTGGGCTTTTGAACCTTGGGTTTGAATCTCAGATTCAACCTTGGGTTGAGAAATTGGTTTGCATGTGTATTTCAACCTTGGGTTGGCAACAAACTCCAATCTTTAACACTCTTTTAAGCACCAAATCATGAATCCATCTTTCATTAAAAATGTTCACAACCTTCTTTTGTACATCGGAAATAATCATAACATGAATCAATATCTTTGACGACGAGCTTTTCTTGAATATTTTCTTGATCTTTTGGCTTTTCTTCGTCATTCTTTGATATTTCCTTGTATCTAGACCTGAACACATCTTAATGCCTTTTAAGTGCAAAATGCTCATAAACATAACTAAATAATATACAAAAATATACAAATAACGCGACTAAAACATTTACAAAATGAGCGTTATCAAATCCCCCACACTTAGGTTTTGCTTGCCCTCAAGCAAAGTAATATTTTAAAAAATTGTTTTCCAATAGCCAACCATCGTAATTCTCAAAATATTCACTAATCTTCTTATTGCCAAATCAAAAGATCAAAAAGTGATTTTTACAATTTATACGTGAAATTTAAACGAAATACTCGATCAAGCTAGATAACACAACTAAGCTCCTCACGAAAAGAAAAGAATAATATAATTCACTCAGCACTCATTTCTTTTGTAGGTGGTGTATTTCACTCAATTGCTCAGTCATGATTTCATTTCATACCATAAGCTTGTACAAGTATCAAAACTAATCCAAATCATGTAAGAAATAAATAAACTTATCAAAGAGGACTTTTATTCGGGTTGAAATGTTAGGCTGAGGGTTAATATCAACTTATGCTCAAATAACTACTGTACAAACATAATAGATCGCTAGCACGAATTCTTGATTTACTCAAACAACGGATGGTCACTATAATATTCATACAGTCGATATCTTCACAAAGCAAAAAGGGTTAGGATAAGGCATGGGATTATTTAGGTGAATTAGTAATGTAACAATAATCAAGTCAAATACCAAAATCACTTGCTGCAAAAAGAATCGAACCATGTATCCCAAAATGATTATAGCCTCCAAATCAACATTTCCCTTCTCTTTGATTTCTTTCATCGATCAACATATAAATATAAATATATCACGTCTTAGCACATTGGCTAATCGATATCTCAAACATACTTCATCTTCCTTCATCTTCATAATTATAGCACATTGGCTATTTTTTTTTTTTCCATTTTTTTTTCAACATCCCCCACACTTTGGATGAGCATATACCTCAAAAAATACAAATAAGAAGTAGCTACTTTCGTCTTCGTCGAAAAGGTATATCCGAAATACAAAGTGTAAGCTCATAATCATCAAAAACTTCTTCATGCCAACAACAAGTAATTCATAGATTTGACTTGACAAAAAGGTTAGGCTAAAGTTTAAAAGGTGTAAAATCTTTTTGTATTTTCTGGATGTAACAAAACGAAAAGAATGGCTCAGAGGGTGAACTAAGGGTATCTAGCGCTAAAAATGAGCGCTAACAAATGGGTCCATAAAAAGTGGTTAACTAACCAATGTGGCTAGCTAATATGTCAATATATGTAAATGGAAGGCCATTTGGTTGAAATCCTAAGTTGCCTCTTATCATTTAAATTCATTTATATCACACGAATGTGACCTTACTTTGGAATTCGTAATGCATGACAAGCACAAGTTCTAGAATCAATTCAATCACCGGCACACTCATAGCAAGAAAATAGAATTTAAGCATAAAGATATGCTTCAAATGATAGGCTCAAATCCTCACATATTTGTAGAATAGGCTATAAATGCACAAGTAATGTTATCAATCCCAAGAATGGATCGTTTCACTTAATCGAGATACGTTAAAAATTTCAAATTGCCATTTTATGCTATTGGAAAATTCCAAGTTGTTTTAATTATATATAATCTTTTAGGTGTAAAAACAACTAACTTCCTTAAGGGCAATAAAACAAACTCCAAAATAATCACAAAAATTTAAAAAAAAACTAAGTCATTTTCACTATTTACTTCCCTCCCCCACACTTAAGTTTTGCTATGTCCTCAATGTGAAAAATTAACTTCAAAGCAAAGGAAATAGGGAAAATAAGTAGTAAAATGATATCACCGAGAAATCTTGCGAGATCCATATTTGGTATTTAACGCATGAGTTGGTCACTCCAAACTCCAAAATGTACCAACCATATGAATGAGCAATAATTCCATGGTATCTCAAACCTGAAAAATAAACACATACACAAAACATACAAAAACAAACACAGAAAAATAATAATAATAATCATAATACTTAAATAATCCTAATCAAATATTAAAAAGTAGTTCCTACAAATAATAATAATCCTACATAAAAAATAAAAAATAAAAATAAAGTACGATAGAATATTTGTTCGAAACATCACATAAATAAATCTCGAATGATAGTTAAAATCATTCATCATCCATATCATCACCTTGATAATCAACTAATGCTCCAATGCCAAAACCTCCCGACGATGTTCCTGCTTCATAGCCTCTTGATCCCATGAATCCCTCTTGATTAACATTATACCCTTCATTTCCTTGAAATGCACTAGACGATGTTGGGAAAGGTACATGTTCCGATGGATATGGCGTATATGGGTATGGGTAAGGTGGAACACTAGTCGGTGCATAAGCCATTGGAAACGAATATGGTGGATCACTATGTTGACCAAGATGTGTGAGAATCGATGCACAATAGTCCATTTGGTGTCCAATCCTCATCATAATCATGTCTCTCCACACTTCTCTTCTCTCAACTTGTGGCAAATTTGCATGCCAATCACCCCATCCCGAATCTAACCTCGATGGTTGTTCCATACGTTGTGGTTGAGGTAGTTGTTGGCTACGAGCCACGTTTGCAATAGACTCAACTAAACACATCCTATCCTGATCGAGCAAACCTTGCAAACTTTTCTTGTCAAGCTTTTCACAATCTTTAATCACCGTGATCTTATTCAACTCATTTGGTGTATCATACCCCAAGCTCTTTCCAATCTTTGTCACATAGTGGCCCCCATTAATATAACCATGCTCGGACATAATAGTTGCTCTTTTAGACAAGTAAACTGCCAACGTCCATACCACATTCATCTTCAACTTTTGTCCATCACGATTACCCATAATCATCTCAATCAACCAGAAATCCGGTTGATGAACTTTGTCTTGGCTATTACCACGGTGCACAAACGAATTCACAAGCATCTTGTGCAAAAGTCTCGCCAATGGGGAATGAATTTTCGTCACCTTCGGTCTTGCACTATTGGGATCTCCAATCTCGTTCCAAATTCTAGTACCAACATACTTAGGTGGCTCCCTTTCCAACTTACTAAAGTGAGCAACAAACTCTTCGTCATCAAGGTCATTATCATTGTACAACCCAAGCAACTTTCCAAACTCCGGCAAGGTGAGCACATGGTTATCCCCACACAATCTAAACCAAATACATTTTTCATTCAAGATGTTATTCAAATTTACCTCTTGGTTGAAATAGATTGTGGCAAAGAACTCCAAGCACCATTCCCTGTAGATTTGCTTTTCATTGATCTGTAAAGCGAGCTCCAAACTAAAATCCTCAAAAACTCCATCCTCATACTCCGTACTAACTTCCAACAACTTTTCTAGAGTATCATAGAGGTTATACTTCCTGATCAATTTCCAACTAACCAACTTTGGTACCGCAATCTCCTTTCTTTGCAACTTAGCCAAACGATTATTAAAACAAGCTTTAGCTTCCTTGCTTACTTTTCCCCATTTCAAATGTTCACTAGTGATTGGCATGAGAGTAGCTTCTTTCATTCCCCGACCTTGTTTCGTGTACAAAGAAATATGTGGGTTCTCTTCCTCTTGACGAACACATTTCTACAAAAACACAACAAAACAAGCACACAAGAAATGTTGGAGCTAAAGGTTAACTTGTAAGATAAATTAGCAAAGCAAAATAATTTTTTTTTAATGATCAGTAGGCTTGAACCGCCGTGTTTCAGTTTTGAACCGGCGGTCCAGAAAATTGGGTGGGATAGAAGGTCTGAGACGCCAAGGCTCAGTTTCCACTGGCGGTTCAGGTGCTTCAGATGGTCTAAGCCGGCGGTTGGGGTTTCCCAGCCGACGGTTCGCAGCATATCAACATCACAAAACAATTTTCTAGCTTATCTCCACTTCCTAACAAGTTACTACCTTCCTTATTTAGCTTATTAGTGCTTATTCTAATGCTTAAACCTCCATATTCTCTTCACTTCTAATCCTCAAAAATTCTTGAATCAAATCAAAATCAAACAAAGAAGTGGTCCATATAATTAATCAAATAGCATGCAAACGCTAATTCATAACCATATACCACAAGAATTCCAATCAATCTTGATTTTAATTCCCAAAAATTCGACATATATGGACCCTAAATCTCAAAACCTAAAATTCTCATTCAATACTCAACCATTCCATGTGATTTCAATTGCAATCAAACCTATTATCAATCCTCTAGTAAACCCATCAAAGAAATTCAATCAATTCGAACTCTATAAAATTTGCCCAATTCAAAACCATAAAAATCAAGTTCGAATTAAGAACCAATTAAAGCAATTAGATGGTGTTACTTACCCTTTTTGATGTCATTGAATCTCTAGAAACTTAATGTATGAATCAAACTTCAATCTTGGAATGATGTTGAGAGTGTTGGTACTTGTGGTATTTTTCTTTCTTCTCTTGTTTGGAAAAATGAGGACTCAACCGTGGGTTGGGTACTTCAACCGCGGGTTGGTAAAATTTTTAGCACAAACCCGACTTAAACAAAATCGTGTCTCAATTTCTCGACAATTTAAAATGGTTACCACAACTCATAAACACTTCAATCATTCCAATAAACTTAAATTAACCAAGCTAAACAAACTAAAAATTCAAACTTAAAGTACTTCATATTATTGAAAAGCTTATAAAGCTTAAAAAGCTAAAACACACTAAACATAACATAGAAATGCAAAACATAACGAAATAAACAAAGATAATTAAAATGCAAACAATCATAAAAAGGCTCATCAAAGACAAAATGAGCAAAAGCTTAGCAATAAGCTTCTTTATTCCTCCAAAATCGCTTCCTCAATCAAAATAATTCCCAAACCGTAGAATATCTTCCGAATTGGACTTTCCCGAAAGTACCCTATCGGTTTCTCTTGTCTTAAACTCACAAGTGAAACGACGTCCACTTGGGCTAGTGATCTCAATCTTGGTATGCCAATCCTTGTCTCCCTCAACTTTTTGATATTTGCTATAACCATCGGATGTCCATTCAATATTCTTGAGTTTAATTGGCAAAGAACCAAGAAAATCAACCATCTTCTTATACACAATTATGTTTTTGAAGGGATTGAAATAGTTTTCCATAGCCAATGCACGTTCTATATCATCCTCAATATGTTCAAACGACGGTGCGGTTATTCCATACTTTGGGTTTCCTTCATTATCATGGCTAATATCAAACATATCCAACCAATCTTCCTCATCCGATTCCTCATCCGTAGAATCTTATTTCTCTTTTTTGCATGGTAAATTCTCCTAGCAACTCCATCATCTATCTCCATTGTTCCCTTGCCATTATCAATTATGGCTCCAATTGTACTAAAAAATGGACGACTAACCAACATAGGCGTCTCCTTATCAATAGGTACATGCAAGATCAGGAAATCACACAAGTAGGTTTGGAAACCTATTTATAGCCTCACGTTCTTCACTTTTCCATAGGCTTTAGCTATGGTATTGTCCGCCATCAACAAAACATCATTAGAAGGACAAGCTCTTCCTAACTCCAAAAGCTTATAAAGTTTATATGGCATGATACTCACACTAGCCTCGGTATCGGCTAAGGCGCTTATTGCAATGGTTCCATTAACTTTGAGCAGGATAAGGTAGTTTCCCGGATCCTCCTTCTTTTTAGGCAAGCCTTTCTCCATAACTTTCTCTTCTTCCTCTTCCTCAATCACACTTTTCTTATCAAGCTTCATCTTTTCAACCGAGATTTCATCAAGTAACTTCCTATAATGAGCATAGTGTTCCAAAACATGGAGTATTGGTTTCTCATTAAGTAATTCCTTGAACTTTGTGGTTATTTCCTCAACACATTTGGCTTCATCAATGGTTTCTTTGGGTGGTGTTTCTTTTGGTGAGGGTGTTGGATAAGAAGAATTTTCTCCCTTGAGTAGTGTAGTAGGGTGTGGTAGTGATGATGGTGAAGGTATAAGACCTTTGAATGGCGGGTATTTTTGTTTTAGACGAGAAGCTTTTCCCATCTTGACCATTTCCGTGCTCCCTAAGGTACCATCTTCATTTTCACAAGCCTCTTCCATTTGCTCAATAAACCAATCAACATCCTTGTCATCTTGCAATTCCCCAATCTTAATTTGCATTTCTCTTAACCCAAAATCAAGAACACTGTTGGGAATTATTTGAAGAACAGACTTAAGTATGTGATGAGGCGAAAAGTGTACCGCTTTTAAGGGGTCATTTAAGCCCGAAATCGTATTTATTTGATCAAATATTGCCCTAAATCGTTCCTTTTGTCATTTTAGGTACTTTTGAGGAGAAATCTGGAAAAGGAGGCCTTTTGGACGTTTTTGGAGCATAAAAGTGAAGAAAACGGCAAAGTCTCAAAATTGTGCTGAAAGTCACCTTTGACGGCGTCAACATTAACTCCAGACGGCGTCATGCCTTGGCAAGAAAAGTTGGATGTGAAATTTACTCATGACGGGCCAGTGAGTTTGCATGAGAATTCTGACGGCGTCACGCTTTAACTAAATCAAGGGCGTCACGGCTTAAATCAAAGAGGGACGGCGTCACGTTATAGGTCCGACGGCGTCAAGCCTTGATAAGCCAGAATGGATTTTTGAAGAGCTAAAGAGGGACGGCGTCAAGAAGGTCATCCGGGAACCCTAAAAGCGGCGAGGTGACGGCGTCACAATGCATAAGGTGACGCCGTCAGATGTCAAAGTCTATATATAGTTTTCTAATTTTTTGTCATTCAGGAGAGCTTAGTGTGTGGAATTTTGGGATAAAACCCTAAGACGATTTTAGCTACTTTTTCAGGGCTTCTTGCCTTGAGATCTTCCATGTTTCATTGAAAGATAAGTTATCAATTAATCATTCAATATGTCTATGTGTTGTTTGATTCTATCTTATGCTTGTCTTTTGTTTAACATGTTAGGCTAATTTTATCTTGTGTTTGCTTAGATCTAATGAAACCTAGCTATTGATTATTGGTTGTTAGTGTGTTGTTAGTTGTATTGGATGATTGTTTATCTATGTTAGGCTTAAGAAAACTGGCTAACTTCCTATTCGGTAACTTGCTTGAACGTCTTAAGAAACATGAACCAAACGCGTACTAAAGGTTTTTATGGTTGTATTTAATGCACAAGCGAATTCTAGTGATCCCATGTTAGGAGCTTCCTAGCCGGCTCGACATAGGAGTGAAGTAGGAGCTTGTAGAGTTTGGGGAAGTAAGTACGCCACCCCACGAATGGTATTAAGGAATACACCCGTCATCCACGCGACTAATACACACTAATTAACCGGTAAAAGATAGTTAGGGAGTAAGGAAATCTAAGTAAACACATTTCTCCACACATAAGTTTCTCACCACTTTTCATTTTTGTTATTTTATTTTATTTGCATTTGTAGTAATTTGGGTTAGTTGACTAGCAACTAATTCCGCCCACTCCTTCAAAACCCGAGATTTTACTTGCTTTCATAAAAATATAAAAACATAAAAAGAATCTTCCTCAACCCTTAGACCTAATTAGAGTAGCCTTTCACACCTAACGAACACTATTCCCTGTGGAGAACGATCAATCCCCCGTACTTACCACTACACTATACTACATCGGTCAGGTACACTGCCTGGTGGGGTTGTAAGCCTCTTGAGATCCCTCGAGAGGTAAAACCTGTTGTAAGGTTGCAAAACCCACGCATCAAGTTTTTGGCGCCGCTGCCGGGGAGTAGTTATTGCTTAGGTTGAAATTTTATTTTATTAGGTCTACTCACTAGATTCCTTTCTAGTGAGATTTTTATTTTATTTTTCTAGGTTTTCTTTAGTCTATCTTATTTCTTTGTGTGTTTGTTCGTAATTTCCATTGACTCTTCCGTTCACCATTATGGAGAACGCGAATCCACCATACTACCAACCACGTAATTCACCCACTCCATATGACATCTTGATGTTTAAACAACATAAAGATGAACCTCTCTATGATGCATGGACTCGTTTTAAATATTTACTCCAAAAAGTCCCTCATCATAACTTCGATTTTTGGTCCCTAACTCAATTCTTTTACAATCATGTCGACCGACATGCCCAAAGGTACATTTACCATATCGCCGGCAGGGATATTAGAGAATTAAGTGCTGAGAAAGCATGGGAAGCTATTGAAGAGTGTGCCCAATATTATTATATAGTAGACAACCCAACAAACGTTAGTACAAGTCAATTGACCACAAATTTCGAGGATCATGAAACAAGTTTGTTTGGGGATGAATATGTTAGTGTTGAGATACCTAAGTGGATGTCATGTAATGCCATATTACAAAACAAACACATAGGTGACCTTGATATGACGGAGGATTTAGCCGAACATGATCACATTGATCAAAAAGACCTAGGTTTTATGATCGATGATGATGAATCTCAAGAATCAGATGATGAATCTTTTGGGCAATTTGAATATAGCAGTCATAATATTAAGGATGATCCTTATGATTCGGATATAGAAGTTAAGATGCCTAGAGAAGCACTTGAGATACTTGGGAAAATGTTAGGGTTAGATCCTACTAAAACACATGATGAGGATATAGGTGATCTTGACACAAGGAATGATGAGGTAAGTAACATAAGCTCACCAAGTACCCCACAAGTCCTACCATCATTTGAGGCACACACACCACCCATGACTTACCCGGAAGAAGTAGAAGAGACTATAGGAACCCCAATAGAGGTAGAGCCCTTGGACCAAACAAAACTAGAAGAAATAGGTTTGAATACTTGTAGTCATAACCTTTCTTTTAGTTCTATGGAAGTTCCTAGTTTTGATGAACCGGAGCCTCAACCAAAACCGTTACCTAATCTTCCATCCTTAAATGTGAACTTAGGAATTGAATTAGGTCCCGATCCACCCATCAAACCATGTAGTCCGGGTAATCTTCAGTTTAAGGTAGTAGACATTAAGCCTTGTAGTGAGGAAGCTAATATTGGAGTGAACCATGACCTTATATACTTACATCACCCATTCATGATAGATCACAAGAAACACTATGGGTTTAAACCGGGTTTATTAGGTCAAGATGGATTCCCAACTAGGAGTCTCTCGAAGTTGATAGAAGATGATCCCTTTTTAGGAGGAAACTCAAAATCACCCATTGACCAAAGTGAACTAGGCAAGGTTATGATGAAAGGAGCACACCCCTTTGAGCATATAATTCATCCACCACTATTTCCTCACGTGGCATACTCCTACCGAGCTGGTGTGTATCGCTACTATCACCCGCACTTAATCCTAAGTGTAGGGAAAACCTCTCCTTTATCCATTAAATAAGGGTAGAGTCAGGCTCGTGACTCGAACAAAAACAAGCGCTCTTGGGAGGCAGCCCATGCTTTATTTGCTTTGTGTGTTTATTTATTTGTTTGTTTGTTTTTATTTGTTTCCGTATGTGTGTTTAATTTTTATTAGTATTGATTCATGTTCAAAACTAATTTGTGAAAATGCTTTATTTTGTTTTTAACTTCGTCTTAACTACATATAAAGGTATTTTGCAAAAGATAAGTGTAAGGGAAATCTAAATCGGTTTATTAGAACACATATGAACATGAATCGTAATAATAATAAATTAACATACATATCCGTATTTGTTTGAGTCAAATGCTTGTATCGAGTCATAATGATGTTTTGCAGGATTTCCAGGAAGTAAGGTAAAGGTTTTTCCAGAAATTTTCCGGAAACTTAAAATGAGAATTTTTGTCAGGTCATTTCTGACGGCGTCAGGGGTTATAACCTGACGGCGTCAGATTTAATTTTCAGAAATTTTTGAAATTTTTGTTTTTAAAAAAGTTTTTATTAAAATCTCCAACTTATAATCTCCAGGAATCTGCAAAATTATCATTCCACAAGCATTATATCCTTATATATAGATTTTATCCCGTCGATGTTATGCAGGTTTTCGTGTTTGTTTTCTCAGGTTCAACAGGTTATTTTGGACAAGGAAATGTTTTGAATCAAGCTTATGGCGATGCATTAGTCATGGAGCTTCAACATTCTCTTTGGAGGAAGATTTAACCGTGTAATTTCATTATCCAACGAGCGAATCAGGGGAGTATTTGATTTCATTCTTTTACTTTTTCTTTTACATCTTGTTATTTGAACATTAGGGACAATGTTCATCTTAAGTGTAAGGGGAGGGTAAAAGTACGATTTTAGAGAATACAATTGCGTTTGATTTTTTGTTTGTTTAATAGTAGATGTGTAATAAAACTGAGAGAAATACTTGTTAAGGTAATTTTAGTGCCAAATTTAAAATTTTTTTTACAACATATAGGAGTGAAACTTTGATCTTAATGAGCGTCTCACGGATAGGAGTTATATGACTAGCACACAAACCGTACCACTAAAAAATTTTCCACCCCCAAATATGTGAGGTTCGCCCATAGAATTGGTAGGAAAAGCATTTATGCTATGATGTGTGTACCGGTAGCACTTAGATTCTAGAACTTGCGTTAGGACCATTCCGAGGCCACAAGTGAGACTACATTCGTGTAGTTAGATTTACTACATGATAAGAGGCATTAGGATTAACCCATGTTTTACACCTGTGTTTTTGTTATAATTACGTTGGCTACATTGGTCAAGTAATTCTCCCACACCCTTTGCGTTGTACTCATTTTTAGTACACGATACCCCTAGTACACCCTTCAGAGCCTATCTTTTCGTTTCGACCTTTAAGCATTTTACTTAAAGGAAGAATTTGTTTACACCCCACTAAAATGTACACCCAAATCGCCTTAGCCTACCTTGTATGCACTCATTTTTAGTGCATTATTGTTACAACATTTGTTTAAACCCAAGTTAATTATCTAGTTGATTACATGGTTGCTAAGTCGAGTCATATCCTTGTACATATTGTTTTGGGACGATTGGGACTCATGGGTAAAGTACTAGTGTAATGGAGTAATGGGGAAGAACATCATTTATTACCCCCATATGTGCTAAATGTTTTAAAAGTACTCCAAGTTTTTCAATTATCTTAATTCGAGTCATTAGAATAGTCATTTGTAAAGTTATATAAAAGTTCAAGTGTAAGGGGATGCAATGCCCCTATGATGTATTATTTTGGATGGTAGGGCAAAAGTGTATGCAAAAAAAAAAAAAAAAAAAAAAAAAAAAAAAATTCGAAAAAATCAAGAAAAATACAAAAAAATGAGAAAAAGAAAAATAGAAAAAACATACGGACTACCATCCCGTTTTATTTTATGTTTATTTTATGTTTATGTTTTGTTATTTTCTTTCATTAGCTTAAGATCGAGTCTAGTCTTGGCTTAGCAACATTGTATAGTACATGTAATCGATCAAGATCTTTAACTCGCCACCAGTAAAATATCCTTTATCCAACCAAACCGTGTTTTCCTTTTCCCTACACCTAACGTTATAACCCATTTAAAAGCCCTCTTTGATAGTTTATCTTAGGTGCTTACGCCTAGTGGAGGAGGTTTTCGATCCTTTCCCAAGCCTATGGTAATCTATTTGCTATGACAGGTAGTGAGAGATATTTTCCGTTTTCATTTATGAGATTTATTTTGATGACACTTGAGAGATGTGAGTATCTAAACACTACTTGTGAGGTGCTAGTATGTAATCTCCGTGCTTATTATGATTGAAGTGGAACGATTATTTGTTGTAATTACTTTTATGTTTGCATTAAATGACCCCTAACTTGTATTTTGATTAGAATAAAAGCGCATTTGCTTGAGGACAAGCAAATCTCAAGTGTAAGGGTATTTGATGAGGCGAAAAGTGTACCGCTTTTAAGGGGTCATTTAAGCCCGAAATCGTATTTATTTGATCAAATATTGCCCTAAATCGTTCCTTTTGTCATTTTAGGTACTTTTGAGGAGAAATCTGGAAAAGGAGGCCTTTTGGACGTTTTTGGAGCATAAAAGTGAAGAAAACGGCAAAGTCTCAAAATTGTGCTGAAAGTCACCTTTGACGGCGTCAACATTAACTCCAGACGGCGTCATGCCTTGGCAAGAAAAGTTGGATGTGAAATTTACTCATGACGGGCCAGTGAGTTTGCATGAGAATTCTGACGGCGTCACGCTTTAACTAAATCAAGGGCGTCACGGCTTAAATCAAAGAGGGACGGCGTCACGTTATAGGTCCGACGGCGTCAAGCCTTGATAAGCCAGAATGGATTTTTGAAGAGCTAAAGAGGGACGGCGTCAAGAAGGTCATCCGGGAACCCTAAAAGCGGCGAGGTGACGGCGTCACAATGCATAAGGTGACGCCGTCAGATGTCAAAGTCTATATATAGTTTTCTAATTTTTTGTCATTCAGGAGAGCTTAGTGTGTGGAATTTTGGGATAAAACCCTAAGACGATTTTAGCTACTTTTTCAGGGCTTCTTGCCTTGAGATCTTCCATGTTTCATTGAAAGATAAGTTATCAATTAATCATTCAATATGTCTATGTGTTGTTTGATTCTATCTTATGCTTGTCTTTTGTTTAACATGTTAGGCTAATTTTATCTTGTGTTTGCTTAGATCTAATGAAACCTAGCTATTGATTATTGGTTGTTAGTGTGTTGTTAGTTGTATTGGATGATTGTTTATCTATGTTAGGCTTAAGAAAACTGGCTAACTTCCTATTCGGTAACTTGCTTGAACGTCTTAAGAAACATGAACCAAACGCGTACTAAAGGTTTTTATGGTTGTATTTAATGCACAAGCGAATTCTAGTGATCCCATGTTAGGAGCTTCCTAGCCGGCTCGACATAGGAGTGAAGTAGGAGCTTGTAGAGTTTGGGGAAGTAAGTACGCCACCCCACGAATGGTATTAAGGAATACACCCGTCATCCACGCGACTAATACACACTAATTAACCGGTAAAAGATAGTTAGGGAGTAAGGAAATCTAAGTAAACACATTTCTCCACACATAAGTTTCTCACCACTTTTCATTTTTGTTATTTTATTTTATTTGCATTTGTAGTAATTTGGGTTAGTTGACTAGCAACTAATTCCGCCCACTCCTTCAAAACCCGAGATTTTACTTGCTTTCATAAAAATATAAAAACATAAAAAGAATCTTCCTCAACCCTTAGACCTAATTAGAGTAGCCTTTCACACCTAACGAACACTATTCCCTGTGGAGAACGATCAATCCCCCGTACTTACCACTACACTATACTACATCGGTCAGGTACACTGCCTGGTGGGGTTGTAAGCCTCTTGAGATCCCTCGAGAGGTAAAACCTGTTGTAAGGTTGCAAAACCCACGCATCAGTATGCTGATGTACTCGTTAAGTCTGTTAGTGTTAGTTAAGTCTTAGTTAATACTGCCAGTACAAAGTCAAGTCTGGTAGTTATAGTTACATAGTTAAGTCTGTTTAGCCGTATTTAGTTAAGTCTGTTTATGTTTTATAGCAGAATTAGTTAGCTATAAGTTAGGAAAGGATACAGATGAATTAGATATCTTATTAGAAGATATGTTTATCCTTTCACACGTTTTGTATCTAGGGTTTTCCTTTGAGTATAAAAGGAACCCTAAGGCATTGTGTTATGTACGAGAAAGCTACGCAAAGTTAGAAAAGTTTAATAGTAATACAAAGTTAGTTTTCTTAATTGTGTTCTTCATACTTATTGCTTGTTAAGATTCCGCATTAACAATCAATACACAGTTAAGAGTTTCTCATATAGATTAATTTGGATTTATCCAAGTTGTCTATTGTCTTATACAAGGCTACTTAGATCCATAAATCGTGTGGACCAACAAGTGGTATCAGAGCCTATAGAGGGACTCTGAGTACGAAGAAACACAAAAACCACAAACACTCATTCACTAAACAATCCTGATCAATGTCTCAAAAGGGTGGTGACGAATACTCAAACCATATCAGTGATGATGAAGTTTCAAATCATGAAGATTCTGCATCAGAAACCAATACAACTAAACAACAACAACAACAACAACAACAAAGCATCCTTGCAACAACAACCATCTCCAACATCAAACTCCCAATTCTGAAGAAGGAGGAGTATGATATCTGGGCAATGGAGATGGAACATTACCTAGAGTATATTGATAATGATGTATGGAAGGTAATTCAGAATGGCAATTCAAAGAAGAGAATCTCAGTTGGAAAAGATGGTGTTGTTAGGGTTCTTCCACCAGTATCTGCTGCAGAGATACATGCTGTGGAGAAGGAGAGGAAGGCAAAAACCCTCTTGCTGATGGCTCTTCCCAAGGAGCATTTGAGAAGATTTCATGGAATGGATGATGCCAAGGAAATTTGGGAAGCTATCAGAACCAGATTTGGAGGGAATGCAAACTCAAAGAAGATGCAGAAGGCTTTCCTCAAGCAAGAATTTGAAGCATTCACTGTAACAAGTTCTGTAGGGTTGGAGAAAGGATATGATAAATTCCAACATCTACTCTCACAGTTGGAAGCTCATGGTGCTGCTGTGTCTAATGAAGATGCAAATCACAAGTTTCTCAGATCTTTGCCAAAAGAATGGTCAAATGTGGCAATGAACATGAGAATGAAAGATGATGTTGACACCTTGTCAGTTGATGATTTGTACAACAACCTTAGGGTCTTTGAACATGACATCAAAGGTGTTTCAAAGGCATCTTCAAGTGCTGCTAATGTTGCTTTTGTCTCCCAAAGCAAGAGCAGTACTAACAAGGTTAAATCTGGTGGCTATACTTCTGGTTCTTCTTCAAGCAATATAAGAGAAAGAGAAGTTCCTGCTAGCTTTGCTGATGAAGTTGTTTATTCTCTCTTTGCAAAGAATTTAGAAGAACCAGATCTTATCAGTGATGACCTTGAGCAGATTACTGATGTTGACATTGAAGAGATGGATATAAAGTGGCAGATAGCAATGATTGCTCTCAGGGTAAAGAAGTTCTATAAGCAGACTGGAAGGAATATAAGAATTGATAGAAAGACAGCATTTGGCTTCAATAAGAAGAATGTGGAGTGCTATAGGTGTCACAAAAATGGTCATTTCGCTAGGGAGTGCACATCAAAGGTGACTACTGATGGGAAAAGGCAGAAAGATTCATTCTCTAAAGAAGCAGATAAGGAAGAGAAGAATGAAATGGGTATGATGACTTTGGAAGCTGGTGCTATCAACTGGGGTGAACACACAGGGGAAGAAGAAGAACCAAATCATGCATTTATGGCTATTGGCTCTAGTTCTGAGGTATCCTTGTGTTCAAAAACTTGCATTAAATCATATAATAGTCTTAAATCATTGTGTGATGAACAAATGCAACAGATAGGTGACCAGGAAGCTACCATACTTGCTTATACTAATGCTGTTAAAACTTTAGAAGCACAAATAGTCACATATCAAAAACAGCAATCAGACTTAAATGAAAAGCTTACATTCCAAGCTAATGAAATTTATGAAAAAGATGAAAAACTTAAGAGATATAGGAGAATTGGAATGAAAGCTGTAAAAGAAAGGGATGAATTGCAGAAAACACTAGACTCATGGAAAGATTCATCTAAAAATCTGTTTAGATTAGTAGATTCTGGTATGAGTTCAACGTGTAAAATTGGCTTAGGATATGAGATAAAATCTGATAGCGAGATTCTAAGCTATGAGGAAGAAATGGAGAGAACTGTGTTTGTTAGTACAAAAAGTGACTTAGCTGGTAAACCTACATACAATAGATTCATAAAAACTAATGACTTTAAAGGGGTTCCACCTCCATTAAATGGAGATTACACTCCTCAACAAAAGGAAGAGCTTGATGAGTCTTTGTTTGTTTATGGTAAAAAGGGACCTCAAATACCTGAAACAAGTGACTCAGATGACAAATCCAGTAAATACTCTACCTGTCAATCCAATGACAGTGAAGGGTCCATTGGAGATGTCTCTGAGTAGTCTGAATCAGAAAAGGAATCAGAAGAGGTGTCTAGGTCTGAACCAGTTAAGATAAATGAACCAGTTGTGACTGAACCAAAAGTTAAAACAGTTGAACCTAGTTGTGTCAAACACATAAAATCTCCTAGGCAACATGTTGAAAGTAGAGAATCACCCAAAGTAGATAAAAAGAAAAGAGAATTAGGGAAAAGTCAGTCTTTTGCCACTAAAAGATGTTTTGTTTGTGGAAGCCTTAGTCATTTAATTAAAGATTGTGACTTTCATGAAAAGAGAATGGCTAGAGAGGCTGAGATTAAGAGACAAATAAGTGTTAATTCTGATAATGTGATGCCTAAACCAGTATGGAATAATGTAACCAGAATTAACCATGCAAACCAATTTGTTACTAGACCAGTACCATTTATTTCTGGTAGATCAAATGTTAATTCTGGTTGGTCATCTGTTAATTATGTTAGGCCAAATATTAATTCTGGTAGGCCAAATGTTAATACTGGTGGGCAAAAAGTTAATTCTGTTAAGCCCAAAGTTAATTCTGGGTATGTTAATACTGTTAGACCTAGACAACCAATTGTTAATAGACCACAGGTGAACAAATTTAATCAAATAAACAATTTTTCTAAATTATATTCACCTGTGAGGAGACCCATTGTTAAGAATGCAGCAAAAATGTCAAACACCAATGCTGTAAAGGGAAATCGAGGGTCTGCTGTTAAGGCCTCAACATGTTGGTCTTGGGATCCATTTAAGAATGAATTTACCTATAAATCCCAAAGCAACAGTGGATCATGTTCATGTAAGACTTACAAATATGCTGATCCACAAGGCAGACCCAAGCCTGCTCAGGCCTGGGTCCTTAAGAGAAACTAATTTCTCTTCTTTATGTGCAGGATCATCCACTCAAGAACATGGGAGATAGAGGCATATTTGATAGTGGGTGCTCTGGGCACATGTCTGGTAACAAGGATCACCTAAAGGATTTTAAAGAATTCAAAGGAGGTTCTGTTACTTTTGGAGGTAGTAAAGGCTACATTACTGGTAAAGGTAGAATAGTAGTGGGCAATTTAGAATTTGATAATGTGTCTTTTGTAAAAGAACTAGGGCAATTTAATCTTTTCTCAATATCACAAATTTGTGATAAGCAGCATAAGGTGCTTTTTACTGAAACTGAATGTTTTGTATTGACTTCTGACTTTAAGATGCCTGATGAAAATCAGATACTCCTAAAAGTCCCAAGACAACACAATATGTACAACTTTGATATGAAGACACCTGATCCTGCAAAAGGTTTTGCCTGTTTGATTGTAAAAGCCACTATTGATGAATCTAAATTGTGGCACAGAAGGCTTGGTCATGTGAACTTTAAGAATTTAAATAAACTTGTGAAGAATAATCTTGTTAGAGGGTTACCTTCAAAGGTTTTCAAAAATGACCATACTTGTGTAGCATGTCATAAGGGTAAACAGCATAGGGCTTCATGTAAAGCTAAATTAGAAAGGACCATCACTAAGCCTTTACACACCTTACATATGGATATCTTTGGCCCTACTTCTGTGCAAAGTATAAATCATGCTAGTTATTGCCTTGTCATTACTGATGATTGCACTAGGTTTTGTTGGGTATTCTTTATGTCTACAAAGGATGAAACCACTAGATTGCTTCAAACTTTCATTAGGCAGATAGAAAACCAGCTTAATCATAGGGTTAAGATTATTAGATCAGACAAAGGCACAGATTTTAAGAATAGAAGTATGCTTGAATTTTGTGGGAAAAAGGGGATAAAACAAGAGTATAGTTGTGCTAGAACTCCACAACAAAATGGAGTTGCTGAAAGAATGAACAGGACCCTTATTGAGGCAGCTTGGACTATGCTAGCAGACTCACTTTTACCAACCACTTTCTGGGCTGAAGCAGTCAATACTGCTTGCTACATATTTAATAGGGTAAGAGTGACTAAGCCTCAGAACAAAACTCCTTATGAGCTTTTATTTGGCCATAAACCAGTTGTTAGTCACATAAGACATTTTGGGTGCCATGTTTTCATTCTAGATACTCTTAGTGTGCTTGGCAAGTTTGAAGGAAAATCTGATGAGGGGTTTTTAGTAGGTTATTCACTAAGCAGTAAAGCCTTTAGGGTATACAACTTAGTGACAAAAAGGGTAGTAGAGACTCTCCATGTTGATTTTCTTGAGGAGAAACCTAATGTGAAAGGAATAGGTTATAGATGGATGTTTGATATTGATTATCTAACTGATTCTATGAATTATATTTCTGTTTCTGTTGAGAATCAAGCTAACCCTAATGCAGGTTTCCAAGAAGTAACTAACAATATAGGTACTCATGTTGATCCTGATGCAAAAGCTTCTGAGCATTAAGAGGAAATTGAGGAACTCATTGTTGTTCCCACAACAGCAGTCAAGTTTGATGAAGCTCAAGGTGGCACAAAGAAATCTTCTGTAATTTCAAAGAAGAAGGAGTCTGTTACCAAAACTCAAGAACAAGGGAAAGAGGCTTCTCCTACAAATGTTTCAGAAGATGTTATATCTTTCAGAAATGAATTGAATGCATTGGCTGACAAGCATCTTGGAAAGAAGGCTACCAGTACTAACTTAGTTAATTCTGGTAGTGATTCAGTTGACAAGAAGGCTACCAGTACCAACTTAGTTAATTCTGGTAGTGCTTCAGTTAATTCTGTTGAGTCTGATCCTACTCAAGTTGATGTTTTTGATGATTCTGATATGCCTGAGCTTGAAATCTTTGATAAGCCAAGTGAAGGGATCTTTGATGATGCTTCTTATGATGATGAAGGAGTGATTACTGATTTCAACAACTTACCCACAGAAGTGGATGTAAGTCCAACTCCTACACTTAGGATTCACAACATTCATCCAAAGAGTCAAATACTTGGTGATCCTAAATCAACTGTTCAAACTAGAAGCAAAGTGCAGAAACAATCAGAAGCTCATGCACTTTTAAGTTTTGTCAAGAAGCAGCAAAGGAATAATCACAAAGATCAACAACATTGTCTGTTTGCATGTTTCCTTTCTCAAAAGGAACCTACCAAGGTTTCTGAAGCTTTAGAAGATGAGAGTTGGGTGGAAGCAATGCAAGAAGAGCTCTTGCAGTTTAAGTTGCAAAAGGTATGGGTTCTTGTAGATCTACCAAGTGGAGCAAAAGTTATTGGCACAAAGTGGGTCTTCAGGAACAAGAAGGATGAAAGAGGAGTAGTGGTCATAAATAAGGCTAGATTGGTGGCCCAAGGGTACAGACAAGAGGAAGGGATAGATTATGATGAGGTTTTTGCTCCTGTAGCTAGAATTGAAGCTATCAGGTTATTTTTAGCCTTTGCATTCTACATGGGGTTCATAGTCTATCAAATGGATGTCAAAAGTGCTTTTCTGTATGGCACTATTGAGGAAGAAGTGTATGTTCACCAACCTCCTGGTTTTGTGGATCCTGCTCATCCCAAGAAGGTTTACAAAGTCATCAAAGCTTTGTATGGATTACATCAAGCTCCCAGAGCTTGGTATGCTACACTCTCAAAATTTCTTGAAGAACATGGATACAAGAGGGGTGTGATTGACAAGACCTTGTTCATTAAAAGGAACAAGAAGGATATCATTCTAGTGCAAGTGTATGTAGATGATATTATTTTTGGCTCCACTAAAAGGTCTTGGTGTGAAGAATTTGAGGCTTTGATGAAGGGCATATTTCAGATGAGCTCTATGGGTGAGCTCACATTTTTTCTTGGACTGCAAGTAAAGCAAAAGGAAGATGGACTCTTCATCTCTCAATACAAGTATGTTGCTGAGATATTGAAAAAGTTTGATCTTGCAAATGTGAAGACAACAGTCACTCCAATAGAGAACAAGGTGCCATTGACAAAAGATGAGGATGCTGATGATGTGGATGTGCACCTATATAGATCCATGATAGGTTCTCTTATGTATCTAACTGCCTCTAGGCCGGATATTATGTATGCAGTCTGTGCTTGTTCTCATTTTCAGGTTACTCCCAAGACTTCACATCTTCATGCAGTGAAGAGGATCTTCAGATACCTAAAGGGTAAACCCAATTTGGGCCTTTGGTATCCTAGAGAGTCATCATTTGACCTGGAAGCCTATTCAGATAGTGACTATGCTGGAGCAAGTCTTGACAGGAAATCCACAACTGGAGGTTGTCAATTTCTTGGAAGAAGATTGATTTCTTGGCAATGCAAGAAGTAGACCATTGTGGCTACATCTACAACAGAAGCTGAGTATGTAGCAGCTGCCAATTGCTGTGGACAAGTCTTGTGGATCCAGAATCAGATGCTGGATTATGGTTTGAACTTTATGAATACTATAATTCACATAGACAATGAAAGCACTATCTGTATAGTTAAGAACCCAATGTATCACTCTAAAACTAAACATATAGAAATAATGCATCACTTTATAAGGGATTGCTTTGAAAAGAAACTGATTAGAGTGGAAAAGATACACACAGACTTTAATGTAGCTGACCTATTGACCAAAGCTTTTGATGGACCTAGGTTCAATTTCTTAGTGGTTAATATTGGTATGGTAAACCCATAGCTGCATTTGAGGGGAGGTTATATTTAAGGGGAGGTTAAATGTATAGTTTGTAATTCAATAGCCATTTCATTCTAGTAGTAGTTAAAGATCGTTTAGCCCATCTAGGATATGCTTTACAAGTATTAAGTAGATTTAATTCTGGTAGTAGTTAAATCTAGTAGCTTTAGAGTTAATTCTGGTAGTGAGTATTAGAGTTAATTCTGGTAGTGAGTATTAGAGTTAATTCTGGTAGTTAGTATTTGTTTGTTCTGTTTGCAATATGTATATTTTCTTGGTTTTAGACTAATTTTTCTAGGAAAAGCATGGATGAATGGTGATTTGAAGCCTTGCTAGTGAATTATATTCGCGTTTGTATGATATTTTGGTTAAATCTGGTGAATTTTTGGTTAAGTCTGGTTGACCAAAGTTAATTCTGGTAGTGTTAAAATGTAATTAATTCTTTTTTACCGTTAGGTATGGTCGTACATTTAATGTTTTTCCTATTTAAATAATACCGTTGATTTTTTTTTTGGGAAAAAGGAGTATATATGGATGATATTTAATTACTGTTTCATCTTTATCCATTATTTGCTTCTAATTTTAAAATCTTTCTTATCGACCAAGATCACTCTGTTTTTAACCACCAGTATAAACCCTAAGTCAACAGTCAACCAGCACTTACCAATCAACCATGGCGCATCTAAAGTATTGTGATAAACATAATCAAGTGGGCTTCTTGAAGAAACCAAATAAGAGTGAAGGTTTCGAGCAGATAGTGGACTTTCTGAAAGGCTCTCACATACGGTATGCCTTGACTCATTCTCTCACTATCTATGATTCCCTAGTCAAACAGTTTTGGGGGACTGCTACCTCCGAAACTCTTGCTGATGGGACTTTACAGTTAAGGGCAACCATTGATAATCATGAGTTTTCTATCTCAGAAGCATCCATTAGTAGTAGTCTTAAATTAGATGATGCTTCTGGAGAAACAATGTTATCAAATAATATGATCTTAGAGGGTATGGGTAACATTGGATACCCCACTAATGGTGGTGGTTTTACCTTTTGAAAAAGTCATTTTTCACCACAGTGGAAGTTTTTACTTCACCATTTGCTGCACTTCCTAAGTTCCAAGAGTGGTGGATGGGATCAATTTGGAAGCAATATTGCTTTTGCTTTGATATGTCTTTCACTTGGCAAGACTTTTAACTTTTCAAAACTAATTTTTGATGGCATGGTGGCAAATGTGACCAGTAAGCATAAGTTTTTAATGTACCCTCGTTTTCTACAAATGGTTTTAAATGTTGAAACTGAACAAAAAGTGTCTTACTTGTGTGTTTCCTTTAAAGATAAAATTTTTAGCAACATGAAAAGGGGATTTCAGGGGACACACAAACCATTATTGCTTGCTATGTTGCCTGGTGGTACTAACATTGCAGGAACATCATCTGGAGTTGAGGCACATCATGAAACTGAGGAGCATGCAGAGGTACCAAGATCACCTACACCACAACCAAGATCACCTACACCACAACCACCATCACCTACATCTCCACCACCTTAGTTGAAAGGATATCTGTTTTGGAGAAATCAAATGCAACCATGGGAAAAGCTATTGTGACCTTGGTCAGAAAGGTCAAGAAGATGGAAAGAATAATGAAGGACAAAGGGGTTGATTTCAGTGAAATAGAGGGTGCTGAAGCAGAAAATTCTTCCAAACAGGGGAGGAATTTTGATGAAGAACAGACTTTTAAGACTCCAACTCAAGCAAAACCAACTGGAGATACAGAGATAAGTCTAGAGGGATTAGAAGTAGCAGAAACTTTAGCCCAGTCTCTTAGCAAAATTCAACAAAGGAAGAAGAGAAGGCTAAAGAGAAAGTTGGTGATTGATGAAGAGGTTAACTCTGAAATGATACAATTAAATCTGCTGAGAAGGATAAAGTTAATTCTGGTAAAGATAAGTCTGATGATGTTATTAAGTCTGCTAATGATAAGTCTGATCAAGTTAAGTCTGCTGAAGTTATTAATTCTGGTAATGATAAGTCTAAGAAGGTTAAGTCTGATGATAAGTCTATTAGTGAAAAAGATAAATCTGATGATGTTGTTAAATCTGCTGAACTTAAGTCTGCTTCAACTCAAAGGGAAGGAAAGCAGATACTTGAAGAAACCCCTCAGACTAAGAAATCAAAGAAGCAACAAGCTGAAGAAGAAGCAAGCTTAGCTGAGATTGCAAGGATTCAAGCTGAGGAAGCAGCTGAAAGGGACAAACTTGAAGAGTTAAAGAAAAGAGATGAACTTTTTGCTAAGAAGCTGCAAGAGGATTTTGAAAATGATCCATATATGTCACTGATTGAAGATGATGATGAGCTTAAGGCTAAGATGGAAGAACTTAAAGCTGATACAAGTCTGACTGTTGATGAAAGGGCAACTAAACTTGCTGAGTTTTTGAATGCAAGAATGGAGACAGATACTCTTGGAGGATTAATGGAGAAGATAAAGAAGACACAAAAGAGAAAGAGCACTACCAAGAAAGAATCGAAACAAGAGAAGATGGCTCATATGAAGCATTATCTGAAGAATATGATGCATTCCAGTTTTGAAAAGATGAAAGGAATGTCATATGAAGAGGTTGAAGGTTGGTATCTTAGAGCTTTTGAAAGAGATCAAGGTTACAAGCCTATTGATTATGAGGATTCTATCAGAAGAAGTTTCAAAAGGCAAAAGATATCTGAGGTTGGAAAGCCATCTAAAGTAGAAAAAGTAACTGAGGTTGAAAAGGTTGCTGATAGCTCAAAAGGTGAGCATGTAAAGGAAGAGACAGAAGTCAAAAAGCCCATCATAACCTGGACTAGAAGAAAGAGAGCAGCTAGGAAGGGTAAATTAGGTTCTAAAGAGGATGTGCAAGAGGAAGAAGAACCTTCTTCTGAGGAATTTACCATGGGTTCTATTCCAGAATGTTCAGCTCAGCCTGCCAAGGTTGTAAATTGGCAGATCATCAAAACAGGTAAGAAAGCAGCCTATAAGATAATCAGGGAAGATTATACAGAGGTGGTTTATGTCAATTTTCAAGGGTTATTGAATGACTTAAGCAGAAATGATCTTAAGGAGCTTTACAAAGTGATGATGATCAAGCATGGGAACAACAGACCTGAAGAAGAGTTTGAAAGAGTTCTTTGGGGAGATTTGAAAACAATGTTTGATCCACCATCAAGAACAGACAAGGTTTGGATGTTACCATTTCAACAGGATATTGTAAGATGGAGGTATTTTGAGAGCTGTCAAGTACATTGTTTAACTTTACAAAGTGCTCATATATATATGTTGACAGAAGTTGAATATCCTCTACACCCAAGGATATGTAAGGATATGCTTGAGAAGAAGCTGTTAGGGTATAAGGATGATAAGGTATGTAATCAACTGTTGGAGTTCATTGAGATGTAGTCCCAAAAAGAGGCTATTTGGGGTGTTTGAAAGAATTTTCCAAGTTGATAAGTGAGATTATTGGAAGTTCTCACTTGGTGAAGGTGCTTTGCACTAACACAACAAATGGTTATCAGTCCACCATGTCTAATCCACATAAGGACTGGCTAATCCATGAGCAAACGGCTCTGGTAAAGATATCTCAAATCCGTTTATGGCTGACAATTTGCCAAAAATTGTATGGTAATCAACTCACCATATCTGTGATAGTGAAGAGTTGGCTAGCCCACAAGAATATGGCTTGTGGTAAAGGCTGTGGAAATCCATAACTGGTTATCAATTCACCAAGGTGAGGTTTGTATTCCACCAAAGAATTGGCTAGTCCAAAAGCAAACGGCTTTTGGTAAAGACAAAACAAATCCGTTGATAGCTGATGATTTGCTAAAAATCATATGGTATTTCAACTCACCATGTTTCATGTACAAAGAGTTGAAATGGTTATCAATGTACCATGGTGTTTACACCAAACATTGGCTACTCCAGAGTTAATGGCTAACTGGTAAAGAGACATCAAATCCATTAATTTTCATTGATTCACCTCTCACAGGAGTTCACACACCTGGAAGTGATGAGAATAGTATGAAACTTTAAAGAATTGATGCACAAATAGTCAATGTTGCTGTGAAGATCAGATGGTGTCAAGTTTGCTGATAAAGGTTGCTGCACAAGATTCAGACTTGATGATTTGAAGAACTGGAGTTCACAATAATTCCAGAAGATTAGAGTTCATGTAGGATCGAGTACTTCGAGCTTGATTGAGCTTGGTTAAACGAGAACCTCTATATGGAATACAAGTGTTTATGCGGAAACTAAACAACAAGTATAATAGAGAAGAAAAGACAATGATCCTCTATGGATCAGACTATGAACTAAGAATTGTGTTATTGATAAATTGTAATTGACAAAGGTACATTAAACTCATGGACGGGATGTTTCTTTTATAATCATAAGAAACCCTAACCCTAACCCGTCTTACAAGAAAACGTGTGAAGAGATAAACGAGATCTCTTCTAAAAATAAATCTAACAAACTTTCTAAACCTACGGATAACAAACAATAATATCCGCAGCAATAAGCACTATCGGCAGAAACAAAACAATACTATCGGCAGGAACCAACCGCAGCAGCAATGCAACACTATCGGCAGGAACCAGCTTCACTATCGGCAGCAATGAGAAATGCTTATTTCTCAGAGATCCTAACAATCCTCCCCTAATCTTGAGGTTGACTAGGTTAACCTGCAAGATTCCAACGTTATAGAGCTTTAACTTCTCAGGCTTGAGGATTGCGAATTAGCAGCAGCAATAAGTAGTAACCAGCAACAACATCTAGAACCGACAAGATTCCAACATCTATAGCATCCAGCAGCAACTTCAATAGTTCAGCAGGAATAGGAAATCTTCTTCAAAACATATAAGCTGGTCACCATGACATTTACTTGAGCTTGACTGCTACTATGACAATATGTACATCAAATCACTTTAAGTTTCATACTATTCTCATCACATCCAGGTGTGTTAACTCCTGTGAGAGGTGAATCATTGAAAATTAATGGATTTGATGTCTCTTTACCAATAGCCATCACTACTGGAGTAGCCAATGTTTAGGTGTGTTAGACCATGGTACATTGATAACCATCTGATTTATTAGCAAATCAGCAACTAGAAACAGATTTGACTTGTCTTTACCTGTAGCCGTTTGCTCAGGACTAGTCAATTCTTAGGTTACAGCAAAACCTTGGTGAATTGAATACCAAATATGGATACCAAGTGTCTTTACCACAAACCATACTTTTGTGGACTAGCCAATTCTTTGGATCCCATAAAGGGTTACATCCATGGTGAATTGAGAACCATTTTCAACTCTCAGGAATAAACCATGGGTGAGTTGAAGTACCCAATAGCTTTGAGCAAGCTATTACAGTTATCAACGGATTTGATAATCACACCAGAGCCGTACCCTCATGGTGAGCCAACTCTTTCTTGTCTGCAAGACATGGTGAGTTGAGTACCATTTAAGGTGAAGGTGTAAACACCAACACTGTACCTGCAAGGTGTTGCTCAAAACCAACTTATTAGCACACAAAATATACAAGAAAAAAAAATTTTTTTTGACTAAAAGAAAAAGAAATCAAAAACAAATCAAAAGAAAAGAAAATAAGAAAATAAATCAAAAGAAAGAAAGAAAAAAAAATATACAACAACAACAAGAATAAGCCTCCCCTTAAGCTTAATCCTCCCCTTAAACTCAGTATCTAGGGATTTACCATCCCAATATGGACCACCAAATGTTTAAACCTTGGTCCATCAAAAGCCTTGGTCAGCAGATCAGCCACATTGTCATCAGTATGAATTTTAACCACCTGAATAAGATGCTTTTCATAAGCATCTCTTATGAAATGGTGTCGAATCTCAATATGCTTTGTCCTTTGATGATAAACAGGATTCTTAACAATGCACATGGTGCTTTGGTTATCAATAAAGATCTTAGTGTTCATGAAGTTGAACCCATAATCCAACAGCTGATTTTGCATCCAAAGAACCTGTCCATAGCAACTAGCAGCAGCAACATATTCTGCCTCAGTAGAAGATGTGGCCACAATAGTCTGCTTCTTGCACTGCCAAGAAACCAATCTCCTACCCAGAAACTGACAACCTCCAGTAGTTGACTTCCTATCAAAGTTAGCCCCAGCATAATCACTGTCACTATAGGCTTCCAACACAAAAGGAGAATCTTTGGGATACCAAAGTCCCATCTTTGGCTGTCCTTTCAAATACTTGAAGATTCTCTTAACTGCATTTAGGTTAGAGGTCAATGGTGTAACCTGATGTCTAGCACATGCACCAACAGCAAACATAATATCAGGTCTTGAAGCTGTCAAATACATGAGTGATCCAATCATGGACCTGTACAGATGAACATTAACAGCAACATTAGGTTCATTATTGGATTTAGGCTTTGGAGGTTCAAAAGGAGTTGTGGCAATTTTAACATTTTCCATATCAAACTTCTTAAGTATGTCAGAAACATACTTCTCCTGGCAGATAAAGATCCCATCCGGTTTCTGCTTAACCTGAAGACCTAAGAAGAAAGTCATTTCACCCATAGCACTCATCTCAAATTCACTCTTCATCAATTCTTCAAACTCCCTGCACCAGGCTTCATTAGTGGAACCAAAGATGATATCATCTACATAAACTTGTACTAGAATGATATCTTTGAAGTTCTTCCTGATAAAAAGTGTTTTATCAATTGCCCCTCTTCTGTACCCATGTTTTAGCAAAAAGGCTGATAGCCTTGCATACCAAGCCCTTGGTGCTTGATGAAGACCATAAAGTGCTTTAACCACTTTGTAAACCAAATCAGGATTCTGAGGATCCACAAATCCCTGTGGTTGAGTAACATAAACCTCTTCCTCAATCCTTCCATACAAAAATGCACTCTTTACATCCATCTGATATACTACAAACCCCATAAAGGAAGCAAAAGCCAAAAACAATCGAATAGCTTCAACTCTTGCCACTGGTGCAAACACCTCATCATAATCAATCCCCTCTTCTTGTCTATGACCTTGAGCTACCAACCTAGCTTTATTTCGAACCAAAATTCCCCTAGCATCCCTTTTATTCTTTAGAATCCATTTAGTTCCAATAGCATGCTTTCCTGCAGGCAAAGGTACCAACATCTATACTTTCTGATTCTGGAACTGCTGCATTTCCTCTTGCATAGCCTCAACCCAATCATCATTAGCAAGAGCTTGAGCTATACTACTTGGTTCAACTTGAGATAAGAAACAAGCATAGAGACAATGTAAGTAATCAGTATGATTGCTCCTTAACTGATCCTGTATATAACTGAGAAAAGCAGATTCTCCAAACTTTGGTTGATGTAGTTTACTTCTTGTCTGAACAGGGGAATTTAGATCTCCAAGAATCAAAGACTGAGGATGAACTGTATTGATCCTCTTGGTAACAACGGGATTGACATCAATGGAGGATGCCTGATTAGTAATTGAGGGGTTGAAGTCATCATCATATGAGGAAGAAGTGAAAATTCCTGTTCTAGACTGATGATGAGGATCATTCAGCTTATCTCTGGAAGAGACTGAATTTCCAAGATCAGAAGGGATTGGAAATCTTTTAGGGGAGTTATCAATACCCAAAGAGTCAACAGGTGGAGAAGACACAGGAACATCAGCAGGAATGGAGACATCAGCAGAAACATTAGAAGGATCGGCAGGAACAGATCCACTATCAGCAGAAATGGTAGCAGCAGGAACAGGAATACCACCAGTCGAATTCAGTTCCCTTCGAACTTCAGCTTCAGCATTTCTCAAAATCTCCTCTGTCTCTTTAGAAAACCCAGAACCAAACATTTCAGCAGCTCTTTTGGCATTATACTCTTGTCTTTGAAGCCTAGCAAGATCTTCTGCAAAACTAGAATCTCCTCCAGCCATATCAGAAGAATCTTTGAGCTTTGAACCTGAAATGTTGTTAGAGGGAAAAGAAGGAACAACTATAGGTCGTTCATCACTCTCTGCATCAGAATCATCATCTGAGGTACCTGCATTGTCAGCTTGAGAAACATGTGTACCAACAGATAGATTTGATTTGAATCTATTATAACCTAAGGTGTCAGTCAGATAATCCAGATCAAAGTACCACTCTGGACCTGCACCCTGCAAATTAGGTTTATCTTCAAGATATCTTAAGTTGAGAGTCTCTTCTATTCTCTTAGAAGACAGATTATAAACCCTATAGGCTTTACTATGAGCAGAATACCCAACAATAAACCCTTCATCAGCCTTCCCATCAAACTTGCCTAGGTAATCACTAGTGTTCAAAATAGTGACATGACATCCAAAAGGCTTAAGGTAACTAATGTTTGGAACCTTCCCAGACAAAAGTTCATAAGGTGTTTTATTATGAGGACTAGTAATAGATACCCTATTCAACACATAACAAGCAGTGCAAACTGCTTCAGTCCAAAACATAGTGGGCATCTTAGATTCAGCTAACATAGTCCTAGCTGCTTCTATCAGGGTCCTATTTTTCCTTTCTGCAACCCCATTTTGTTGTGGAGTTCTAGCATTACTATAGTCCCTTTTTATCCCCTTACTCCCACAGAGTTCAATAAGATTAGAGTTCTTAAACTCTGTGCCATTATCACACCTTATAGACTTAACCTTTTTACTTAGCTGATTTTCTATTAAGGCAATAAAATCCCAAATAACTGGATAAGTTTCATCTTTAGTACTCAAAAAGAAAGTCCAAGAAAACCTGCTAAAATCATCTGTAATCACCAGGCAGTAGTACTTATGGTCAATACTTCTGATAGAAGTAGGACCAAAAAGATCCATATGAAGAAGCTGCAAAGGCTCAGAAATGTTGCTCACAGCAGTTATGGCCTTGTATGTAGCTTTGTGTTGCTTTCCTTTGTTGCAGGCAACACAATTGTGTTCATTAGAGAAGATCTTCAAAGGAAGCCCATGAACCAAACCATTCCTAGCCAACTTGTTAATGGTCTTGAAATTCACATGAGCCATTCTTCTGTGCCATTGATTAGATTCATCCACAGAAGCTTTTGCCACCAGACAAGCAAGTGAACCCTCAGGCTGAACATCACTAAGATTGAAGCTGTAAAGATTGTAAGTCCTTGGAACTTTGAGTTCAACCTGACTTTCATCAGACAACTTGAAGTCTTTGGACAACACAAAGCATTCAGTCTCGATGAAGAGAACACTGTTCTTCTTGTCACAAATTTGAGAGACAGAGAACAAATTGAAGTTTTGGAGTTCCTTCACATAAAGCACATCTTCAAAGTCCAGCTTGGCAGTTTTGATAGTTCCCTTCCCAGTAATTATTCCATCTCCTCCTCCAAATGTCACAGTACCTCCATTCAAAGGCACAAAGTCATGCAATCTTTCTAAATTTCCTGTCATACTCCTGGAATATCCACTGTCAACAATGCTAACATCTTTACTTCTAAAAGGAAAATCCTGATACAAAGAATACATATACAACATTAGATACAAGAGAGACCCAAGCCATTGCTGACTTGAGCCTGCCTAGTGGATCAATAAAAATTAAACCCTGGAGATTGATGAGATCCACCATTGATCTTGGACCCCATTTTTATATGTTGGTTATTGATTTTCCAAGAACAACCTGCTGAGGACTTAACAGCAGTTTTCCGTCTTGCCCCTCCCATGTGCATGGTGTCAAAATAAACAGGTCTCATATCATTTTGAAAGTAAGTGCTAGTGGGTCTGCTGAAAGATGTAGCAATATTGCTTCTCCAACCAGCAGGATTGAACCTACCGGCAGGAACTGAATAAGCAGCAGTAACAGGCTTATCAGCAGGAATGAACTTATCAGCAGCAACAGGCTTACCAGCAGAAACTGGCTTGCCAGTAGCAACTGAAGTTCTCCTTGCTGCTTGAGGAATATAAGGGGGAATATCATTGACATTTTTCCATACAGACCTATTTTGACAAGCATATAAACCCATCTGTTTTTCATAATAGTCACAATCTTTAATAAGATGATCATAACTACGACACACAAAGCAAGATTTCTTTCTAGGGGACTTTTTCTTAACAATATTTTTCTCATTGCAAACAGAATAATTCAAACCACCACATGAAACAAAATTATCCTTAACAGAATTGTTTGAAACAAAACCACAACTAGAAACATTATTGTTTTTAACACTATCAAAAGAAATATCTTCAAATGCAGCTGTCTTTGAATGAGATTCATCAGTAGCTACTTCTGAGGAGAGATCTTCTGACTTTATTGAAGCTGACTTGTCACTTGATCCACATGTGGCATAGTCATTAGTCTTGATTTCTGAAGATTTGTCACTGTAAGAACAAGAGACAAATTCATTAGAGTCACAATCAAGATTAGGCAAGTTCTTTGCCTGTTTGCCATAGATCATTTGTGAATCATCAAAGTCATCAAAAGGATTAGCAGGTTTAAATGTTCCAGTTATGGGTGGAGGAACAGCATTCATTCCTCCTTCCTTTACATACTTTACAGGTTTTCTATAATCTACAGGTTCAGGGTCAAAAATACTATACTCATTAGGGTCATAAAATTGATTTGGCCCTATCAGGTCACCGTACCCTAAACCTCTTTTAGTTTTTGTAGACATAGAACTATCAATCAGCTTGTGAAGGTTTTTGGATGAGTCTTTCCATTTATCAAATCTAGCTAAGGAATCATCTAGTTTAGACTGCAAATCCTGATTTTCTAACACAACCTTAGCTTTTTCCCTTTCAGAATGTTTAAACTCATTAGTGGCATTTTTTAAATCTCTTTCCAAAACCTTTATTTTTACTTCATAAGCAGACTGTTGTTGTTGATACCAGACCTTTTGTTGTTCTAATATTTTAACAGCCTTTTTATGAGCCTTAAGTTGTATAAAATTATCATTATATTCACTTTCTTTATCATCAAATTCCTGTTTAAGTTTAGCATATATAGGTGCACAACCAAATGGGTAGTTTTGTACCTGAGATGGATGACCCATCATTCCAAACTGACCAGCCACTTGTTTCTTCTCACCATATCCAGCTATCATCCCATAAACCTTCTCTGCTCCACTTGCAACAGCTTTCTCATGATGTTCCCAGTCCACCATCGAATCCACAGATACCAAAGCCTTGGGGTCATCTGATTCCAACTCTTGAATTTTGAAAGCAGAATACCGTGCTTTATCATCCACCTTCTTATCTGTACATTCCCTAGCAAAATGTCCTATTTGAGAACATTTATAGCACCTCACCTTCCTTCTGTCAAACCTGGCAGGCTCCTGTCCATCAAAATTGACCCTTCTTCCTGCCTTCTTTTCAAACCTATCCAATTTCAAAGATATCATAGCCACCTGCCATCTAAGCTCCATCTCTTCCAGATCCAATTCATCAACCTGATTGAAATCTTCAGAAACAATCTTCTGCTGTGGAGTACTCTCAGCAACAAATGAATGAAGCACATCCTCCAGAATATTATCAGATCTTGTCTGAACTTTTGATGTGGCAGATGAGTAAGAAAGTGATGAAGAGGATGGTGTCAGACTTTTTCCATATGATGCTTTATTAGCACCAGAGGTACTAATAAAAGCAGTATGGGTTGGAGTTTGAGGTGAATAGGTGGAATACACTTTGATGTCAATTTCAAGTGTTTTCAGTTTGTTGTACAGATCATCAAAACTCATAAAGTCCAGTCCACCTTTGGCCTTAAGTGTTATTGACACCTGAGACCAGGATGGAGGCAAGGCCCTCAGAAACTTGGTGTTGCAGTCCTCATCGTCTGGCCTAGCTTTCAACTGGTTGAGTTGGCTCAGGATCTTGTGAAACCTGTCATACCCTTTGTGGATCCCCTCAGCCTCAGAGATCTTAAATTCCTGGAACTCTTGCTTGAGCATAGACTTTCTCATTTTTCTGGATTCATCATTCCCTCCAAATCTGGCTTTTACAGCATGCCAGATCTTTCTAGCATCATCCAAGTGATGGAAATCACTCATATGATCCTCTAGAATAGCTTGAAGTAGAAGGGTTCTTTCCTTGGTTTCCCTTTGTACAGCAAGGTGTTCTTCTGCTGTAACAGGTGGCTCTATATAGATATTGCCATCATTATCCCTTCCAGTATTCTTCTTGCTATTTCCCTTAAGAATCACATTCCACAGATTGTAATCAGTGTTCGTGATCCAATATTCCATTCTCATAGCCCAGACTTCATACTCATCTTTCTTCAGGTATGGGAATTTAGCATTGTTAGTGGACATAGTGGTGACGATTTGTGTTTGGACTTGTGATGTTTCAGGTTTGGGTTGGTGATCTTCCTGGTTAATGACATTGTTTTGTGGGATTTCGTCTTCCATTGAAAGAGGGTTAAGAGGTATGAAATCGAACTTCTTCTTCTTTATCAGAGATCCTCACCAGGCTCTGATACCACTTGTAGGATCGAGTACTTCGAGCTTGATTGAGCTTGGTTAAACGAGAACCTCTATATGGAATACAAGTGTTTATGCGGAAACTAAACAACAAGTATAATAAAGAAGAAAAGACAATGATCCTCTATGGATCAGACTATGAACTAAGAATTGTGTTATTGATAAATTGTAATTGACAAAGGTACATTAAACTCATGGACGGGATGTTTCTTTTATAATCATAAGAAACCCTAACCCTAACCCGTCTTACAAGAAAACGTGTGAAGAGATAAACGAGATCTCTTCTAAAAATAAATCTAACAAACTTTCTAAACCTACGGATAACAAACAATAATATCCGCAGCAATAAGCACTATCGGCAGAAACAAAACAATACTATCGGCAGGAACCAACCGCAGCAGCAATGCAACACTATCGGCAGGAACTAGCTTCACTATCGGCAGCAATGAGAAATGCTTATTTCTCAGAGATCCTAACAGTTCAATCCTCAGGAAGCTTATACAGAAAGAAACTTGAAGTTTATAAAGCATGAAGATCAAGTTAGGGGAGGATTGTTGGGAATTATTTGAAGAACAGACTTAAGTCTGCTGATGTACTCGTTAAGTCTGTTAGTGTTAGTTAAGTCTTAGTTAATACTGCCAGTACAAAGTTAAGTCTGGTAGTTATAGTTACATAGTTAAGTCTGTTTAGCCGTATTTAGTTAAGTCTGTTTATGTTTTATAGCAGAATTAGTTAGCTATAAGTTAGGAAAGGATACGGATGAATTAGTTATCTTATTAGAAGATATGTTTATCCTTTCACACGTTTTGTATCTAGGGTTTTCCTTTGAGTATAAAAGGAACCCTAAGGCATTGTGTTATGTACGAGAAAGCTACGCAAAAAGTTAGAAAAGTTTAATAGTAATACAAAGTTAGTTATCTTAATTGTGTTCTTCATACTCATTGCTTGTTAAGATTCCACATTAACAATCAATACACAGTTAAGAGTTTCTCATATAGATTGATTTGGATTTATCCAAGTTGTCTATTGTCTTATACAAGGCTACTTAGATCCATAAATCGTGTGGACCAACAAACACATTTGGTTGCTACCAAGAAATTCCTTCCAAACACAACGGAAGGGTCCGTAGTGTCTTCGTACTCATCAACAATCAAATCTATAGTAAAAGTGTAACCATGAATGTCAATTTTAACATCCCTAGCTATCCTTCTATTGTACTTGTTCACTTCATACTTTCCATCTCCAAACTTCTCATAAAATGCATAAGTCACATAGCTATCACTTTGTCCAATATTACATTCCGCATCCCAAGCTCCAAAACCTTCAATTCCACAAGGTGTAGAATACCTCATACTTGGCTCATCATATTCCCTTAACTTAGCTCGAGTGAAAGTGATCACCCGTGGCTTTTCCTGTTCACATTCCCTAAGTTCAACTTTCTTTCCTTTCGCTTGCAATTCCATTTTCTCCGTATCAACCATTTTCTCCATTCTTGCCATAACATCTCCAACATCCATCAATTCCATTTCCAAATTGTCCAAATAAGCCGAAACTTCACTAGGCGAATCCATGACTAAAAATAAACCAAAACATTCATAAACAAATCCAAAACAAACGTTAGGGGTTAGTAAAAAAAACTAAATTATTCAAATACGAAAACATAAATAAATAAATAAAACTATTTAAAGAAGCTAAATAAATTAAAACTTAAACAAACTTAGACAAATTAAACTAGATAACCACAATAATTTTTTTTTTTTTTTTTTTTTTTTTTTTTATTTATTTATTTATTATTTTTTTTTTATAAATTTCGGACAGCATTCATCGGTTCACCACCTGAACCGGCGGTTCGGGTGGTTCAAAATTTACCGAGAGGTTGAGCCGCCGCGGCTCAAGGTTGAACCGGCGGTTTGGGTTGTTAAAATTTTTTACCGAGAGAGGTTCAGACTGAGCCGGCCGGTTTGAATTTTTTTTTGTTCACAGATGGTGTGGACCGCCGCGGTTCAAGGCTGAACCGGCGGTTCACAGCAAGATTTTCAGCAATTTATTTTTTATTTTTTAGATAAACTTTATACTAAAACAATCAACATAAGATAAAAATAAAAAGGAGATTAAGAAATGAAACTAGGACATATCAATCAAAAAACACTTAACAAGCATCAATCAAATAAAACCAAACAATCACAAGAGACAAAAATAAATTTAACTCTAAAATTCATGCAAAAACAAAAACAAATTCTATGCTACTATTTACAACTAAACTAACCTAAACTAAACTAAACTAATCTAATAGTCCCAGGCAACAGCGCCAAAAACTTGATGCATGTGAACCGGTTATATATATATTATATCCTAAATTTCACTCAAATTTTAAATTTATAAACACCTTTTTACCGATTATTAAGAAAACGCATACGAGCAAGTATACTCGTCCGTGTGTAATATGGTTTGTGGTAAATAGGGATCGTCCCAAGAGACTACGATGTTTAAACTTAGCAATTTAGATAGTTACACAAGAAATAGTACTAAAGATTGTCACACTCTAAAGCACTTTGTAAATAGACAAATAAACAAATAATGGTTCCGAATTCAATCATTCAAACAAACAGATACTTGTTTAGGAATAATAAACACTCGTGATAGAATGTTGAACATGTTTGGGTGAAACATATAAGGCACATACCAATTTTCACAAGGTTTTCTAGTCAATGGGTAATATCAAGAAAATCCATGTTTTTACTAGTTTCACAGGTGAGTCCTTTCGGCTACTACATCATCCCACTACGCTAGCCCTTTGTGTTATCAAATGTGTGAAAAAGATGATTAGTTACATTAGTTCTTATGAGTCTTTTCAACCCAATCTCGTGATTAAATATTCCCGAATTCATTTAAAAACTTGAATACCTAATAGTTGTCAATTATCAAGTACCAATCCATTTGTGCACCAATTTCTTGGAATTAAACAATATTAGAAACTCTTTCGACCTTTAAATCCAACAATGTTTAATCGACAAGTTTTAGAACACGAATTATATTTAAACAAACTTATGAGAACAATAACTTTTTCTAACCAACTAATCATTCATCATTCACACGAAAGTCTACATAATTCCTAAACAAGTATCACAAATTACTCCATAACAAGTTCCATCAACAAACGTAACATTGCATTCAATATCAAATTGTTCAACATAATTAAGTAAAAGAAAGTTACCCAAAGCAAGACTACAATGAGTAAGAAAAGTAAAGAGTTATAGCACTCCTTAAGGCCTCCAATCGAACAAGAGAATTCTCCGCCTCTTTTAACAAGTATCTTCAACTCTTCTTGGTAAGAATAACAGGAATTATTGAGCTCTTTCAGGTTGTATTAGATATGATCAAGTCCTTATGTTATAAGGCTTGATTGAGATTTGTCTTGTGTTAAGTGTTGTAATTGTTGTATGATAATGACTATGATTATAGGTTGATTAGGGTCTTATTTATGCTTGAAATCATCCCCAAAAACTGTCACAAGCCTTCAATAATCATAAAAGAAAGGAAATGATCGGACTTTAGTCATTATGGTAGTTAAAACCTTGAGTTAATGCAACTCTTCATCTCAGAAATATCTCAACCTGCGGTTCAGACTTGAACCTGCGGCTGGGATGACTGCTCAACCTCAGGTTGGGCTTTTGAACCTTGGGTTTGAATCTCAGCTTCAACCTTGGGTTGAGAAATTGGTTTGCATGTGTATTTCAACCTTGGGTTGGCAACAAACTCCAATCTTTAACACTCTTTTAAGCACCAAATCATGACTCCATCTTTCATTAAAAATCTTCACAACCTTCTTTTGTACATCGGAAATAATCATAACATGAATCAATATCTTTGACGACGAGCTTTTCTTGAATATTTTCTTGATCTTTTGGCTTTTCTTCGTCATTCTTCGATATTTCCTTGTACCTAGACCTGAACACATCTTAATGCCTTTTAAGTGCAAAATGCTCATAAACATAACTAAATAATATACAAAAATATACAAATAACGCGACTAAAACATGTACAAAATGAGCATTATCAGGCGTCTTGCTCATAACTGAAGAAAATCATATCTTAAGTCAATCATTGAGGAATTTCACACCCAGAAATTGATTAGACAAATCGTCGAGTCGAGACAACGGATAACGGTTCGAACTGTAATACGGTTCACCTTCCGGAATTCTACGCCTAACCTCATACTATCATTATTCTTCTCCACGAATAAAACTGAAGCACATCAAAGAGACACACTCGGACAGATAAAATCACTTCTTAGAAGTTGACCCTTCAATTTTTTTTCATTAACTGATGTAGTTCAATACGGAGTTTTAGAATTAGGCAAAACATTGCTCTTATATGGATAGGGTTTCTAAATCAACCAACTTATTGATCTTAGGCACTGCTCAAGATCTCCTATGATCCTAATAAGTTCAAGTTATATGATGTAACTATTATCACGTTAGCCAGGCGTCATAATACTTGCATCATATACACATGCCTTTATTGCAATCACATTTTACCTCAAGTCGTGACTAAACAAATTCTAATAACCAGATCAAAACAACTTCACATTTAGATGGGAATCTTGGTAGTTCATTAAGGAATACATCGCGAACATTTCAAACAACCGAATAACTCTTGAGGCGAGTTCTTCAAACGAAGTATCTTCACCACCACGACGGATTAACGTATGAGTTTTCAAAGCAAAGGTGATCATAATTGTTTACTAGATTAGGAACCATGGCTCAGAATTTTGAGTTTCTTAAATCTCCGAAGATGATAAACCTAATATGACCGTTGTTAGCATCCCGATGCTCAGTCAACAAATTTATATCCAGAATGATATCGAATCAAACATTCCCAAAGGAAACAAATTAGCAGAACGAAACTTATCTTTAAATATCTTCAAAACGTACTGAAAAATCCCGATACTCGTGATGGAAAATCACAAGATTTCTCATAGGGATAGGAATAGGTAGGGCAAAATGTAACAATTCGCATTTCAGGTTGATTTCTATTCTCGAAATTTTTACTATTCACTTGCACTATTCATTTTCGAAAATTTTATTTCATATCGAAATTTTTATTTCATATTCTCGTGAGATAAATTATTTCCATGACAAAATAAAAGTTTGACACTTGTCGGGTTATTTTCGCAAAAGTTATTAAGAAATTATACGTTTGGGTTTAAACGTCGTTTAGACATCCTGCGCATAACGAAAACCAACTGCGCCAATTTTCCTCGCATCAGAATAATGTTTAGTACACTCACAATCAATTAGGGAATTTTTGATAATTAAGTTAAAATGTTACCAAATAGACCCTGTGTCTTGCAGAACTAAACTTGCGTTTTAAGCACTTTTACTTATCCGCAACCTTAGCCTTCACCTGCACCACATTTTCTAAGACATTTAGAAGCTTTTATATTATTGGAAAAGTCAACATATTTTCCCTCCTCCATTGACCATAAAATCATTCTTTGATTTTATAAATCATTCCTTGATTTTTAGGCTTACGGTTTTAGGTCTAAAAGACGTTTAACACCAACCGACACTAGACTGAGCCCAGTCAGGACATTATAGGCCATTTTAACCCATTATCTTCATATTAGAAAAGTTGGATTTTACTTTTCTCAACTTTACGCAACTTTCGTACGTTTTACGTATTACGCGTTTTAGACCCACGTTTCTAGTTTTAACAGGGTTTAAGCAACCCGATGGAACTTACCACTCATTTTATATTTTATTATGGAGTATAATGATGAGTTAAATCATTCCTGCAAGTTTAGTATTTTTACGATACCCGGTTTTACGTTTCGTGACTTAACAACTTACGGTTAACGATTAACGGAACCAAAACTCACTTCGTAAAACACAAGATAAATATCTAAACAATATTCATCCAAAATATCTAGATATTTTCAGAAATTCACTAGTAGTGTAAATATCCATTTCTCATGGAAAAATTATTCTAAATACAATGGTACTAATTTCGTGTCCTAAATCGATCGTTATCGAGCCTAAATGAGTCCCGAACCATAATAACACAAAAGTTACAATAATGATGCCTGTAAAAGTATTTCTCGTTTTTGTTGATATAAATAATGCCTAAACACGTTATTAATATTTTTCGATATCTCTACGTTTTGATAATCACAAAATGTAAAATCATTAATCGGAAAATTATGACGTAAACAAGTATTTAGTTGTTAATATCTATTTCTACAACTCAAATCACTTAAGGTATGAATAAACTAATGCTTAATGCATTATATGATCAAAGGAACATTTTCTTAATAACTAGATTTTTTATAAAACATCAAAAACATTTTATATATTTTTGAAAAACATTTTTGGTATTAAATAAAAATGTTTAATCTTTTATAAAAATATGAATTCAAATTTTTAACCAAAATCAGTTAAAATGTTCCAGAAAAACCTTCCCCACAAAAGGACAAATCTGGGCAACGGACACCTTGGGCGGCCCCCTTAATTTTACTAGGCGGCCCCCTTAAAATTAAGGGGACCGCCCCCCTATTTAAGGGGGCCGGCCACGCTCCAGTAGGTCTCCAGCTGTCCAGTTTTTCTCCTATAAATACCAGCCTTCTCCTGGATTTTTACTCACCTTTTGCACTCCAAACTTTCTGTTTTAAATCTTGTAAATACTTTCTAAAATCCTTTGATCATATAATCTTAAGCTTTGGTTTTCAAGTGATCCAAGCTTCCTTCATTCAAGTGCAAAAGAAGAATACTTCTATCAATCAAGATTAGAAGTATTACAACTTAGTATCATCTTGTTACTTAAGTTGTTAGTTTAACAAAGTTTGTAAATCATTCATTCATTTGTGTGTAAGGTGTGTATAGTAGATTAGTGTTGTATGTAAGTAGTGAAGAAGTTGTATAAGTAGTTGTGGTATAGAAGTTGTGAAGATATAGTGTAGAAGTTGTGAAGCCGCGGAGTAGAAGTCGTGAACCCGTTGTGTAGAAGTTGTGAAGCCGTAGCTTTGAAGACGTGAAGTCGTTGTGTAGAAGTCGTGAAGCCGTAGCATAGAAGTTGTGTAGCAGTCGTATTGAAGTCGTGAAGTCCTAGTTGTGAAGTCCTAGTGTTGAAGTCGTGAAGCCGTAGCATAGAGGTTGTGTAGCGGTCGTGTTGAAGTCGTGAAGTCTTAGTCGTGAAGATATAGTGTTGAAGTCGTGAAGCCGCAGCATAGAGGTTGTGTAGCGGTCGTGTTGAAGTCGTGAAGTCTTAGTCATGAAGATATAGTGTTGAATTCGTGAAGCCGCAGCATAGAGGTTGTGTAGCGGTCGTGTTAAAGTCGTGAAGACGTCGTGAAGCCGTTGTGAAGTAGTCGTGAATAAGTTGTGAAGAAGTTGTGTTGTGAAGTTGTGAGATTGGTTCTAGCTACGATTAGAACTCGACATTTAGCTTTGTGTCGTTAAACCCGTGTAAGCCAAAGTTGTGTACGGTTTTCTCCGCCATAAGGGAGCTTATTGAAGTTGTGAAGAAAACTCTCGAGCTCGGTGCTCGGGGAGTGGAGTAGGGCAAGGAAGGTGTCCTTGTAGCCGAACCACTATAAATTTCTCGTGTCTCGGTTAGATCTTTCCATACCTTATTTATTTCTTTACTTGCATCGTCATTACTTTCATACACATAGGCTTATATAATTGCTAGTATTAATTAGAGGTCGACTTCACATAAAGATCAATTTGAAAATCCATTCAAGAAACCAAAACTTTTACAATCAATTTAAAAGAATACATATATAACTAATAATAAGATTTAAGTTTTATTTTTCATAACAAACTTGAATCCAAGTTTTTAAAATAAACAAAGGTTTTATAATAAATTAAAAAGACGTAAAACTATTCAACCCCCCTTCTAGTTTTTCACAATTGGTATCAGGAGCCACGTCAATCAAGATCTTTAAAATATACTGTATTTTAAAACTTGAAACGATCTATGGAATCCGAAAAATATTTAGAAGGGGAATTTATGCAAACACTACCGCTATTTGAAAACTATACTTTTCTTGAATGGAAAAATAAATTTAAAAATTATGTGAAATCAATTGATCTGGATCTTTGGCATGTCATTTCGATTGGTGATTTTCAATCAACAAAAACGAATTTTCAAAGTCAAACAAAAACGGATTTTGAAACTCAAAATGATTATTTAAAAACAAAGAATAACAAAAATAATGAAGCTAAAATAATTATTTACAAAACCTTGCCGAAAGTTGAATATGAAAGAATATCTTTCTGTAAAACGGCAAATGATATTTGGAAAAATCTATTAAACTTTCATCAAGAAAAATGTCAAGCCAAAGATGAGGATTTTGATCTTGTACATGAATTAGTCATCTTAGAAAATATAATAGATGAGCATTAGATAAAATAGATACATGTGCTACTAGTTCAAATGTTGTTAATGAAGGTATTAATGACGAAGACTACATGAATCAACTCCAAAGTGAACTCAATCCAATATCATGGAGTGACACCGATGAAGGAGAAGATCATCATCCGGTGTGTGACGAATGCAAACTAGATAAAACTCCAAATAAGGTACAATCCGAAACCGAACATTTTTGCTATGATCCATTCATTTTAGAATTTTCAAAACTAGAAAATGAATTTAAACATTTTTGCAACATAGATCTAAAAACGATTTCTAAACATAAATTATCAAAAACTTTTGAAAGTAATCTTGAAAAAGAAATAAATTTAGAAGATAAAATGTCTAGACTTGAAAGTAATATTGAAATTGATCTAGAATGCAAATTATGTCAAGATTATAAACTTGAAATTAAAAGATTAAATGAAAAAGCAAAAATATTAGCTAAATTTGAAGAAAGCTCCAAATCTCTTAAATTCTTACTAAGTTGTCAAAAGCCATTCAATGATAATATCGGGTTAGGATTTAAATCGGATAACTCTTCAACAAGTAAATCAAAACAAATTATAATTAAAAAAAACCTAGTAGAGAAATTTAGATATAAGGCTATTTACTGTGATTATAATTTATATAAGTCAAGAAATTCATTGTTTGTACATCAAAACAAACTATCAAGGAATTCTTGTACTTCTTGGCGACATTTTCTCCATGTGCATATAAATGCAATGGATGTCCCCAACTAATCATCTCGGGCCCATGAGAATCTGGGTACCAAGCTGTTTTATTTGATTAGGTAATGAACGCAAAATGGAATGAAACTCAATCTTGCGTTAACCTACTCATATTCAAAACACGCACATGAAGACTTATTAATCTACAAAAATGAGGATGGAACGAAGTGGTACTCATCTATAATTCACTACCTCATATCATGAAGAAATACTGGACCTGAGATAAGTCTTCTTTTTAAACTCTCCTGAGTAGTTACTCCTTGCATATAGTTATGATAATCACTGCCTTAAGATATGCTTAGTTTGATAGGTTGCTTTGCCCTCACACTATTAGTTATATTACTTGTTAATAAACTAGAAAACCTTAAGTTAATCCTCCTAAGCATTAAATAAAGTGTTCTCTATTGAACATATAAAATTTAGTCATCACTATCATTTAAATCACATAATTTGTTGAAAGAGATAGCATGAGACAATAGCCTTAATCAATCAAGCATGAAATTTTTTTTACAACAACTCCTTTTATAAATGCAAATCTTCATATTTTGGAAAATGATTTTTCAAAAAGATTATGTCACTTCTCTATTAAACATGTTTTTATCAAAGCCAAAAAAAAGTATAACAACTTCTTTGAAACAAATTCAAATCTACCTTGTTGAAATAATTTTCACACTCAAATAATTTTTTTTTCTTTTCAAAACATTGTTGAATAATGCCCAAAAACACTTACTCAAATCATGCTTGATCCAAGTCTAGAAATCCATGCTATCACAAATTTCCCATCACATAGACACTTATTAGGATTAATTAACTAGCTAATTAATCGTCATAATAATGGTAGTATGAATTACTTGATAATTATATGTTGTTTTCTTGTTCATATATTCATATATGCTTCTTGGTAAATGAGTAGGTTGCATGATAATTAAAATTGCTTAATTGAATGTGCTTAGCATACATGAGTCATTAAATTTTAAATTGCCTAAAAAAGAAGTTGGACTTGCTTGAAACTAAACTCAAAAACACAACCTTTTCTATAAATTTCTGCCAAAAACCCATTTTCAGAAATCTGGAAGTTAGCAGATGGGCGGCCCCCTTAAATACCTAGGCGGCCCCCTTAATTATTAAGGGGACCGGCCATCTGGAGATCCGGCTTACTGTTTCCTTTTTCAATTTCCAACCCATTTTATTCCATACTTCCCAAAATTCACAAACACATTTTGTCATAAACCACCCACCAAAATTTACCTTCCTAAACCACATCATTCCTTCACTATAAATGCACCTCCTCATCATAAATGCCCATTCACATCATCCACTCAAACATGTCATCCTCCAACTACCCAAAATCAAAACCCTCAAGAGTTGCCAAAATCTCGGTGAGACCAATTTGGAGAAGGAAGCTTGAAACTTGCCATAACCCAACTAATGATGTTGTTCAAACACATAACCAATCATCCATTCCTAACCAATCCCAAAACCTCAATCCAAATCTCATCCACACTCAACCCACCAATTCATCATCAAAAACACTCACCACTCTTGGAACATCCACTTCATCCACATCACCATCTTCATCCACTCATGATTACCCAAGTTCACAAACTTCTCCACCACCAAGAGTGTCACCACCACCTCCTACCAACTCACATGCTACCCCTATGTTGCATGTGCAAACATCCATCCCTCATAACAACAACACTTTACCATCAACACCTTCATCCGAACACTTGAAGTTCATCGAGGAACTCAAGGAAGCTCATGAGCTTAGTGCTCTTCTTGCCCTACACCTAGCCCAAAGAAACCTTGATCAACCTCCATCTAGCTCTCTCACATTACCCCACAACCAAAACCAAGTTGAGAAACATGTCAACAATTGTCCTTGTTGCATCTTTCTACAACAACAAACCATTGCTCTAAATGAGCACTTTACTTGGATTGAGTATCTTCTCACTAGATCCAATCCAATATCCCCAATTGAACAACATCAAAACCTTCATCCATCATGGTCCACTCCAAGCTCTCCACCTCAAATGTCTCCACCACCACCATCTTCAACCTCCACACACCCAAACATATACCTTCACTAATCCCATTTACTCACCCTCTCACTTGTTTTCATTTCAAAAACCACCTCCATCATCAAGCAAGTCAAATGGATTTCTTAGGCAAATTAGAATTCTCTGACTAATGTATGCTTTAAGCACTAAGTATGTTGTAACAATGATTATGTTTGTCACATAATCATTTTAAATTAATGAATGTTTGTCTCTTTCTTTCTTACATATGTTTGCTATGAATGTGTTGTCTCATTTTTTGTTTAATTAAGATATATGCTTATGACATGCTTACAATATGATCTTAGTAGTTTACTTATAAACATTATTCTTCTTAATATGTTATTGCTACTATATAATCATTCTTCATGTACATGATCTAAATGAAGCTTGCTGCAAATACACCCTAACAATGACCCTTTTCTGGAAATTTTTCAAATTTGGTCGCCTGGGAAAACAGCAGATGGGCGGCCCCCCTAATTCCCTAGGCGGTCCCCTTAATTTTAAGGGGGCCGGCCAGCAATTAAGGGGACCGGCCATCTGGAAAGATTAATTCACTGTTTTCTTTTGCATCTTGTGATCACTTTTACCTAGCCCCAGCTACCATTTCTCCTTATGGACGAACTGGTATTGGAATCTTACTACAAAACCTCAACATTTAACCTAAACCAACCACACTTTCATATTATAAATTCCCTCCATAAAATCACCTCTCATTCCATCATCCTTCACCATCCAAAACCACCATGCTATCACCAAAATCCTCCATCTCTAAGACTCCAAGGAAGCAAAGACTTGTCATCATACCACCAAAACAACCTTTCATAGACTTAACCCAAGATGACACCAAAACTCCATCACCACCACCTAAAAGTTCATCCCCAAGTGCACCTAATGCACCATCAAAAACACCCTCTACCCATGGAGCTTCATCTTCCTCCATTCCATCCACTTCATCCATCAATGATTACATCCACACTCACCTAACATCATCACCAAGAGCATCATCACCACCATCCACTCAAGAACCTTCATACACCCAACTTGCCATTTCCTTATCACCCATCACACCTCTTGATGCTCACTTCTCACCATCACCAACCCCACAACCATTCTTTCCTATACCTTGGGCATTGCTTGAAGCCCATGATGACAATTGTCTTTGTTGCATCCATAACCGGACTATAATCTTTGGTCTTAGAGATGAGATACACTACATGTTTTCATCACTTGAACACATGATTACCAACCCAACACCACCAACTCCTCCACCTCCTTCACCCACTACACCACCACCACCTCCATTTTCACCCAATTAAGCATATGCAATGCTTAAAAATAATTTTCAAAACCATTTTGTGTGCAAGCCCAATGGAAGATCATGTACTCCTAAGATGATTATGTAGTATCATTAGTTGTTTTATTTCAATGTTTGCATGCCTTATGTTGTAATCTACTTGGTTGTGTATTTATACACAACACTTCTATTAAATGAATGCTCTTTTTGCTTGCTTATTGTTGTTACATATACTTGTGCTTCTAACATTTTTTGTGCAAGCGTTCCATAGCTCGTTTCCTTGGTGCCCCCAAACGAGGGGGAGTACACATCAAGGGGGAGTTCTCATACGACACTTTTTCACTTAAAACTTGTCGATTAACCTTTTTGATTCTACAAAAAGGGGGAGAAATAGATGTAAACTCACTAAATACTTGTCTAAAAACTAACTTTTAGATTTAATAAGTTTAGATTTTGTAATCATCAAAAAGGGGGAGATTGTTGATATAAATAATGCCTAAACAAGTTATTAATATTTTTCGATATCTCTACGTTTTGATAATCACAAAATGTAAAATCATTAATCGGAAAATTATGACGTAAACAAGTATTTAGTTGTTAATATTTATTTCTACAACTCAAATCACTTAAGGTATGAATGAACTAATGCTTAATGCATTATATGATCAAAGGAACATTTTCTTAATAACTAGATTTTTTATAAAACATCAAAAACATTTTATATATTTTTGAAAAACATTTTTGGTATTAAATAAAAATGTTTAATCTTTTATAAAAATATGAATTCAAATTTTTAACCAAAATCAGTTAAAATGTTCCAGAAAAACCTTCCCCACAAAAGGACAAATCTGGGCAACGGACACCTTGGGCGGCCCCCTTAAAATTAAGGGGACCGCCCCCCTATTTAAGGGGGCCGGCCACGCTCCAGTAGGTCTCCAGCTGTCCAGTTTTTCTCCTATAAATACCAGCCTTCTCCTGGATTTTTACTCACCTTTTGCACCCCAAACTTTCTGTTTTAAATCTTGTAAATACTTTCTAAAATCCTTTGATCATATAATCTTAAGCTTTGGTTTCCAAGTGATCCAAGCTTCCTTCATTCAAGTGCAAAAGAAGAATACTTCTATCAATCAAGATTAGAAGTATTACAACTTAGTATCATCTTGTTACTTAAGTTGTTAGTTTAACAAAGTTTGTAAATCATTCATTCATTTGTGTGTAAGGTGTGTATAGTAGATTAGTGTTGTATGTAAGTAGTGAAGAAGTTGTATAAGTAGTTGTGGTATAGAAGTTGTGAAGACATAGTGTAGAAGTTGTGAAGCCGCGGAGTAGAAGTCGTGAACCCGTTGTGTAGAAGTTGTGAAGCCGTAGCTTTGAAGACGTAAAGTCGTTGTGTAGAAGTCGTGAATCCGTAGCATAGAAGTTGTGTAGCGGTCGTATTGAAGCCGTGAAGTCCTAGTGTTGAAGTCGTGAAGCCGTAGCATAGAGGTTGTGTAGCGGTCGTGTTGAAGTCGTGAAGTCTTAGTCGTGAAGATATAGTGTTGAAGTCGTGAAGCCGCAGCATAGAGGTTGTGTAGCGGTCGTGTTGAAGTCGTGAAGTCTTAGTCGTGAAGATATAGTGTTGAAGTCGTGAAGCCGCAGCATAGAGGTTGTGTAGCGGTCGTGTTGAAGTCGTGAAGAAGTCGTGAAGCCGTTGTGAAGTAGTCGTGAATAAGTTGTGAAGAAGTTGTGTTGTGAAGTTGTGAGATTGGTTCTAGCTACGATTAGAACTCGACATTTAGCTTTGTGTCGTTAAACCCGTGTAAGCCAAAGTTGTGTACGGTTTTCTCCGCCATAAGGGAGCTTATTGAAGTTGTGAAGAAAACTCTCGAGCTCGGTGCTCGGGGAGTGGAGTAGGGCAAGGAAGGTGTCCTTGTAGCCGAACCACTATAAATCTCTCGTGTCTCGGTTAGATCTTTCCATACCTTATTTATTTCTTTACTTGCATCGTCATTACTTTCATACACATAGGCTTATATAATTGCTAGTATTAATTAGAGGTCGACTTCACATAAAGATCAATTTGAAAATCCATTCAAGAAACCAAAACTTTTACAATCAATTTAAAAGAATACATATATAACTAATAATAAGATTTAAGTTTTATTTTTCATAACAAACTTGAATCTAAGTTTTTAAAATAAACAAAGGTTTTATAATAAATTAAAAAGATGTAAAACTATTCAACCCCCCCTTCTAGTTTTCCACAGTTTTATATACTCATTTGTTGGAAAAACTATTCTAAACGCAAAGGCGTAATTTTCGTAACTTGAATCAAACGTTTGCTAGCCTAAACAAGTCCCGAACACGAAAAGCAGAAAAGTTACACAATTAGTCCTCGATGAAAATTCTCCTATAAATACAAGGCTTAAGCCTTCACAATTTCTTGCGCCACCCTCTCTTTATCTCTAAAGTCCTTAAACCCAAGGCGATTCTTAGCTATTTTAGCAAGTTTCTTTCAAGAACGTGCAAGCGTTCTTGAGCAAAAGCTAGATTTTGATCTACTTTGCTTCGAGTTTTCAAGAAAGGCATCGTTATAATCTTCAAATAACTTCAAGTCTCCAAAAAGACTTTGTTATTATCTTCAAATAGCTTCGGGTTTTCAAGAAGGCGTTGTTATAATCTTCAAGTAGCCTCGGGTTTTTGAAGAATACAAATTCTACGTCGAAGCTCTGATTATATTCCCTTTTTCTATAATACTCAAGCATTCTATATTAAGGTAAGTATTTATATACTTTAAATACTTATAAACTTTGTTAGCTTATTTATTGTATTTATAAACTCTTAATGTGTCATATAATCAAATAAGCAAAATATATTTTCTATCGAATACTACAACACTAGGGAGCTTCATGTGAGGGGATTCATTTGGGTAAACGGATCGACGAGTTGCTGGATTTACGAATTAAAGTGTCCTAGCTCCTCGAACGTTTACTGAATGACCTCTGAATTATGATGGCCCGAACAGTAGTACGAGATATACAAACAAAACATGTTTCATAAACCATATGCAAGACATATACATGTACGTCTTTGTATTCTTAGACTTTATTCCAAACCTAAGTCGCAACATTCTATTGTAGGTTGCACTTAGAGGTTTCCCGACTTATCCATCGAACTCATTGAAGCACTAAAACACCATCCAACTCACGGTGAGTTCATAGCCCCACTTTCTATTACTTAATTGTTTTACAAACCCTTGGGGGGAATACATGCTATTTTAACCGAACACAATGCTTTGAAATTGTATGCTATCTGATTGTTTTATTATCACTAAGTACCATCATTGCCAATCAAAGTCCCCATATCATGAACCATTTAATCACTAGGATAGTGAGCGCGAATATTGTGAATAGGCCTATTGGGATTGACGAATCCCGTTTGTATTGACTGGGTCCGGTAATCAAACGCACTATATTTGAGTCTTAGGTATGTTGGCAAAGTACCTACCGGGGCAATCAGCCGATCGATATTGGTACACGTTAATGTATTGGTTACATGAGATTAGTGAATATAACCGTTTTGTTTTCCAACCATGAGTGTGAGTCTATAGCTCACACTACCAACATATTGTGTTCAACTACATAACAAACTCTATGAATATCACTCAACCTTTGTGTTGACAGTTTTAAGCATGTATTTCAGGTCCATAATGAACGAGGCTGGCACGGAGGAGCACGGATATTCAAGAGGGCTATAAATTTTATTATCATTCGAAAACTCATTTGATGTATTTTGTAAACATGGAACCATCTGGGACCTCATTTTGTAAACTCTGATATTTATATAATTTGAATGATAATTCCTTTCAAAACGACTCAGTTAGAGATCGTTTTCTATTATCATGACTGTTGTGCCGTCGAGTAACACCCAGTTTGAATTCCGTTGCGTATCACAAAATTGGGGGTGTTACACAAAATCTAATAGTGCAGATGGGACCTTAATACGCTTGACAAAAGCAAGGGAAACTACAGAATGTGTTGAACATGTCGGATTCATACAAATCAGAATTCTCCGAATGAACGAAAGGCATCTAAATGATTATCAATCGAATCAAGGATCGAAGTTCGAAAGAATGTGATAACCTCAGAAGTGAAACCTGTAAGGCATAACTACAAAATTCTCAAAGCATTCTAAACTTATTAGATCACTAAGCTTATGTTGCGTATCTTGATAAATATTCTAGATCTCCAGAACGAATTTACATATAAGGGCTTAACTAAAAGCAAGGCACGAATCAGAGTGATGCGGAAGCAATGATACTTAAACAAATGTCTTATAGTCTACCCGAACCTCACCAGTCATAATCTTAAGTTTCTTCAGAGTGGAAATCCTAAGGCAAATTCTCAAAGGTTGTTTCATAAGCTCATATAGTGCAAACCTAAGGACCAAATCTTTCACAGGTCATAACTTAAAGTACTACAGGTCGAAGCCTAGGCTCTGATACCATAATTGTAACACCCTAAACCAGCAAGGGTAGAAGCATCACATTATGGTGGCATATCAAAGCATACATAAACAAACGCAAGCGGAAGTCTTATCATAAATATCAAAGGAAAGTAAGTCAACATGACTTAAACAATACATAAGTTCCAAAAGAAATCCAAATGAAGGAAACATCATAATCCGAGTCTCAAAACAATGAAACAACATAGTATCAAAGCTAAGATGTCTAGGGTAAGTCTGCACTCAGCTCCTACTCTCATCCCAAAAGATAGCCCCAGCTCCTAGCTTAATAACCTGCCGCGGAGAAAAGAAATGCGGCTGAGCTTAAAAAGCTCAGTGAACAGATATACAAAGCAAAGTAATGAAACTGAAATGAGAAAACAGAATATGGTGCATTGGGGAATAACAGAAGGTATATCATAAGTGTATCAAAGGTGTAAAGGTTGTCAGAAATCTACCACGAGTCCAGAAACATATCATATCATAACATCATAATCATAATCTTCATAAGTAACATAAGTAACATAATGGAGTAGCTAGCTCCCAGAGTTTTGAAGGGCATGTATTGCACACAGTACCAATCACCAGAAACATAACATATAACATAACAGATCAGATCTAGGATGCATCCATACGCCTCTGCAGAAATCACAGTGGCCAAACATATATCCTTGAGCTCATAAACATATAACAGAAAAGGGACGGGATGGAACATCACTCGACCACCCTAGAGTCATGCCATTGGTGCATCAATGACATGGTCATGGAACCCCCATGACTAGTGAAAGCTCGGGTATCAAACTGAAGGTCAAACAGAATGCCATAGTAATGACACAGAATCTAAGGTCATCAGAAATATCATAATCATAGGTTCATATCAGAGGGTGCATAACAAAGGCTCATATCAAAGGCTTATATCATAATGTCATAAACAGAAAGGCTCATAGCAAAGGCATCAAAATCAGAAGCTAAGCAATCAAAAGATGTGAAAGGATCATGAGAAACCTTATAAGAAATGTCGGAATATCTATACCTTAAGAGCAAATGAAAGCAAACTCGGAAACACATGTCACTCATTCTTCAACAAATCTACATTAATTAATAACCATTTTATTATTTAGGAGTCTACCGACTTGTTTCATACTTTACAATTAAGTTTGTGATTTATTTAATATAATAGTATTGGCCCCTTTAATTGTTGTGAAACCTTATAAGTAGTTAAATGCCATCAAATGTAATTGTTAGGCTTTGCTTATCAGTTATATATTGAGGAAACTAATATAATCCAGTTCTATGCTCAAATACGTCCATACTGCTTACTATACTGATCCTTGTAACTCACCAATTTATATTCATATAAGAATATTGATGAAGCGAAAAGTGTACCGCTTTTAGGGGGTCATTTAAGCCCTAAATCGTATTTATTTGATCAAATATTGCCCTAAATCGTTCCTTTTGTCATTTTAGGTACTTTGGAGAAGAAATCTGGAAAAGGAAGCATTTTGGACGTTTTTGGAGCATAAAAGTGAAGAAAACAACAAAGTCTCAAAATCGGCTGGAAAAGTACCTTTGACGGCGTCAAGTATTGCTCTTGACGGCGTCATGGCTTGGCAAAAGAGGTGGATATGAAAAATACCCGTGACGCGCCAGAGAGTTTTGCAATGTAATTTCTGATGGCGTCACCCTTTGAGGTGATCAAGGCCATCACGGTTTAAGCTAAAGAGGGACGGTGTCAAGCCCTATTCTGACGGCGTCAAGCCTTGATAGGCCAGAGCGGATTTTGGAAGGCTACAAAGGGACGGCGTCAAGAAGGCCATCCGGGAACCCTAGACACGGCGAGGTGACGGCGTCAAGTCCTATAACGTGACGCCGTCAGCCCTTAAACTCTATATATAGTTTTACAATTTTTTGTCATTAGTGTGCAACTTTGTGAGGAGAAACCCTAAGACGAATTTCTGCCATTTTTAAGGGTTTTCATACCCTTGGATCTCTCATGTTTAATTGAAGATAAGTAATCACTTAATCAATCAATATGTCTATGTGTTGTTTGATTATATCTTGTTCTTGTCTTTTAATTAACATGCTAGGCTAGATTTATCTTGTGTTTGCTTAGATCTAATGAAACCTAACTATTGATTATCGGTTATTAGTGTGTTATTAATTGTATTGAATGATTGTTTATCGATGTTAGGCTTAAGAAAACTGGCTAACTTCCTATACGGTAACTTGCTTGAACGTCTTAAGAAACATGAACCAATGCGTACTAGGTTTATATGGTTGTATTTAATGCATGAGCGAATTCTAGTGATCCCATGTTAGGAGCTTCTTAGCCGGCTCGACATAGGAGTGAAGTAGGAGCTTGTAGAGTTGGGGAAGTACGTACGCCACCCCACGATTGGTATTAAGGAATACACCCGTCATCCACGCAATTAATACACACTAATCAACCGGTAAAAGATAGTTAGGGAGTAAGGAAATCTAAGTAAACACATTTCTCTCCATATAAGTTTCACAACCTTTTCATTTTCAGTTATTTTATTTTATTTGCATTCGTAGTAATTTGGGTTAGTTGACTAGCAACTAATTCCGCCCACTCCTTCAAACCCGAGATTTTACTTGCTTTACTTAAAATATAAAAATACAAAAAGAATCTTCCCTCACCCTTAGACCTAATTAGAGTAGTTTTTCATACCTAACGAACACTATTCCCTGTGGAGAACGATCAATCCCCCGTACTTACCACTACACTATACTACATCGGTCAGGTACACTGCCTGGTGGGGTTGTAAGCCTCTTGAGATCCCTCGAGAGGTAAAACCTGTTGTAAGGTTGCAAAACCACGCATCAAGTTTTTGGCGCCGCTGCCGGGGAATAGTTATTGTTTAGGTTGAATTTTTATTTTATTAGGTCTACTCACTAGATTCCTTTCTAGTGAGATTTTTATTTTATTTTTCTAGGATTTCTTTAGTCTATCTTTTTTCTTCGTTTCTTTGTTTGTAACCATTACCATCCGACATCATGGAAGGTGGTAATATCCTCGATCCCAACAACCCACCACCACAACAACACCCACCTCCTAGAGCCCGTACCTTAGGAGACTACTCCCGTCCTAGCCACCATGGCTATCGAAACACCATTGAGCTCACTCAAGGAGCCAATGTCACTCCCTTGCGATCCGACACCATCCGGTTGGTGCAAAGCGGATGCGCATTCCATGGACTTCGTTCTGAAGATCCTAATCAACATCTCAAGGACTTTCTCAAAATCGTTGATTCCATAGACCTTGATGTTGCCACTCGAGAGACGACCCGACTGCGTCTCTTTCAATTCTCTCTGCGAGACCAAGCTAGTCAATGGCTAGAGCGTCTACCCGCAGGATCCATCACCTCTTGGGATGATCTCACCACTCGTTTCCTTGCTCAGTTTTTCCCACCGGGAAGGACTACCAAGCTAAGGAATGATATCTTGATGTTCCAACAACGTCAAGGCGAAACCCTCTACGAGGCATGGACTCGATTCAAGGACTTACTCCAAAAAGTCCCTCACTATGGCATAGAACTTTGGCTCCAAGTCCAAATCTTCTATGACCATATCAATCTCTCCACGAGGCAAACCATTGACCAATCGGCCGGTGGTAAGCTACGTGATCTAAGTGCGGAACAATCATGGGCTCTCCTAGAAGATCTTGCTCTTTATGACAACGAAAGTTGGAGTGATCCCCGTGATTTGAATAAAACGGTCAAGGCAATATCTTTGCCTTCGAACAATTCAAGCACTTCCGACCGTAGGATCATAGAACTTGAAGACCAAGTCAAGTTTCTTATGAAATCCTACGAGGCTCCTAAAACTTCAAGCCAAGTGAACAAAATCACTTCTTCATGTGAATTATGTAGTGGTCCCCACGACACTCGTGATTGCATGGAACTCCCCGAACAAGCTTTTGCGGACTACGCATCCTCGCGTACCGACGGAGCGGGAGACAAGTGGTACACTTTCAAACCCGAGCCAAACCCCTACGGTGATTCATACAACCCCTCATGGAAAAATCACCCAAACCTTAGGTGGAAACAAAATCAAAACGCACAACAAACCAATTCGTCCAACCCACCTAATCGTTTTCAATCAAGCGGTTCATCTTCGAACCGTACTTTCAACAACAATCCTTCCAGCAATGGTAGTACCAATAACTTTGAAGGATTGATGTCCCAATTTATGGCATCTCAAGAAGCTCGTTTGGCCAAGTTTGAAGCCGATTTCAAACAAAAACAAAGCGAGATGACCAATAAGATTGACACTTTGTTGAAAGCCCTCAATGACCGAGAAATGGGAGCACTCCCTAGTAACACAGTCAAGAACCCGAAACTAAACGTCAACGCCATCTCGTCAGTTTCGTCTCCTAGTTCTTGTCCACAATATTATTCGGTCAATTCCATGAGCACGTGTTTCAAACAAACCCAAGTCGTTCAAAATGACCAAGAAGTTATGACATCCAAATTGGTCAACAACATAGTTGAAACACCTCCCACTCAAAACCTTGACAATGAATTCAAGGAGCTCCACCTTGAAAGTCCGGTTATTGATGTGTTGGATGAGAAGAAGCTCAAGTTAGGTGAAAAAGGGACCGCCTTCGTTCAAAACAAGCTACATAAGAAGTTAGATGATTCGGGCTTATTTGTTCTACCTTGCAAGATCGGTAATTCTGAGGCTTATGACACATTAGCCGATCTTGGATCAAGCCTTAACCTACTTCCGTTACCTCTCTACACCTCTCTAAAACTAGGAAAACTTGAAGAGACCGAGGTAATAATAGGCTTAGCGGATGGAAGTGTTGCTTACCCGATTGGAGTAGTCAAAGACGTGTTAGTACACATAGGAAAACTAACCATTTTAGCCGATTTCCACGTCCTTGATATGGTTAGCGACCCTACATGCCCCTTGTTGATAGGTAGAGGATTTTTGGCGACCGCTAGTGCTATGATTGATTGTAAGGAATCTAAGATAGCGGTAGGAGAAGGTGATACTTGGTCAGTCTATGATGTGAAGAAACATGCCTATGACACTAGTGAGGAACCAACACCCCATTGGTTAGAATTAAATAGGAGACCATCTAGATATGGACCTTGGATCGATAGAGACTTCATAGGACCCCAACGCCCATTTTACCTAGAAGAGGACTTTGTGAACCGAACACATACGGTAGAGCAACTCTTGGCTATGGACACCGAATTAGATCCATTTGAAGACCCTCTAGTTTTTAGGAAGATGATTGAGTTCCTAGGAGTTTTGCCAATTAACCTAGGGATGAATAAGTGGACTTGTGAGGACGATGATCATAAGTGGGATTGGGACAAACCACCCAAAGATGGAGATGGGTCATGGCATATTAAGATGACATTGTATGACCTGGATGGAGAGAAGTTTGAAAAGATATATTGTACTAAGCGGACCAATAGGAAACTTCAATCCAAGCTTAACCATAAAGACGTCCTCGATGACGAGCTCACTTACATAGGGTAGAAGGACTTTGAGTCTAGCTGCAAGACTCGTTAATAAAGAAAAGCGCTTCTTGGGAGGCAACCCAAGCTTTATTTGCTTTGTGTGTTTATTTATTTGTTTGTTTGATTTTATTTGTTTCCGTATGTGTGTTTAATTTTTATTATTATTGATTCATGTTCAAAACTAAATTGTGAAAATGCTTTATCTTGTTTTTAACTTCGTCTTAACTACATATAAAGGTATTTTGCAAAAGTTAAGTGTAAGGGAAATCCAAATCAGTTTATTAGAACAAATGAACATGAATCGTAATAATAATAAATTAGCATACATATTAGTATTTGTTTGAGTCAAATGCTTGTATCGAGTCATAATGATGTTTTGCAGGATTTCCAGGAAGTAAGGTAGAGGTTTTTCCAGAAATTTTCCGGAAACTTAACATGAGAATTCTGTCAGATCATTTCTGACGGCGTCAGGGTTTACAACCTGACGGCGTCAGGTGTTAATTTTCTGAAATTTTTGAAAGTTTTGTTTTCATAAAAAGTTTTTATTAAATCTCTAACTTATAAACTCCAGGAATCTGCAAAAATAATCATTCCACAAGCATTATATCCTTATATAGAATTTATCCCGCCGATGTTATGCAGGTTTTCGTGTTTGTTTTCTCAGGATTAACAGGTTATTTTGGACAAGGAGATGTATGGGGAATCAAGCTTTTGGCGATGCATTAGTCTTGGAGCTTCTACATTCTCTTGGAAGAAGATCTAACCATGTTACCTCTTTATCCACCAAACGAATCAGGGGAGTATTTGATTTCATTCTTTTACCTTATTACTTTTACATTTTGTTATTTGAACATTGGGGACAATGTTCATCTTAAGTGTAAGGGGGGGGGGGTAAAATACGATACTTTAGAGAATGCTGTTACGCTTGATTTTTGTTTGTTTGATGGTAGATGTGTAATAAAACTGAGATAAATACCTGTTAGGGCAATTTTAGTGCCATATTTAAAATTTTTTACAAAATGTAGGAGTGAAACTTTGGTCTTAATGAGCGTCTCATGGATAGGAGTTATATGACTAGCACAAAAAACCGTACCACTAAAAAAATTTTCCACCCCCAAATATGTGAGGTTCGCCCCTAGAATTGGTAGGAAAAGCATTTATGCTATGATGTGTGTACCGGTAGCACTTAGATTCTAGAACTTGCGTTAGGACCATTCCGAGGCCACAAGTGAGACTACATTCGTGTAGTTAGATTTACTACATGATAAGAGGCATTAGGATTAACCCATTGTTTTACACCTGTGTTTTTGTTATAATTACGTTGGCTACATTGGTCAAGTAATTCTCCCACACCCTTTGCGTTGTACTCATTTTTAGTACACGATACCCCTAGTACACCCCTCAGAGCCTATCTTTTCGTTTCGACCTTTAAGCATTTTACTTAAAGGAAGAATTTGTTACACCCCACTTAAATGTACACCCAAATCGCCTTAGCCTACCTTGTATGCACTCATTTTTAGTCCATTATTGTTACAACATTTGTTTAAACCCTAAGTTAATTATCTAATTGATTACATGGTTGCTAAGTCGAGTAATATCCTTGTACATATTGTTTTGGGACGATTGGGACTCATGGGTAAAGTACTAGTGTAATGGAGTAATGGGGAAGAACAACATTATTACCCCCATATGTGCTAAATATTTTAAAAGTACTCCAAGTGTTTCGATTATCTTAATTCGAGTCATTAGAATAGTTATTTGTAAAGTTATGTAAAAGTTCAAGTGTAAGGGGAATGCAACGCCCCTATGATGTATTATTTTGGATGGTAGGGCAAGAGTGTATGTGAATCGGAAAAAAAAAAAAAAAAAAAAAAAAAAAAAAAAAAAAAAAAAAAAAAAATCAAGAAAAATACAAAAAAATGAGAAAAAGAAAAATAGAAAAAACATACGGACTACCATCCCGTTTCATTTTATGTTTATTTCATGTTTTTGTTATTTTGTTTTTAGCTTAAGTCGAGTCTAGTCTTGGCTTAGCAACGCCATATTTTACATGTAATTAATCAAGATCTTTAACTCGCCACCAGTAAAATATCCCTTATCCAACAAAACCGTGTTTATCATATCCCTACACCTCATGTTATAACCCGTTTAAAAGCCCTCTTTGATAGTTTATCTTAGGTGCTTACGCCGAGTGGAGGAGGTTTTTGATCCTTTCCCAAGCCTATGGTAATCTATTTGCTATGACAGGTAGTGAGAGATATTATCCGTTTTCATTTATGAGATTTATTTTGATGACACCTGAGAGATGTGAGTACCTAAACACTACTTGTGAGGTGCTAGTTTGTAATCTCCGTGCTTATTATGATTAAAATGGAACGACCATTTGTTGTAATTACTATTATATTAGCGTTAAATGACCCCTAACTTGTATTTTGACTAGAATAAAAGCGCATTTGCTTGAGGACAAGCAAATCTCAAGTGTAAGGGTATTTGATGAAGCGAAAAGTGTACCGCTTTTAGGGGGTCATTTAAGCCCTAAATCGTATTTATTTGATCAAATATTGCCCTAAATCGTTCCTTTTGTCATTTTAGGTACTTTGGAGAAGAAATCTGGAAAAGGAAGCATTTTGGACGTTTTTGGAGCATAAAAGTGAAGAAAACGACAAAGTCTCAAAATCGGCTGGAAAAGTACCTTTGACGGCGTCAAGTATTGCTCTTGACGGCGTCATGGCTTGGCAAAAGAGGTGGATATGAAAAATACCCGTGACGCGCCAGAGAGTTTTGCAATGTAATTTCTGACGGCGTCACCCTTTGAGGTGATCAAGGCCATCACGGTTTAAGCTAAAGAGGGACGGCGTCAAGCCCTATTCTGACGGCGTCAAGCCTTGATAGGCCAGAGCGGATTTTGGAAGGCTACAAAGGGACGGCGTCAAGAAGGCCATCCGGGAACCCTAGACACGGCGAGGTGACAGCGTCATGTCCTATAACGTGACGCCGTCAGCCCTTAAACTCTATATATAGTTTTACAATTTTTTGTCATTAGTGTGCAACTTTGTGAGGAGAAACCCTAAGACGAATTTCTGCCATTTTTAAGGGTTTTCATACCCTTAGATCTCCCATGTTTAATTGAAGATAAGTAATCACTTAATCAATCAATATGTCTATGTGTTGTTTGATTATATCTTGTTCTTGTCTTTTAATTAACATGCTAGGCTAGATTTATCTTGTGTTTGCTTAGATCTAATGAAACCTAACTATTGATTATCGGTTATTAGTGTGTTATTAATTGTATTGAATGATTGTTTATCGATGTTAGGCTTAAGAAAACTGGCTAACTTCCTATACGGTAACTTGCTTGAACGTCTTAAGAAACATGAACCAATGCGTACTAGGTTTATATGGTTGTATTTAATGCATGAGCGAATTCTAGTGATCTCATGTTAGGAGCTTCTTAGCCGGCTCGACATAGGAGTGAAGTAGGAGCTTGTAGAGTTGGGGAAGTACGTACGCCACCCCACGATTGGTATTAAGGAATACACCCGTCATCCACACAATTAATACACACTAATCAACCGGTAAAAGATAGTTAGGGAGTAAGGAAATCTAAGTAAACACATTTCTCTCCATATAAGTTTCACAACCTTTTCATTTTCAGTTATTTTATTTTATTTGCATTCGTAGTAATTTGGGTTATTTGACTAGCAACTAATTCCGCCCACTCCTTCAAACCCGAGATTTTACTTGCTTTACTTAAAATATAAAAATACAAAAAGAATCTTCCCTCACCCTTAGACCTAATTAGAGTAGTTTTTCATACCTAACGAACACTATTCCCTGTGGAGAACGATCAATCCCCCGTACTTACCACTACACTATACTACATCGGTCAGGTACACTGCCTGGTGGGGTTGTAAGCCTCTTGAGATCCCTCGAGAGGTAAAACCTGTTGTAAGGTTGCAAAACCACGCATCAAATATCGATATTAAATCCGCTACACATGATCCTAGTCCTAAACTTATTTTTAAACTGATATGATGCAAGATACTTATAGACCAATCAATTGTTTATTAGGAAGTTCATGCAAGGTTTCTATTCTCCACACATATAAACACCCCATCGTCACACACATATATACCATTTCTATATTTCTTTAACCTATGCGAGACCAACAAGTACTAATCGAGTCATAATTCAATTCGAATCAGAGACACACAGCGACACACACACATACCCAAACAAGACATGTTTACTTCCAAAATCATGCATGCGAGGCCAAAAGGAGACGCAACATGCGAGAGGATACACATACTAACGCTGCAACAAGTACACCACACCCTTATCTTTTTAGTCGCGATTTGTAAGCATGTATGTGTATATGTTTTAGACGTAGGTCGACACCAACCCACACAACGAGCCATTTTAACAACCCAAAATCATGCTCGCGATACACACATGAAATCATAAATTCCCACAGCCCTCATTATCTTATATACGCCTAGGGTTTCATCTTTTAACACCTCATTTAATTATCATACCATATTAGAGTTTATATTTATAACACAACATGTTCAATCGTGTGTATTACCGATTTTCCAAATAAGCTTAACGTTTGACAATCTAGGGCTGGACGAAGGAACTCGACAAGAACAGAAAGCTCACTCGACACATCCTTTATATATATATATATATATATATATATATATATATATATATATATATATATATATATATATATATATATATATATACACGGTGGACAGCATGTTTTCAAGTTTTAAATTAACTCATGTGTTGATGTATGATGTTCATGAGTACATGCAAGTTGAAGTTCAAGAATACCTTAGTCGAATAATAGATCGGGACTGAATAAGATTACATGAGCGAGACCAATCCAATACACGAACATGAGAATCAAAGAGATGAGACCGACTCCAACACCTATGCGCACAGTCACCATACGTACCATCTCGAACCAATAATGATCGACAGCAGGGAACACGACACTTGAACACAACGACACAATCACCTAACCTTCGACCCTTGTTTCTTGTAGAGATAATAACATGGTTGGGAAGTTGTTTATTATTTTGTTACGGCTTGTAACTAGATACAATGAAGTTAATCAGGGATGATATAAACACAATGGAATAGATTTGAATTCTGTCAAAACGTGTATGGATAAAAAAGGAAAGGCGTGTTTATTATTTAGGCAAAGATGCGCTACATATCTTCAAAAGGAAAATGGATATATACGATTATTTGGAAGTCTTATCTAAATGATTTTCGGTTCCCAACTAGTTTAAGAAAACGTGTAGAGTTTAAATGAAAGAGTGTGCATCATTTTTATGTAGTAACTTAGGATGAGGAAAAAAATAAAATATCTTAGTTATGGATAGCTTAAGACAAATGTTAGTAACTTATATATCTATATATTTCATAACAAAAAGTATTCATATCCCTTAATTATTAATCAAACTTAGGGTAAAATCAAATTAATTAGTTAAATGTTAAACTAAATTTTAGGGTATTACAACAGAATTGACCACATGTGCAACTGGGCATTGAGCCAAAGGCCATTTAGTATAGTCGATGCTTCCTAACATCCCAGGAAACCCATGTTTCAGCTCGTGAAAAGCATATAGTTTTTCGACATTGGTTTGTGTAGGCTTTCGCAAAAACTCCTCTCTATATAACTGCATAACCTCATCACAAAGAGTGTAGAGACAATCACTAGAAGTTTTACGCTATTTGACGAATTGCGAAAGTACACTTAATCAACGAGGAAATGCAAAGTTTTCCCGTACAATCAATACGGTGTTGAAAATGCGACACAGTATCAGTTAAGTCTCGAACAATGCTTGTGAATAGTTTTCGGCTCATTCGGAACACGTACAGAATGTTTTTTCGTCGTATAGTGAGTTGTCAACGAAGTAAGCCACCATTAAACGATCATGAGCACCGTAACGATCTCTTTCTAGCGGCGGTCGTGGGTTTTTTGGGATTCTAGAAGTGGAAGCATGATGAATAAGCAAAGCGGCATATTTTAAAAACTCGAAGGTTAAACTATTAACCTCGTCATCTAGATCATCATAAAAAAATGATCGAAATTCATATTTTTTGAGTTGGTAAATAGTTGATAGAATGGAGAAGAGAAGTATGAAGAAATGTAAAAGAGAAGTGGAGTTTTATAGAGAAGAAAGTGGGGTTTAAAAAAAAGTTCTTTTATTTAATTATTTATTTATTTTTTAAGAAAAACTAATCCCAACAGCTAGAAAATAAATGGGAAGGGGTGCAATTGTTTTGGTCGGGTAGCTACCCAAAAAAAATGGAAATCATAATTTTGAATTTCGTCATCTTGGTATATCATAGACCAATCGTGTGTATACCCCCGATTAATTTGAGTATGTAAATGGTAGCGATATAAGGTCAAGTAGTACACACAATTGGTCTATAATACAACAAGTAGAAGAAATTCAAAAGTATGATATGCCAAAAAGAAAAGAAAAAAATTAATACGCTACAAAAAGGTAGAAAACATAGCAAGTAAGATACATAAAGATGCAAAAATTTTGATTTGTGATGCATACGATACTAAAAGAATGGAACTGGAAATAAATGAGCAGATAATAGTTAGAACGAGTAAGAATATGCAAGACTTCTCTTATATATGAGAAGAGAGTAGGTTTGTCATTTAGAAAACAAAGTTCTAAATTTGAAAATAGGCTCATGAAAATGAGCCAAGTTAGAATAAATTTGTAAAATAGCAAATAGTAATATTAGCAAATACAGTTGTAATTTTATTGAATGTGTTCACATAAGAGATTGTGATATCTATTTATAATAGACATATGACTTTCTAAACAAGCAACATAATTATAACCCTAAAACCTATGGATCCTAAGCCCACAATTAGGCTTAGGTCATAACCAAGTCATCTAACACTCCCCCGCAGTTTGAGCGAAAGGAAACCGAACAGTCAAACTTGATCGAATATTGAAATCAACTTCTTGTTTTTCGTCTTTGGAGTTTTGTTTGCTTCTTCTTGTTTGTTTATTTTCACAAAGGTGGAGTTGTATTTGGTGGCAAAGTTAGGTACTGCTTGACGACTTCCTCTTTTTTTTGTGACTTTTTTTACGTCACAACTTTCTTTGCCTTAGGTAGGAGCTACTATTTTTTTGATCAACTATTTTCTTCAAAGACGACAATGATCTTTGGCGTTAAAACAAGGAGTTATGTTGATAAGATAAAAGTAGTTGGTTGATGACTAAATCAACATAATATGAGTGTGTTTTGACAGCTAGGGTTGTCGAATAAAAAGAAATTAAAAGGCTAAAAAAATGAAGACGTAGGAAATAAATATGTCGGGATCCCTCCGAATCATCGGCAAGTAACCGATGACCGGATGATAACAAATTTGTGGTGGGTTGTACATAAAGCTCTGATACCATGTAAAATAGCAAATAATAATTTTATCGAATGTTTTCACATAAGAGATTGTGATATCTATTTATAATAGACATGTGACTTTCTAAACAAGCAACATAATCATAACCTTAAAACCTATAGACCCTAAGCCCACAATTAGGTGGTGTTTTTTATATATTTATTTATTTATTTATTTATTTTAAATGTCATAACAGGCTCTTAATGAGCCAAACCTCTTAACCGATCAGACGTTTTGGGCGCTCAGACCGTTTGATTTTTTCTTTCCGTTCAGACGCGGTCAGATGTAAAAATATCTTAATGGTCTAGACTTGATAAAGGTGTCTTAATGCCTCTTGTTGACATTTAATACACATAAAAAACATTTCCTTCTCCAATATTCCCTCCCAAAGCTATCCTAACCCTAAACACATATTGCAGCCCCCACCCCATCTCTGGCCACCACCTAACGCCGGCCGCCACTTCATCTCCGGCCACCAACCGCCACTTCATCAGGCTGTTTTTTTAATCCTTCATTAGAAGTTTTTTACGATAGAACTTTTTGTCTTTTGGTTATGTACAAGAATATGTCCATTCATATTTTGCTATATATGTAGAAATGTGTGATTCAAGTTCAATTATAGTATATAATATTCTCCAAGGAATACAAAGGCAACATGTATTCCCGAGTCGTTTTCCCAACGAAGGAATAAATGGAATTATCGGTTCGAGTCGAGATTTGTGTCGTGAATAGTGAAATAAGTGAGATCAAGGTTTTATAAACTACAATTATGAAATGTAAGCTAAAAACAACTAATAAAACAATTAAAACAAGAATATGAAGCACACGTAAGTAAAAACGTAAAGGAAAACTAAAAACGCGCATAAACGGGCTAATCCCGAGCCTAAAAAGTGAAATCTTAGAAATAATAGCCCTAGATATGAAAAACTATTTTTCCTAAGTCCTATTTGATAAAGGAAAATTTTAGAAAAAAGAAATTTATTTTTTTGATTTTTCTTTTATTTATTATGAATTAAAAACTATTTTGAAAATAAAAATATATAAAAAATATCAAATTAAGGAGAAAAATTACAAAATTTGGAGAAAAGTACTTTAAGATATGCTAATCCTAGGAAAAATAAAAAATAACCAACTGCTTATACGAATAAGCAGTTATTAAGCAAAAGACTAAAATAAGCAAAAGAGGAAAAAGAAGCTTAAGTAAAAAACTAGGGAGGATATGACCAGAGAAGTCCCAAGTCCAGATGGATTTGTGTGTGTGGTGTGAAGGCTATGGGTGTGCAGGAGGTCATATGTTCGAATCCTATTACCCCCTTTTTGCCAAATATTTTTAATTTTTTTTTTGAAATTTTATTAGTGAAACTTGTAAAACTGACAAAAATAAAAACTTTTAAAAAAACAACTTTTTTTGAAAATCCAATTTAATCTGAGAAATATGCAACTAACTAAAACAGTTAATGAAAAACTTTGAAAACAAAAGATTGAAACTGATTTTGTTGGAGTAAGCTAATGAAAAGCTACAAACTAATCCTAAAAGCTATAAAGACTTAAAATCTTACCTAAATAAGCAAATTGATCTAATAAGCTGACCTAATGAAGCATATGAAGCTAAAAACATCAAAGATGCAAAACTGATATATGCTAAACCAAACAGCCTAGGTGCAACTTTTGAGCTTAAAATTAAGCACTAAGATCAAAAAGAAATTCCACAAAAGCTGAATACAAATAAAGTTCAAACATAAAAGAGCTTATAAATGAAAATGCAGACCTAAAAGAGCTTAATTAGCGCTTAAAAATAAGCTTGGAAAGAAGCTATATCAAACATTGTAACCACTGATGCAGTTTGAAATTTCAGTTCTGAACTAGTTTTAATCCTACCAATAAGCTACTATTAAGCTATTAATCGATCTAAAAACTGAAAAACATCATTAAGCTACTACCAAATTACTTGAACAATGATTATGAGACTTTTAATCCTACAATTAAGCACTAGAAAAGAACCTAGAAAAACTATAGCAGACTGGTCTTGAAATTTGGATTCTGTAACAGATTTTGAACAAAAATCTAGCAAAAATCTAGCAAAAAGACTTCAAACCCCATGAAACTTTACCAATTCTAAAAAAAAACAACTTAACTCACTGATTTGAACTCAGAAATAACACTTGAAAAGGTCTTATAACTGATTTCCAAAATAAGTCACAGTTTAGAGTTAACTAACCTTAAAATTAAGAAATTCAATCCAAATCCTTAAAATCTACTAATAAAAGCTAAGAACTCCATAATTTCAGCTTATATGACTAAATTAAGGCCAAAGCAATTTGGCTTACTGGCCTATGAATAGTAAAAACCTCTTTTGACCCATTTTGAAACCTTGTGCCAAACACTCCTTTAATAAGGCACAAACTGATTTTAAGCTACTTATTGATGCAATACTCACATATTCTGAAAAGCAGACCAAAGTTAAGCTTGTTTAAGTGTTTTTAAACAAAAAGCATAATGAGACTAGTACTTATTCACTGGTTTAAGCTTATTAGCTTATTAACCTCAAAAATCACTATAAAGCTCAAATTGAAGAAAAACTAAGGAATAACCTAACTCAGCAACAAATTAACTTCAAATAATCATAAGAAACATAAATGAACTCTAATAAGCATGGAAATAAGCAATATACTAAAATAAGCAGTTTAAATAGCAAAATGATAAAAAATAGAACTTACAAAAGCCCTTGCTCAAAACAGGGCAAAATATGCTCGCGGAGCTACTCTACTAGCTCTAGCTTGTCAAAAGACAAGCTAGTAACAGCAATAAGCCCTTCCAGGTCTGGCTTATCATCCACAAATAGCTTATTTGACTTTTGTTGATTTTTTTTTTACTTATTTTTGAATATTTGTAATTAAAACAGTAACAATCAATGTAAATACTCACAATAAGCTATGAATGAGCTTATATAAGCTTATGAATCAGTACAAGAGCTTGTGAAAGATTAAACAACCATAAATGAACTTAATAAAAGCTTTTAAGTAAAATTGGACAAATAATTAAAGCAAAACTGAAATTGTATTAAAACTAAAAGCTAAATCACAATATTGGAAATGTAAATGACAAAATTTAAAGGTTACAATAAGCTGAAAACATGAAATTAAGTTAAACTACTCTATTCTACTACTACACTAAACCTACTCCTAGATAGCTTCTGTGAGTGAGAGAGAGGGCTTTTTATAGCCATGAGCTAGGGTTTCAGGATGCTTCTGGACCCTCTCATCTTGTCCCTTGATTCCAATCCATCATTTAATCATCAATTGTAGCCCTCGGATCATGTGATGATGTGTATAGACCAATAAGATACTTGGGATTCGCCAGCGTGTCATTCCCCATGTCTGATATGTCAGGGTCTTCTAGAAGGGATAAATGGGTAAATAATGGGAGAACAGGGTAAAATGGAAGGGATGAGTGAACAGTGAAAGGAGGGAAAAATTGTTTTATTGTTTAATGAATTGACCGGGTATCAGGGTGTTGACCGGGTATGGGTTATAATAAGGGTGTTGGGCTTTTGTAGCTGGGGTGAGCTGGAATTGATTTTTGGGTTTTAATAGTTATAGATCCGGTTAAGTGTTAGATTTAGGATTAAGTTTAGGTTTAGGGGTGAACTTTGCCAATTTAGCAAAGTTATTCCAAGGACTGTTTTTGTAAAATAAAATGATTCAAGGGCTGCTTTTGATATTTGATGAAACTTGAGGGTTGACTTTGACAATCTGAGCTCATTTATGATCTACTCTTGAAAATTACTTCCCCGGCCTCGGTTTTTGAACTCTTTCCCAAATCCCGTGCTCGTTTTGTTTTTTCGCCTTTGTTTTTCTCTAATTTTTACATATCCGTACCTGCACAATCACAAACATAAAAACACATATATCTTTGGCATTTATGGTTAGTTTTTGGTCGTTTTGGTCTGATTTTGGTCAAATAAAGGTATGTGTATACACATATACCAAAATCCCCTAGACTAAGGCATTGCTGTGTCCTCACGCAATGTCATCAACTCACGCTTTTGAAACCAAAAATTTCAAACCTCTTTTTACTAACTTTGAAAAGTAGCAAAATATTCAAAAGAGATTAAGAAATCAAAAGTTCTAAAAACGCCCCGTTTTTCCAATTTATTCACACTTATACTATTTTTGTACTTTTCTCTTTTTCATGTGACGGTATGTTGACTTACATTATTTCACAATAACTTTTAGGATCACGGAGTAGGAAACACAACTCATAAAGAAGTGACCATACGGATAAAATTCGTCGTCCTTGATTTTTCACGAGTCCCCAAACTAAGCTTAAAAACGAAATCATTGTTAAACACAAGTTAGATGCCAACACTACCCATGGATGCTAAGTGTGAACTTCACGCTCCCTTATTCCTATTTTCCTCTATGTATTTTATGGAAAAATAATTTATTTTATTTTTTATTTTATTATTATTATTATTATTATTATTTTATTTTTTTGGTTTTCATAGATTTTTAATCCGATAAAGGAACTAAGTTTAGATGCTAACTAGTTTAAAATCCTTCCCTCGAGAACCGTTGCCCATAAAAATGAGGTCCACATCAAGGTCCTAATTTAACATGATTTTGGGGATATCCCTTTTATTACGACCGAAACAACTCATCTACGAGTCCAGAGACAGAGGCTTTTATTAGGATATCCCTGGAGTCGAAATTTTGCCTTATTATTATTATTAAGCACATATTATTCCTCGGCCTTTTAAACAACCTAGACAACGGGAGCGAACCGTCAAGAATAGAGAGTCTTATTTTGACCTCGGATATTTTTCCTCTGCCTTTTTGAAGTCTGAGTCAATGGGAGCGAACCGTCAGGAAACAGAAAACTTTTATCGGCTTTGGATTATTATTATTATTACCTCCACCCTTTAAACAACTGAGTCAACGGGAGCGAACCGTCAGGAAACAGTAGTCTTATTTCGGCTTCGGTTTATTACATATTAATTATGGGCCAAATTCCGAGTCCTGCGGTCTTTCAACATCCGAAACAATAGCACGTACTATCAGGAATTAGTTGTATTATTTCCCCGCAAGACTGACAGTACCTTGATGTGTACCCAACTCTTATAAGCAAGAATTCTCTAAAGAAGGAGTAAAAACTAATTATCGCCAAAATCGTGCACCTTTAATTATTCAGAAATTTATATTTTTTGGGTTTTTTAACTGATGGGAGCAAAAAGTCACAAATAACCTCGATGGGCTCTAAAGAGATCCAACTACTCCACGCTTAGCATCTAACTTATCTTTAACTCTATCATTTCTCGTTCTTCGCAAATTTAAAATCTTAAATAATAAGATCCGCGAATGCTTAGCCGAATAATCAAGCCATGCATATATAAAGTCAATTATGGGAACTTGCAAACTCTTAAAAAGAATTCGCGTTTTATAGCTCCTTGTATAAAAGACTAGCAAAAGCTTTTTATGATTATAAAGGTTAAGGGGAAAAGCTAGAGCTCAACACGCTCGGTCAAGTCAAAATTTTATTCCTACTCTCACCAGCGGAAAGTCAACAAGGTGTCAAAACACTTATTATATTTTTGCAAAATTTTTAAAATTTTCTCATTTTTTAAATTTTTTTATTTTTTTGGAAAAACGGGGCTGCCTGAGTACAAGGTAAAATCAGATCGAAAGATCACCCACCCCCCCCCCCCCCCCCCAAGACTAAAGTTAAACATTGTCCTCAATGTTTTAAAGGTAAGGGTTCTCCTACATAAATCTAAGGCCGTTTATTAATTATGCCAAAAGATAAATGTTAGTTGATAAGATTAGGATATTGGATTTCCGAATAAGCATCGAAGGATTAGACTCGAGTGGGGTAAATACAAAACCACGAGCACGAGAGTCTTCAAACTTCGGGCAAATCCTGGACATAAACAAACAACAACCACAAAACACGGGAAATGGAAGAGGCATGACCTCCTCACATCACTTATTAGAAAGAAAATAGAAAGAAGATAGAAGGATAAGCATGGGGTGCCTCCCACGAAGCGCTTGTTTTTTAACGAGTCGTATAGCTTGACTCGCCCCGAATTTAATTGTTCTTGGGGGAGCATGTGGAAAAGAAAATCTCCATCGGACTTTCATTCAAGATGTTTGGATAAGCATTGAAGCATATGAAAGTTCCACTCCGATGAGATGCCCACGGCTCTAAATAGAAATTATAAGTGGTGATACCGGGGTCAAAAATGGTATCCTCACTCCCGAAGGAGTGAAGAAGAGGAGAAATCACATTATATGTGATAAAGGGAAGAAAGATCCTGATAACAATTATGATAAAATCGTCATCATTATCAAATTTGTCATTTAAGCTTTTTAGGTCATGGTCTAAAACCACCTCAGGAGGGAGATTCGGGATAGTGTCTTTAATAAGCAAACGCTCACGATAGATTATGTCTCCCTCCGAGTCCTTAGAGTAAAAGTGATCATACTCCGGCGGAGATATGATGTGAGTGAGTTCATCGGCGAACTCCTCAAGACAAGAAGAAGAATCAATCGATGGATTAAGCAAAAACTCTAACTCTCTCAGATCTGATTCAAAATCAAAGTTATCGTCTGCATTCCCCGTTGGGATTGGATCAATATGAGCGAGTTCATCGGCGAACTCCTCGAGAAGGGAATCACTCTTATGATGTAAATTTGTGAGCTCGGGTTCCGTTTCGGACTCATCACTCTCCTCATTTTGAATATCGAAGATCGGATTATTTGATTTTAGAATAAATTCTGAATCCAAATCAAACAAAGGATTGGTGATAGTTATATTACATGTTTCAGAGATTGAATCGGAAGGTTTCTCAGATACCCTTTGGATTGGAACATGGTCATCAATTTCCTCAAGAGGATTGACTTCGACTTTCCTTAATGAGTGGATCTATCTTAGAGTTTTCTTCTTCAAAAGGCTCATCATCATCACTCTCATCGTCCTCGGAGTATGTAAAGTTATTGGTGTAAGGATGACCTGGTCCGTGCCGACAATGTTGACTTATATAAGTTTCTTGCTTGTCAAGGACTGTAGGGTATTCACAATACATGAATCACTAGTATGAGGCTTGTATGGATCGAATGGAAGAGGTTTTAGAGAGAGAAATGGGAGCCTTTTAGTGAGAGAAAGAAACTTGTGTAATATTAGATTGAAAAGGTCCAACCCTTCCCATGGGTGGGAAGGGAGTATATATAGTCTTACATAATATGTCCCTAGTGGACTGTGGAGCGAGCTGACAGAGGGTAAAGACCCGACCCACTCCACAATACTAATTAATAACTAAACTACTAATAATAATACTGATAATCCTACGAGCTATGATGATCTAATAAGTACTTGGGGGTGACCGAGTCTTCAACTGAATATTCATATTCCTAACAATCTCCCCCTAAGGGAGGTCACCCCAGAAGTAATGCTCTGAAATTCAGTCCTTTTTCCTTGGATCTTGACATCATAGCTCGTAACTCTTGATTCTTCAATATCATAGATTCTTGTGCAAACATCTGTGATCTTCAGATGACTTCTCTTTTGTTTTGGATGAGCTTCGAGTAATCCTTGAAAGTGTCATCCCACTTGATTCATCAAGTCATCCTTCAGTAGTAAAACCCCATGTGATGAAATATACTTAGAGCCGACATGGTCACACGTTATGGTGTCATGATCTTCAGCATCAGAGTTAGCAGAAGCTGTGTTGAAGGTCTTTTAGGTTGATCATGACTTCTTTGATGATGATGTGGTGTGAGCATGTCGTGATGGATTGGCATCTTTTCTGCAACCAGCTACAACAGCAACCAGCTACAGCATTCCACTGCTACAACCGCCAGAGATTCCTGCATAAGACAGTTAGCAATAATTCGACCGGTACTTACAAGTTTGGACTTCGAGATAGTCAACAGCATAGTGTGAAAACTCTCTCTAATCCTTACCAAGACCGTTCCTAATCGAAAACCCACAGAGGCCTTTTTAAGATTTTACCGTAGTAAATCAACGATTAGGTGAGTCGCTGGAGATCACTCCACGACTGTAGACCGGTTGAAACCGCCGCGACCACTAAGCGTAATCCACGAGGAATTACCGAAGTGACCTGCTTTCAGGGCTGCTTGATGTTGACCCTGGCAGGAATTTCCATTCAATCATTGAGAATTACATACGTAAATTCTCTCATAAATGTTCTGGCAGATTGCTAAGATCTGCGTAGGACTCTTAAGTTTACAACTGGTGTCTTTAATGTTGAACACCCAGTGTAGAAATAATTCGTGTCCCTATGAGATCTTATTATGCATCTCGTGGCTCTAGACTCAATAGTGCGTTTTGATTTAGTGAGCGGAGGCTGGAGAGGACTGCCACCTATTCAATATCATCTAACTCGGAGTGAGAGAGACGATAGGAATGTATTGAACTCCGTGACAATTGAAACAAGAGTCCTTTGAGGGACCTTGAGTGGCTAAGGAGGGTTGTGCAGCGTATCACTGGGTCCATGATACTTTGTCTTCAATGCCAGCAATCAACTAAGTGATTCTGACAGCATATGTATTGACCCGGTTTCTGCCTAAGTTGTAAGGAGGGCTATTTCTTTTCACCCTTTATCTTTACAATTCTTTTTCATTCTTCAACCCCTTCAGTGCTTACCGAGACTTCATAACTAGCACCTTGTTGGGTTTGTTCCAGTACTAGCTCCATCTCAGTCGGCACTTTTCCCTTATCCACTTTTCTCCTTTTTAATCATACCTAAGGACTTCTACACTAACTAGTGGATTATCCCTGGGTAGATCCCTCCGGCTCTGGCGGGATCATGGGAACTTGAGCCTAACCTAACCATCCTTATAACTCCATGCGTTAATTAAAAATGGTCGGTCTTTGATATTCATCCATGATTGCCAAACCAAATCCTTGAAAAATCTCTCAAAGTGTCCATGATTTTGAAACACATTTTTGCAGACACTTGAGAGTTTTATATTTTTCAAATGCTCCCCCTCAACATGTGCTCGAGTGATAGTTTTATAAATTTGCACATGTTAGGTAGAGCTTGCACTTTTTGAATTGATCCACTTTCAGTGAACATGACCGATTCGAGACACGCTTACATCACTGGTTAGACCAGCTTGAAATTATTACCCGTCCTGGTCAAGTCCATAGAAAGTTTCTCGAAATGGTACACTCTACTCAGATACATCTTTTTCGAGACACGCTTACATCACTGGTTAGACCAGCTTGAAATTATTACCCGGCCAAGACGTATCCTTTCGATTGATGACAATTCAAGTTTCGTCAATTCTTTGGTGAAGTCTGAGCCTTGCTCACACAAGATGCCAAAATCCTTTGTTTTGTAAAAACCATTTGCTCCCCCTCAATATGTGCATCGATATACGAAAGATTTTTGCACATATGGAAGAGCTTGCTTTTATGACCAAAACATTTTGCTCCCCCTTAATATGTGCCTTGATAAACAAAATGGTTTAGCACATACGGGAGAGCATACATTAACTTCCAAATCATCACATTTTCATCATGTTTCATATTTAAATCACATTCTCTCCCCCGATCAAAAATTTCAAACCTTTTGAGATTTGTGATCCCAATTGATTTAAATAAGTTAGAAAATGTGGGAGAAAATGTGTCCGATTAAATATATTTTGATGATGGAACATACTAAGCTCCCCCTTAATTAAGGAGGGAGATTCACTGCTTATTATACACAGATCACACCAAGAGTATTACAAGATTCGAGGAAATTACATTGTAAAATTACAAGTGCCCACCAAAAGAATAAAATCACTACAAAGACCACTTATGAAGCGAATCAGCTTATGTCGTTCTTTCCATCAGTCTGTAATCTCCTTCACGAACTCTGCCCCCAATGAAGCTTTCCAGGTTGCGAAAGATCCTTCTTGTTTTCAGTCTACGCTCTATGGCTTTCATAAACTCTTTGCTCCTTTGTACATCCAGATCAGTCCAGAACTGAGTCTTCAATTGTGGGTTGTGAGGATTTAGCTTGAAGTCCTTAATCCTGAAATCCAGTGCTTCATCGATCATCCTCAGGGTACCATCGCTGAATTTATGAATCTCACTGAATTGCATCATCATAGGAGTCCCATGCGGGTCAGTGAACTTGACAGTTCTTGGAGATTCGATTACTTTAAAGTCGTGAATGTACTCGAGACCCTCACATTCCCAATATGGCTTAGTGAGATTGAGTTTGGTCTGATAGCTCTCGATCCCTAGTTGGAAATCACTCACCCTTTGCCTGATAACAAGACCCCGGATCCATAAGTTAACAGCAGCAGCGAGCACCTTCTTGTCGCGAGGTGGAAGATGATTCAGGTGCCCTTGAAGATTCAGAAGGAAGAGATCCTCGAAGTCACTCGGAGATAAATATTTGAAGTCACTTTCAGAAATGATATACTCCTTCTGATCAGCACGACGAAGCACTATCCTTTTAAGATACTCATACCCATACATTGGGTGAATATCAATTTTGATGACACTTATGATTCTTAGATGTGAGCGTATACCCCGACGACTTCCCTCTCCTGCGTGCCTTTCTATGTAAAAGCGTTTCTTGTGGAACCACCAATGTGTGACCCCATAAGATGCAGTAAGATCAAACTTATATTCTTCATCTGACCATACTTGATCTGGCACCATTTGTTCTAGCCCAACGTCAGGGTAGTAAGCCGCCTTCATCTTGGAAATAGATAATGCCTGACGATCACCATTATTCCCAAACCGGAGATAATTCAGATCGTTGTTAAAGAAGAGATCTGCTTGAATGTTCTTCTGACCTGGTGGACCATCAAAGGGAAGAGGTTGGTTGATGTCGTAGGAACGGATCCGGTCATCAACTTGATCAGTAAATAGTCTATGACATTCTTCCATTTGATATTGGAGATGAATCACATCAGGATGAAACACTTTGACGATTTCATATGCAGGACCTTCCAAATCTTGGGGAGTGAGAGTTGTGATGCCTTTCTTCTTACAGAACCAACTAATGAATGCCCCCATGTCTTTTGTTTTCGCCAGCAGTGAGTTCTCTGGAGGTGGGTTGTGTTGTGATGCAATGGCAGCTGCCCAATTGTTTTTGGGAACACTTGTGTCTGATGATGGAATAGACCAATCTGTTTCAGGAACTGGTACTCGTTCTTCTTCAGATACAGGTTTCACCCAAGATTCCCTGTCTTCCTTGGTGAATCGTTTACTGGTGTGGTTAGAGTCATCCGATGTGTCTGTGCGTAAGAATTCCAACCACCATTTTTGATTAGGATCAACTGTTGGGATATTGGTGTTTGCAGAGACATCTTCTTCATCAGTTTGAGTAGACAAATCATCTGCAACCGATTCCTCATTCATGATAAAATCTTCAGGAACTGGCGAGAACGAGGGCTTGTATCTGTCATCAACTGTGGTCCATGCAAGCGATCCTGCCTTTGAAACACCCTTAGATGTGCTTGGGCCAGAAGAGGTAGTGGTTTGATCTTTACCACCAGAAGATTCAGTTGGACGATGATGAGCTTGAGCTTGGGTGGATTCTAAAGCTCCTGACATCTTTGCTGCTCCAGATCCACCACTAGGTGGAGGGGGTGGAGGAGGATGTGGTGGAGAGCCAGGGGGTGTTCCGGGTTTATCTTGTCTCCTTTTCTTCTTCTTCCGTTGTTCTTCAAGCTCAGCCATAAGGAAATCCTGATTATCACGATGCATCAATTTTTCCAATGCTTCATAAAGCCGTTGATGATCTTCGTGACCTTGATACTGACCACATTCAAACATTCGGTCATATAGGATTGATTTCATATCAGCAGTAGGAAGATCTCTGAATCGTGTCTTCATAGGAGCTTCCATTGCCCATCTGACTGCTTCTTCCACCTGATCATTCACAGCTTGAGCCACCTTTTGTTCTATATTAAGCTTTTCCACATTAAGTAGTCTCTGCTCATAATTCTTCATCTTTAGTGACATGTCATCAATGAGCTTTGTAGCAGCAGTTAGTTTTGATGCTAAATTAGATGGTACTTCTGGTGGGATGGGTGTTGCTGGTGTTGCTTCTGGTGAGGGATCTACTATGATGGTTGCTATTGTGGACACAGGAATTGTCAAAGGTCTAATACCAGACATGTCTTGTTTAATTGGTACAGACACCATTGACTCCACTTCCTTATCATCATGTGGTATGTCAGTCTCTGTGGTGTTGTCGTTGGCTTTATCCAGAATGAATTGATCACCATAGTTGAAGTCGGTGTCAAGGTTCTTCAGAGACGATTTGAGTGCCAGTAGACCCTGTTGGTTCATTCATGTGAGATTGCTCATCCTCCTTCATTTTCAGATTCTCATGAACCCCCGGGTATGTAGAAGCCACGAATTCTTCATGTTGTATTTCTTGTGGAGGTTCTGTAGTGGTTGTTGTTATCTGATCATGAGTATCCATAATGATGTTATCAGACGCAGCTTCTTTCTGAACTTTCTCATCTTGACTCTCACCTTGAACTTGTGGATTCTTAATTTCAGTATGTGTGACCTTCATCTCCTCCTTCTGTTCTTTAATAACATTACCAGACTCAGCTTCCTTATGAACTTCCTCTTCATGACTTTCACTTTGATCTTGTGGGTCTTTTACTTCTGTATGTGTGATCTTCATCTCCACTTTCTTTTCCTTGTACAACTGTTCATCGCTTTCTGTATCACTGGAATCTTGAGCAGCTTCTAAGCTTGGTGATTCTTCTTGATGTCCTTCAGAAAGATCGAGTGCTCTAGATGATCCCTGATCACGTTTCCTGAGCTCAAATCGTGTAGTTGTCTTGGATGCTGGAGATGATATGGTAAGAAGAGTCTTTGCAGCTTGGACCACTGTAGCTACTCCTTTACCTTTGCCCTCTACTTCAGGTAATGGCTTACTGCTCTCAGCAACAGGTTCTCTAAGGACAACTCCTTTCGTAGCACTCTTTGTAGATTCCGCGTGTTCTTTAGCACTTAGCTCCAAGGCTTGTAGTAGATCCGGATCTTCTTCATCTCTTAGACCTAGTTCAGGTCCCACCATCTCTTCATCATCATTTCGACCTTTCGCCTTGATTTTCTTGGATTTCAACTTCTTGCTTGATGCCTTCCTTTTGATCTTTTTCTTCTTCTTAGATCCCTCAACTTCTGTGGGTGCATCCTTTCTTTTCTTTGATTTCGATTTAGATTGGGTTTGTTTGATGGATTTCTGGGTTTCTGGTTCAGGGGTTTCAGCTTCACTTCTTACCTTATCAGAGAGGGACTTTTGATATTGCTCAATTTTGCTCGGATAATCCTTATAATAGGAGGCTTGACGAATATTATCTGAGATAAGGAGCTCAGGAATAAGTCTTCCAAATACTTCTTTATCAGCCCCTTTAGCAGCCCACTTGAGATTTCCCAGAACAAATTCTTCAGAGGACAAATGGAGAGGAGAATTAGTTCTGGGATGGAACTTGTGAAGAGAGTAGAGGTGGTGGATTATCAGTTTTGTGAATCTGATACTAGGAATTAATATCTTTCTAACTTTCTTCCTGCTGGCCAGATTAGACTCCAGTTTAACTTTGTCTTCTAAAAAGGTGTGAATGGAGTGAATAAATTCTTCCCAGATCCTTTCAGCGAAATCTATGTTGGAACGTTTGACAATTCCCCATAGAATTTGAAGCACGGGAGCCCTAGGTTTTTCATAAGCCGACGTCTTCCCAGTAAGACATAGGTTGAGGATGGTGACGAGTGTTCTCCATGGTTGATACATTTCACTGGTGACGATTGTTGAAACCTTGAGGACGGTTGATGGATAACCCAGATCATTAATGAAGTGGACGAGAGCCTCGGATGTAGGAGGTTGAGCGAAGGGTTTATCAGTGACAACAGGTGAGATCTGAAGAGCCCCTCTGATGGTGTCTTTGGTAAGGTCATACCATTGTTCATCTAACTGACAATGATAATTTCCGGTGTCTGTGTTGAGTTGAATCGTATTCCAGAACTGCTGTATGTAAACCGAGGGAACGGTTGCACATGCTGTGAATGCCCTGAAGAAAGTAGTTTCCTTCAAGATATCAACAGATATCTTGTAAATAGGATTGGGTTGAGGTCTTGCCACATCTATATAACAGTTGCTCCTTCCAATAGGGATCCAATCGTTCTTTGGAAGGATTTGTTCATCTGTGCGAACAGGTGTTGAGTCCTCGGGTTTGGCTCAAAAGGAGTGGTGATCTCAGTATCAGTCATTGTATCTACAGACACACATTAAACAAAAAAAAACAGTATGCCCATGCTAGTTAGACGGGAGTTAATCCTCAAGGTTAGCACATAGCCTATGTGAACATTGCAAGAGACCACAGTAAATCAAGTAGTACTCAAATATGCATCATACATCAAGCACATACTAAAGAAGCAACTGCACAGCTTAGATGTATACATGTGAGCATATAGACAAACTGAGTTTATAAGCACATAGACAAGTTGAGATCGTGAATATGAGGACAAACCGCTTTAATGACTACACATGACAAAGTATACAAGCAACTTCCAAACAGCATTTTAGATCATTCAGACAAACCGAGTTCATGTGCATTTAGACAAACCGACTTCATGAGCAATTATATAAATCAAGTTTATGTGTGTTTAGACAAACCGAGTCCAAGAGCACATAGACAAACCGAGTCTGTGAGCAAATGGACAAACCGAGTCCGTGCGGACATGGACAAACCGAGTCCGTGAGCACATGGACAAACCGAGTCCGTGAGCACATGGACAAACCGAGTCCGTGAGCACATGGACAAACCGAGTCCGTGAGACAAACCGAGTCCGTGAGACAAACCGAGTCCGTGAGACAAACCGAGTCCGTGGGCAATCGGACAAACCGAGTCCGTGGATACACATACAGGCAGCCATAAAACCAACCAGACAAACCGCATCGAATATAATACCATCTAAACATACACTCTTGATGACATTTGAATGCAACAATTTAGACATTTCACCAACTACACTAGAAATGCTTAATCACTTCTCAAACACATCAATAAGTTCACACAGAGTTTACATACTATTGCAAGTACTCGACCTATAACATGCAACCCACATCGTTGAATGTGATCCCACGAAATAGATAAAGCGCACATCATTTGGAGACTGTATGTATAACCAGGGAGCTATGCGAGACCTTAAGGCTCTCAAACCTATCTTAACCCATCCTCACTCAACAACTGAATCACCATCTATCGACATATCGCATCCAATCAAACAATAGCTAACTTCTTAAACTAATCGATTCCTCAACTTGTTAGCAAAAAATAGTGCACACAACCCTAGAGACATGCCAATCGAAGATTATCCTAACTACACCTAGACACAAGAACAGTTTTGACTTTATGGAGTCAAGCATCGATCAATAAATCACCACATTTCAAATCATATCTTAAAAAACGAAGCAATCAAGGCATGCGATAACAGTTATTACACAAATATATAAGATTCCCATCAATCAAAACAAATAACAATAGACAAACCTATGATCGATTGAGTCGACGTATGATTCAACCTAGAAAAACCAAATCAAACGATGAGAATCTAGGACAGATACGAGATCTAGTCAACTGATATGAGATAGAATCGTTAATTACCTAAGAGGAGACTCGAATGATGAAGAACACTAGCGATCGAGGGTTTTGAGAGAGAAAAGAAGTGGATTCGGTTTGATAAGGAGGAGAGAGGGTGTTTTAGGACAAACCGAATGAGTTTAGAACCTTAAATATCTCTACCTAACTTTCAACTTTACCCTAATGACACTTCTGGTCCCTGTCTTTGTAGATTAGACAACCCGTATGAATTTTAGTGTTTTGGGACAAACCGTATGAACATTTTGGGACAAACCGTATGGATTTTAATCCTTAAATATCTACACCAAATATTCAACTTTATTCTAATGACACTTCTGGTCCCTGACTTTGACAAACCGCCTAGGTAACAAGTTAAAGAACCAACTCTTAACTCTCTCAGTTAACTTTCGTGATTCATTTGGCCTCAGACTATCCTGTCACTGGAAGATTCTTACACTCAAAAGCATCCACATCTTTCAAACATCAACTCACAGAATTCATATACTCAACAGCATCCACAGCTTTCAAACTCAACTCACAGAATTCCCAAACACATAGTGATAGCCCAAACAGTTGCTATAGATTTAGCTCATAGGCAAGTTTAAATTGCTGTAGCTCTCCCCCTCAATCAATGACTAACCTTCTGTACAGAAATGTAGACATTGATTGATTGAGCAGCAATTTATTACTTGGTGATAACTATGAATGAACATGAATATAAAGTAATCCATGTTTAGGTGAACATCACCTTGAAGATGAGTTGTCATTATGATGACAATCTGCCTTCACCTGGGAACGCGGGTTGCTATCTAAAGTAATAGCAAACCTTAGAGACATGATTTACTTATAAGGAACAACTTCTGTTCGAGCTTCATTTAAAACCCCGTGTCATTATTGAATGACATTTCTAGGATCGTAAATGTTATCGATATCCAGAAGACATGTCTCTCCTTATTCAAATGACTATATACACAATACACATGCACCTATAAACAAAGAGAAACTATACACAAGAAGAAAAAGGATACATGAGAATCTTTTCATCAGACCCGTACGAGTTTTGAACTGAGTTGTTCAAAAGTCATTGTCACCATACATCACAGGTGTGTCTTCTTAACCTCCTCTTTGGGAGTTGATCTCCCCTTTGGTAGCCACACCTTAAGTTTCATCATGATGCATTCTGTGAGAGTAGCTGCACGCGGAAACCGTCTCCCTGCACTATCATAAATATTTTGTTTGCATATGTATTGGTTAGTGACTATGGGGTCCTGTCTTTGTGATTTCTTGCAAACATACATAGAGGCATTCTCCGTGTCAGTAGGTACCCACTGACAACCAACTTTCTTAAATAATCTACCAGTCGGCAACCATTTTAGGCACGATCTAAATATGCTCTGTTTCTGAGGCACCTTAGTGTTTTTACGAGAGAAAGTTTCTCGTTTTTCTGCACTAGAACTATTAGGCTTCCTAGGGTGCTTCATTAATTCTACAGGCCTATGGTGATTATTTGTCGACGTAATGGATGCAGTGACATGATCATTATCTTCCTTTGTTGGTGCCATATGAGACTTATCCTGAAAATGACTCTTAGCTAATGTTCCCTTATGTCTAGGTTGTGAAGTGACTGATTTAGGCAAACTCTTAGTCTCACCAACTTGGGGAGCACACCTTGGAGAAGGTGTTCCCAAGACTGGTGTTTTGACAAACTTAGGATTCACCCTGTTCTTGGCCGACTTCTTTACATCATTCCTACGAGAAGCTAATGAGAAACTTTTCCTAAGGTTTTGTGCTTGAAGGTGATCATTTTCAGCCTGTAACTCAACAGTGTTTGCGTCATGTGAGGTTTTATCATCATTGATCTTTTCTTGCAATTCATTTAGTTTGGTCCTTAACATTTTAATAGTCGCGTTCTTGGCCACCAGCTGATCTTTCAACTCATTTATCATGAAAAATTCCCGAAAGTCAGGTAATTCCGGATTTTTTGAAGGAAGGTTAATTTGGAACTTTTCTTTTAATTGTTGCATTGAAATTTCAAGATCAACACAATGTTTTTCAAGTTTTGAGAATCCTTTTAAAAGTTCATTGTAAACCCTTTTTTCAATCATATCAGGTGATTTGAAAGATTCAGCCGTAGGCAAGGAATTCGACGACTTGTCATGCATGCTTACATTAGAAACAGTATTATCTAGATGAGACAGATGTACCACAGTGGTCTGTGCTTGGTGTTTTTCAGGTTCGTAGGATTCCTTCTCACATCTAGTGAAGTCACTTCCTGCATTGACACCATCATCCGTCTTGTCTGATTTAGTACCATTCCTACCTAGTTCACCATTTTCCTCAATGAACCCCTGGACATCCCTCATCAGCAGTAGCAGTGTCGTTTTGTACATTTCAACTTCTGACCCAGTATATTTAGCAAAGCACTCTTTAGTCACTTGGCAGTCATAGTGATAATCCATAGTGTATTGAGAGTTGATGAACACTTGAAGTTGATTGTTGATCACATTGAGAGCCGCTCTGGATTTCTCTTCAGAATATTCTTCCTTGACCAGCTCTTGTTCTAGTTGATCCAGATATAATGTCATTATGACTGTGAAATTACCAATTTCCTGACCAAAGAGTGAAGCAAAAGCCCGTTTGTACCCCATCACGTATTCAGATTTACCAAACAAAACCTTAATGTGTGATAAAAGTGAACTGAAGCATGCCACTTGACTGTTCATATCATTAGCCAACTGCATAACCTGAAGGCATTCATCCATGTGTGACTGCGAATGTGACTCATTAGTTCCAGCAGAATCAGTATCATTTGTTTCTGTTATGGATGTGAAATTACAGTTCCCATGATCCTTGATAACATCGTACAGTTTGAGAACCTCCGAAATAAGGGAGTCTGAGTTAGTTGTCATAGTGAACACGGGATTTTACAGATCTGGTGATTTAACCGAGAAATTGAATCTTTCGCGGGAATTTCTAAAATCACCAAGACACAAACCGCATACAAGTCTGAGAGACAAACCGAGTAGATCCAACAGAGACAAACCGAGTCTACGTAGCTGAGACAAACCGAGTAGACACAAACCGAGTAAATTTACACAAACCGAGTAAATTCTTAGAGACAAACCGAGTCTACACAAACCGAGTCTACACAAAGCTGGGACAAACCGAGTAGGTACAAACCAAGTAAAATCCTTAGAGACAAACCGAGTCTACGTAGCTGGGACAAACCGAGTAGACACACAAACCGAGTAAATTTACACAAACCGAGTAAATTCTTAGAGACAAACCGAGTCTACACAAACCGAGTATGCACAGCAGGGACAAACCGAGTACGCGCAGCAGGGACAAACCGAGTCGACACAAACTCCCAGGCACGTCACTTTCACTGCCTTTTGTCCTTTTGCCTAAACGAGTAAAAGGACAAACCGTGTCCAAGAATTGACACAAACCGAGTCCAATAATCGACCAAAATAGACAAACCGCTGCCAAGAACAACTCAACTACTACCCACGAATTTTCTCAAAATCACCACACCGTTCTTAGATCTGTGAATCCAAACACTAAATACCACTCTAATACTATTCTTAAGCTAGAAAGTACAAAGAAAACCAACTTCTAATCACTAAACAAAGTACAAAGATGAAATTTATGCTACTTAATAAAACCGAACCAAAACTTAAGAAAAAGCTACAAATCTAACCAAGAAAAATCTAAAGAACTACACAAATACAATATAAAACAACTTCTAATCTCTAGACAAAGTACAAGATGAGATTTATGCCACTAATCAAACCGAACCAAAAGAAAATTTAAACCTACAAATCGACCCAAGATAAAAAACCTCACAAACTACACAAATCCGTGAATACCAACTCTCATGGACCTAACCATGGCTCTTGATACCAATTGTAGGGTATTCACAATACATGAATCACTAGTATGAGGCTTGTATGGATCGAATGGAAGAGGTTTTAGAGAGAGAAATGGGAGCCTTTTAGTGAGAGAAAGAAACTTGTGTAATATTAGATTGAAAAGGTCCAACCCTTCCCATGTGTGGGAAGGGGTATATATAGTCTTACATAATATGTCCCTAGTGGACTGTGGAGCAAGCTGACAGAGGGTAAAGACCCGACCTACTCCACAATACTAATTAATAACTAAACTACTAATAATAATACTGATAATCCTACGAGCTATGATGATCTAATAAGTACTTGGGGTGACCGAGTCTTCAACTGAATATTCATATTCCTAACAAGGACCTCAATTTGTGCACTCATAGCTAAAATTTTCTTGGAATAATGATCACTCATCACAGTGATAGAGTCATACTGAACTTCAGTGTCCCACTGATAATGATGATGTGTCATATTCTCGATCAAATCATAAGCTTCTTGTGGAGTTTTCCGCATGAGATTGCCACCGGCAGCCAACATGATTTTGTCTCGATCAATCGTAGTTATGCCATGATAAAAGGTTAGGATTTGATCAAGAAGCAAAATTTTATGATCAGGACATTTCTGCAACAATGATTTGAATCGTTCCCAAGCTTCAAATACTGACTCCATGGGCAATTGCCGGAAATTCAGAATGTCTTTCCTAAGCTGCACCATTTTAGAATGTGGAAAGTATTTTGAAAGAAACTTGAGGAACATCTCTTCCCAATTCAGACGCAGTCAGATGTAAGAACATCTTAATGGTCTAGACTTGACAAAGGTGTCTTAATGCCTCTTGTTGACATTTAATACACATAAAAAACATTTCCTTCTCCAATATTCCCTCCCAAAGCTATCCTAACCCTAAACACATATTGCAGCCCCCACCCCATCTCTGGCCACCACCTAATGTCGGCCGCCACTTCATCTCCGGCCACCAGCCGCCACTTCATCAGGCTGTTTTTTAATCCTTTATTAGAAGTTTTTTACGGTAGAACTTTTTGTCTTTTGGTTATGTACAAGAATCTGCCCATTCGTATTTTGCTATATATGTGAAAATGTGGAATCAGTCATTCATGGTATGTACAAGAATCTGTCATTTATGTCACCCTTCATCCATGACATGTACAAGAATCTGTCATTCATGTTCGTGTGTTAAACGTTTTATTATATATTACTATGAAAGTAGGAGAATGTCATCAGCAAATACCTTTTATGAAACAAAATACCTAAGTGTTAAATGTTAAGTGTTTTCAACAAATTTGAGTCCACCAGCAGATATAGTCGAGTGTATGAATGGGATAAATTCAAAAATACAATGACAACTTTAATTTAATGACCCATATATGAATAAAGGCAGCCGTTTGCATTATATTATTTAATTAACATAAGACAACAAACAAATTAATCATCTAGTATGAACCATTTGTTCTTAAGTAAAAATTTATATGTGAATTTTTTGGTCTTATTTATTATGTGGGTTAGGATATTTTATAGATCACTTTGATTATTAGGTGTTTTCTTTTATTATAGGAATGGGTGACTCAAGTGAAAAAACTAAATTTTATCGCGGAACAATTGAAGTTTTTCGCCGAAACTGTGCAATGAATGGTAGAGAAAATTCAATCAAACACATGCGAAACTGATCAAGAATATACGACTAATTTATGAGATTCAATTACGGCACAATGTCCTTGAATGTTTTAGATTATGACATTTTATTTTCACGTTGCTAGACTATGCTAAATTTATGATTCAAATGTTTTCTTTAATTTTCAGATGTGTTTATGTTTTGTAAGAATTAAATTGCTTTACAAAAACAACATTCAGACATTTTAAAAAGAAAAAAACAAACAGTCATATTGGATTCAGATTCAGACATTTACGCATCAGATTCAGATTCAGATGTGCGGTTCAGATTCAGATTCAGAGACTCTTAACAAACAAACATCACCTTAGAATGGGTCATAGCCAAGTCATCTAACATAAATTTCTTCTTGAGCCATACAAATTTCCCTTTTTCTAATTAGTTTCAATAGTTTGGTCTTCAATAATTGTCATTAGATTTAATTGAAAAAACAAATATTCCCGATATGTACTACCAACTTGAATTATTATACTACTCCTTCCGTCTCAATTTAATTGTCCATATTTCCTTTTATGGATGTCTCAAATTAATTGTCCACTTTCCATATTTAGTAAAAACTAGAGAATCTAGTGGAGGAATATTTCATTTTAGTGGTTGAAAATTAAAGTGGCCACACTTTTATTAAACTTTGTTTTCTCTCTCCTGACAAATAAATTGAGACGAGGGAGTATATACTAAAAGGCAGGAATAACGGGGTGCTAGAAATAACGGGTTGCTACAGTGGACGCAACAGTGCTTTTACGGTCTACAGTGGTTGCTACAGTGTTTCATCCCGTTTCCCGTTCCGTTATTTTCACAGATATTTCCACCAATTCTTGACCTTTCTTCACACTCCTTTGCCTCCACCTTCACCCTCAGAAAAAAAAAACACGCACACGGAACAAATTTAGGGAGATAAAAATGGGCCAAATTTCTGAGTTTCGTTTTACTGATACAAATCCACTACAGCACGGAAAACAAAAAATTAAGATGAATCTCAGAAATTACCTTTCACCAACATAGACACTAATCATTAACAGGTCTATAATTTTTTAATTTTTATTTTTATTTTTTCATCTTAATGAATATTCATTTTTATTAGAGTTGACTTTTATTATTGTTTCAAACAATTTCTGATTATGATTACTCATATTTGTCATAAATTGGAACCAAAAATTCATCCATGTACCTATGGCTGTCTTCTATTTTTTTCGTGTTAATAGGTTTTTGTCAAGAAGTTGGTGCGGTGAATTTCAGGTTACTGTTGATTTACTATTAGTGAGTGCTTTTCTTTGGTTAGTTTACTGTTGGTAAGGAAGAGTGTTAGTGAGATTGAGAGTTAACAACCAAAAAAAAATAAAAAATCTTGGGTTTTGTTTGGTTGTACACCAAATGTTCGACGAAATGTCTTAAGACAGTTTTGGTTTGTTTTGTTTATTAACAATGCCAAACACCCCTAAATGATAAATGATTAAACCTTTTATATAGAATATCGGTATCGCTATATAGGTTTACAGTGAGTAGGCTATAGTTTTCACGTACCAGAAGTTTTAAATTTAGTTATTAGCTTGAAATTGAGAGATTCCAGAGACTCAAATGCATGTAGCTAGCATAGCAATGTTTTCACGTCATCATTAGATACTTGATAACTTATTTTTGAAATCATGTTTTCAGGGGAAAGTAGTTGTTATCAGAGGAGAAGGTGCTAAAGATGGACCTGGTATGCCTAAAATGTTGACACCGACAAGTGCAATAATGGGCGCTGGTCTTGGCAAGGTAAACTGTTGGTCCTCTGAACACCTTTTTAAATTCTTTTTACCGTCCCAAAGTACCATAACATTCTATTGTGTTCTTAAGTGCTGTTTAATCAGGTAGATTGGTTATTTATGAGCTAAAAATTTGTAGCATTTTGCGGGAAGTTGCATTGTTAACCAATGGACAATTTTCAAGAAGTATAGCTCAACTTCCAACTGATCATAGAAAAAGAAACCACCTGCTCCTCTTCCTCATAAACTATTGCGACTGACTTGAAAATTTGATTATTCTGATAATAACTATGTAAAACATCGGATATTTGGATGTGCAAATTTGGTATCGTTATTGAGAATTGAAGAATAGATAATTAATTAACTACTATTGTAGTTGTTTAAGGGGGTGTTTGGGCCTTATTTAAACTGTAATTACTTTAAACACTTATCCAAACACCCCCTGCATATGAACTTTTGTTTAACTGTCCCCTTTTGAAAGTTGCAATTTTTGGAGGATTGTCAAGTTTAAATGCCTGTAAATAATTATTTCCCTTTCGAAATTTGCATTTTTTGTTGGATTGTCATAGGGTTGATCATGTATATATTCCAAGCAGATCACGCACAGGTCCATAATTTGACATGCTACTTTGAGAATGTTATAATGATACTGTGTAAATTTCATTTCTTTTCAAACTCATTTGGTTAATTTTTAATGAAGGAACGGATTTTTAATGGGCAACTTGAAAATCTTAGTTCTGAAAATTAGTGAGAACATCCTTTAATGCTCATTATATGAAAATGGATTATGGGTAATCTTTTATTTGATTATGCAATCATGTCAGGCTTATTTGCTGGGCTCAGTCGTGGATGAAGTATATTGGCGGATTACCGATGGAATAGGTCAAAAAAAAAAAAAAAAAAAAAAAAAAAAATCAGTAACAATCTCCTGATGGTTGTTTGCCGCAGGAAGTGTCTGCTGGTACTTTATTGGTCCATGATGCGGCTACTATATGTGTGGGATCAACCGAGTTGAAACTCAAGGTGAATGAAATTCTTCCATTTTTGTCCCTATTTTATTGTTTTCATTTTACTGTACCTTTTCTTTGGAATGGTATCATGTAGTAAATCAAAGAAACCAATTGCTCGATGGCATATATGTGAAGGTTCAATAAACAGCATTGCATTTTCAAACAAAGGAGGTTATATCACGACCATTGGAAAAGATGGTATACAATGATAATTAACCTTTTTTTTTTTTTTTTTTTTTTTTTTTTTTTTTATTTTCGTTTCCAATTTTTCAAAACGTCTATATATTTCTGATTCATTGCAGGTTATCTTCGAGTATTGGACTTTAAAAGTGAACAACTTATATGCGGAGGAAGGCAACTCTAAGCAGGTAAAATATTTTACTCTTAAAAGAATGGTTCATTTTTAAGTAATTGGTATGTGGTTCACTTTTACTGTTGTTCATTAGGCCAAATGGGCGAATAAGTTAATGAGTAAGAATGGGCCATTTTTATTCAGCAAAACCGCTCAAAATGGGTTGGATTAGGCTGACTTCAGAGCATCTTCTTGAATGAGTTTCTTTCTTGCATAAAAAAAACTTTCCCGGTATGCACCCTTGGGCCAAACTTTTGATATTGCTATTCGAAAATGTCTTTACCAGTATGAGATTAAAGCATCTGAATAGAATGCTCGATATTCAATGGTTGATACTCTTTAGTCATTTTACTCTTTTATATTAATAACACTAAGATTACGAGCTGCAAAGTGACCCAAACATGAGACACACCTATCTTTTAATTGTTCAGTTATGTTAGTTGATTTTATTTCACGCGTTATAGTTTTGTGAAGGTATTCGTTGACATGTCAGGTGGGAATAATGAGGAAGGGGGAGAGGTGTTGGTAGCAGAAGTTGTGCAAAATGTGATGAGGGTTCCATGGAAGAGAAGTAGGAATGACATTGCTATGGCTGTTATTGAGATTAGTCATCATGAGTTGATGAAGAATCGACCACATGAGGATCAGGTTAAAGCGGTTGCAATATTTTTGGCATGTGTATCAGGTAATGCCGATTTATCCATCTAGACGTCAAGGTGTTAACCTCAGTCATATCTGTTTTTATTTATATATAACCGAGTTGGTGAGAATCTGATTAATTTGGGGATTTATGGGGTGTTTGGATGTGCCTTTGTAACAAAACATGTTGAATAAAACTGTTTTTAGATGTGGTATTGTAGTTTAGGAGTGTATTTAAAACACTCATATTATATATATATTAAGTACCAGCCCATTGACTAACAAGGATTTTTTTATTCATTTATGCATATAAACTGTAAAGAATGATACTAGATTCATGCAAACTATATTAGATATAAAATATTGTTATTAGGTTGTTGACTGTTATGTTTCATGTTTGGTTCCAAACGAGGTTCATTTCGATTATAAAGCATTCAACAATAAAAGCGGTTATGTACTGGGAAGCATGAATAACAAAGACAATGCCATCGAGGAAGATGAGGTAATGGGTATTGGGATTCAAATGGTGACGTTGCAGCAGCAAAAGCGACACCAAAAAAGCCGAACAAGAGTGCCAAAACAATGAGTTCGAATTTTAGTCACTATGTCTGGTAATCACTATGTATATGTCTGGTAAATCATTATGTATTATTATTTTTGGCTCATACTAGCATGGTTTTGGTTTTGTAACTTTCATATCGTCCTTATGTTATTGATTTGTTAGCTAACTTAAATACACAGAACACACGGCACTCCCATGTGTTTCTTATTTCCTTTCTTGAATTGTTGCTTCAATCATTCACTTCAGTAGATGCAAAACATACAGGAAAGAGCTAAAGCTTTGGTGGTGGCTCAGTATATCAAAGAATATAAGCACAGCTGTGAAGCGGCAGCAATACACACTCAGTGGTTACTTGGATAATTTGTAGCAACAACAAACGATAAACAAGAAAACAAAAAAGTCAACACTATCGACAAGGCAATCCCGCGGCAACTAGCGGGCTACCACACTCGTTATAAACTAATATAGTAATATGTACACATCAAAGTGACGTGTTAGATATTTGCAATCACTTGTTTACTGCTAACATGGTTTTAAAAGGCGCGCAAAGTCCTCGCAAAGGCCCCGCAAATGCGTGAGGCTTGGTCATGCCGCTACACCACGCGTTATGCCGCTTTATGCTACGGGTTTTTTTGTAAACTTGATATACATGAAATATAATATGAATATATAAATATTTTCATATTTTGTGCCGCTTTATAAATGCAAAAGCTTCACTTTAGCCGCTAAGGCGTGAGGCTTGATCAAGCCGCCACGCCACGCCTCGCACTATTTATAACCTTGGCTAACATGAATTCATGTCGTGATCATCGAAAATTCGTTCACATACAAGGTCTTACATTCGTTCAATGCATGTGTTTCTACCACGCGCGACTTTTGGACTTATGTCTTACATACAAGGTCATACAAAATTACAAACTAATATGAGGATATCGTTTTACATTGATATAAGAGCCAATTCCCAAAATAGTATTTTAATTTAATTTTTATCAAAAAATAGTAGAAAAATAATACCCTTTCCCAAAAAGGTCATGTGCGAATGTGCGAATTTGCGACTTCACTAATTCGCACATTCGCACATCCGTCGTTCGCACATTCGCACATCCGTCGTTCGCACATTCGCACATCCATCGTTCGTACATTTGTTTATAAAAGTGTCTGGGCACTTGTCAAAATATTTATAGATTCGCACATTCGCACATAACCTTTTTGGGAAAGGGCATTATTTTTTTACTATTTTTTGAAAAAAAATTAAATCAAAATACTATTTTGAAAATTAGCTCTTAATATAAATTAGGTGGAAAATATTGGATGAAAACTTAACCGGTCATCTTTCTAATAATAAACAGTTTCAAAAAGTTTGACTACTCGTAATGGTATTTTTTAAAGTAAGTTATTTAGATGTGAAAATTTTAATCCGGTAGTAATAGTAATATTTAGGGGTGAGCAAAACGGATCGCGGACTGGATCGAACCGAGAAACCGGCCTGAACCGGACTGACCGGACCGAACCGAACCTATTTTGGTCCGGTCCTCGGTCCACACTTTACCTCATGTTCGCTCCTCGGTCCAGTTCGTTCGGTCCGGTCTTACGTACAACCAACCATTTTGCCTTCTCGGACTGGACCGAACGAAGAACCGGACCGAACACATTCGGTCCGGTCCTCGGTCCATGGTTTTGGGCTAAATCGGTTTCGGTCCGGTCCGAGTTTGACCCGATGCTCGCCCCTAGTAATATTATAAACTAAAGTAACAAATATTTCCAATATGTACTACAAACTTGAATATTATTGACTGATATGCATGTGCACATCAAATAAACGTGTTAGACATTTGCACTAAAAAATTTGAATATTAATGACTGATATTTCTAATATGTACTACAAACTTTAATACTTTTGGACTTATGTCTTACATATATAGATGTGAAATTTTTAATCCGGTAGTAATAGTAATATTTAGGGGTGAGCAAAACAGATCGCGGACTGGATCGAACCGAGAAACCGGACCGACCGGACCGAACCGAACCAATTTCGGTCTGGTCCTCGGTCCACACTTTACCTCATGTTCGCTCCTCGGTCCAGTTCGTTCGGTCCGGTCTTACGTACAACCAATCATTTTGCCTTCTTGGACTGGACCGAACGAAGAACCGAACCGAACACATTCAGTCCGGTCCTCGGTCCGTGGTTTTGGGCTAAATCGGTTTCGGTCCGGTCCGAGTTTGACCCGATGCTCGCCCCTAGTAATATTATAAACTAAAGTAACAAATATTTAATATTATTGACTGATATGCATGTGCACATCAAATAAACGTGTTAGACATTTGCACTAAAAAATTTGAATATTAATGACTGATATTTCCAATATGTACTACAAACTTTAATACTTTTGGACTTATGTCTTACATATAAACCACATATGCATAATTTGTATCAGTGTAACACACCTGATCGGATCAAACTCGATAAGCATTCGAAATGGCAACCGAAAAATTCTTCCAAGAACTAGAATTACCTCAGCAAAAATCTCAGGATGGCGTACTATTCCCAGCTGTGTTATCGCCTAACTACAGTTCTGAGACGACTGCAGTTGATCTATATGGTTTCAAAGAGGCTATAAGAGCTAATAAGACATGGCTAGAGTCTCTTTTAAACGAAAGAGGCGTTATTTTCTTTAGAGGCATTCCTGTTAAGTCTTCTTCGGACTTCAACGACGTTGTTGAAGCTTTTGGCTTCCCTGAAGCTTTTCATGTTGGTGGTCGAGCCCCTCGAATCAAAGTTGTTGGCAGGGTTTATACTGCAAGCGAATATCATCCTGATCAAGGAATTCCTTTCCATCATGAGATGGCTTATGTGCGTTTCTTGATTCTTTAGATTCTTTATTCATTTTTATAGACTAAAATTGCTAGCTTAGAGCCATATTTTTTCAATAGTCACCGACGAATATAACACTTTATATAATTGAGACTATGACAGGTTCCAGATTTCCCCTCCAAATTATTCTTCTTTTGTGAAGAAGAACCAGGAAAAGGGGGAGAAACACCAGTAGTTTTGAGTCATCTCATATATGAAAAGATGAAAGAAAGGCACCCAGATTTCGTTGGACAGCTTGAGGAGCATGGATTGACATTTATAAGAGTAGCAGGCGAAGAGGACGATCCATCATCCTCTACGGGCAGTAGTTGGAAGTGTTGGAATATATGAATCATATAAATACTATAAACATATATTTACATCAAGAACACGCAGCGGAAAGATCTAATGAACATGTAATTAATTAAACTAAATAAACACGTACCTTTCTTGCGTAATCACCAAGAACAATATAAACCCTAATTTGGTTTATGAAGATGTCGAACCAACTAAGGGAAAAAACACCAAGAATCACAAGCTAAAATAAGCTTGTCACTCGTTCTTGTACACCCGCGATAGTAGTGTTCCAATGGGAAAGCTAGGTTCAAGAATCACAAAACAACACCAACACTTGCAAGCAATATAGATCGACCAAGTTCTAGTGAACTTAAAAAGAGGATCGACTATTTAGAGCTAGGAGAAGAAGAGGAGAAAGAAGTTGGCAAGTTAGGGATTCAAGATTAAGTTCAAACCTAAAACACAATGAATTGTATTTATAGGCTAACCCTAAAATCCCCAAACTTGCTCCCAAAGAAACCCAAACCGTCATACCCATGGGTTGGGTTGGATCGGCTGGATCTTAACCCACAACAAGGTTTCCATATCCTTCTTTCCTCTTATTGCATAATTAGTCCTTTAACGAGCGTTATTCAAACCCCGTTAAGTCCTAACGACCATTAAGTGTTTTATTGTGAAATAAATTAAATATAAATATAAAATATATTTAATTTATTCAAACCATTGGAACTCTCACGTATTGTGTGCAATCCCGAGTCTCGGGTTCGAAACCGGACATACACATATTAATAAATATACACAAACTCTAACAGCTCCCACTTGGATATTCATTAATATGGTAATGACATGGGCTAGTCTAGCTTTAACAGATCCCAATGCCCCCAGCTTGATCCGAGTATGGTTTTCCTGGAAAAACCACGTGATGAATTTAATCATCATACTTATCCTTTTGTTGCTAATACCGCGTTAATATGGATATGGATCTTGGTCATTCCATAATTAACAATAGTTTCTCGTTTATACATAATTGAACAAGATTACCAAATCATCTGAACGTCTTCCAGATAGACTTTGGGTGTGGCCACACAAACATCTTGTCAATCCTACGAGTGGCCGAGCAGTATTAAACTTCAACACAAAGTTGAAGGAACAAATCCTTTGTTGACTACGAGCGTAACCCTCGAACTTCGCATCACCTCCGAAAATAGCCCTTATAACTACCTTTTACGGATAGCGTTAGACTACCTTACAGAAAATGAGCTACATCCTCGGCAGTCACCTGGTATCTCAAGTCTGAGGATAAATATTCATGATTTACTTAATGACGACGATCCATAAAGTATAATCATGTGGTTGGGATAAGTCCTATATTCAATTTATCCAATATTGAATATCATGTGACATTGGTGTCTCAACCTTACAGTACATTCTACCAATCCTCACATTTGTCTTAGTTCAATAATATTCCCATATTATTAATTGACAACGGACCATTTAGAATAACATTAGTTATTCATGGATTTAAACATGCAAATATAGGACACAAATATTAATAATGAGAATAAACGTTATCCGCACTTTATTTCATTAAAATAATAATTGTTTACATGTCCCCTATCCAAATACTAACCAGATCAAGCATGATAATTTCCATTAATGAATTATGCCACAAGTCATGACCACCATACTTGTTGACAAGGCATAAATCAATTAATTTGATCTATCGGAATTTTGAGAATACTTATTTCAATAATGAAATTCTTGTATGTGTTCATTCATCTATCTAGATATTGACACATACTTCATAAAATACGTGACATCCTCATGCACGAATTTATGACAATTAAACTACCAAACCTTTGTAGTTAAAGTATTCTAATTCTTTATGTATAATGCAACTATGCTCATATTGAGCATAACTAGTATACATGGTCTCCTAATAAGGATGAACTCCCACCATGACTAGTATTGAGTGTCATCTCAATCTTACTAGCATCATTGTATCAAACAACAATATGCTCTTTTAAAGTTCCGTAAACTTTAATATCCATCGTGTAATGTTTTGATATCTTCAAATCCTTCAAGATTTGAGCACAATATCAATCAAGCAATAACTTGCCATATGGTTCATATTTAGAATTTTTTGGAGCAAATCCAGGCTAAGAATGTAAATTCTAAAACATATCCATTACACTTAGTTATCTAATAATTTAGATACTAACTTTGTCAATCATCTTGCATCCAAGCATGATACAACAAGCAACATGATGTACATGAATAATCATTTCGTCAGCCTTAGATTTATTCATGTCATATCTTTTTCAAGATATGTTTCTATCTAGATCTTCTAATAGAATATCATGTTCTTTTAGAATCAGTTATTTACCGCTTATGTTTATAATCAAATAAACATATATTTCAAGGTTTTATTTTCTATATGAAGTTTCATTCCAAACTTAGTCTTAACATATAATGTTAATGTTAATGGAATGTTACTTCCCATATGTTATTCAACATACATGAAATAAGAAAATAAATACATCACTCCCACTAGCTTTCAGGAATATTAAGAAATATCTTATTTTAATTATAAATCAAAACTAGATTTAATAACTAAAATATAAGTATATCTTTTAGATGCATGCATTAATCCATTTACAAATGATTTGCACTTTTGTATACTATTAAAGATTATTTGAATTCAAACACTCCTTTCAATTACTTTTCGTCCTCGCTCAAGTAATTATCCAAGAAAGAGTTTTGACATTCCATTATTAATTTCATATAAATGAAACTAATAATGACAATCATAATCTTTATATATTTAATGTGTTTAGAAAGAATCTCAATCACATTTAATTGCTTAATTGCGATTGATAATCTTTTCACATATTAAATATGTATACAAATTTGTCCATTATGATTTCTACACAAGAATTAAAATCTCTAGGATTTTCATTTCCTTTGTAAAAATTCATTTTCATTCTATAGTGTAACTATAGAGTTTAAGATCAACTACGTTTCCAAACTAGTTATCTTCTTGGACTGCATCTAATTATTCATAGTATGAGTAATTTGCCAAATAAACATTTGCAATTTATTAACAGGCATATCACTATCCTGTAACTCATAACTCTCAACATATTCTACAAATATTTGAGATACCCTTGCGGATCTATGAATAAGAATCCCATCATCTTTGAGATTTAACACTAACATGTTAAATCCTCATTATGGTTTTGCTAGTGTATTCTAGAAGATCACGTATCTTGTAATTTTATCTTATCAAGATAAAACTCCCACTTGCCTTTTGCAATTTATAGATTACCTATAAATGCTTAGCAAATAGAGCAACACAAACTTGTTCTCTTTTGGGACTTTACAGATACAAATTGACCGTTCCTAACCTTAATTTGTTAATAACCTACCCAACAAGTAGTTCAACAAATTCTGAACTTCAATTTTAAGACTTAATGTGATTCAACACATTCCATAATCAATGGTGTCTTATTAATCTTCTAGGTTGGAGTCTAATTGAGTATATCCAATTCATACTCAATTTTCTAACCTTGATATCTTTAGGAAGATTAGAAGATATAGTTATCTTTAATCAAACAATGTTTCAAGAGTTTGATTCTCCTAACTGAACATACCATAAACACTATGTATTTCATTAGGATTAATATTGTAAGTTAATCTTACAATATATAAGATAAATATACATATCGTATTGGCTTACCTATTTACCAACTAAATCATCTTTAATGGTACAATAGATTTTCAAAGCCAATTGCATATTTTATAACATAAGTGCCTTTTAGCCCAAGCCACTTAATTTCTATGTCTTACCAAAAAGACATAAACTGTTATAATCCCAATCTACGTTATAAGTCATTAATCAACTCCATGACTTCTTGTATATGTCTTAATAAAAAACATAACAAGTTAACGTCTTACTTCAGTATAAGTCTTATAGCAATAAAAGACTTCATATTTGTATCTACAATATAAACATGTATAACTAAAGTAATTATGAAACCCACAACTTGGTTTCAATAGTATTTCAAGTTAATTTATTACTTCATATATTTATGTCATTCCAAGAATACATAAACATCTAAATATGAAGTAGTATAAGATTACTTCATTTATTTATGTCATTACAACAATACATAAATATTCTCATTAGAAGTAGTCTTATTATCATATTGACACTTGTTCTAATAATTATCTAATTTTAGAAACTTGTAAATTAACATAGTTTCATTTCATCAGTCGAGGCTGATAATGATGAAAGTATGTAATTTACCTTGTCATTAATATCTAGTAATGAAAGTAGATATTAACTCCAAGTGTTCTATAAATTAGAATGTGTATAAAACACATTAGAACATTGATCTCTTACCTTGCAGTCAAGATAACCCTTTAAATCATATTCCTTTATGTTGTTGCTTGCACACAATAAGATTTCTCCCACTTGTGCATGGAACAACATTACGTATCAGATAAACAACACGTCAATAGTTTGCTTATTTGATCAATATGATTGTGTCATAGATATAAGTAGATATAGAATCACCTCGTCTAGTAAGAAAACGTACACGACTATCCTTAATACCACAAGTGTCTATAATTGGAAAGTAATCATCTAAGGAAATTCTAGAGATAATCCGGGTAACTACCAAGACTTGTAGCTCCCACTGAATTTAAGATCACTGCATGAACTCATTATTCAGTAATTTCAGCACTATGCTCCCACTGGCTTTGACAACATTGTAAGTGTTGCATTACCAGTAAAAGCAAATAGCGTGCTGTTTACTTTCCTACACCTTTGAGTAATCCCTTACGTAATAGCTGCTAAGGTACTTCAAAGAATGTATTCTACTTTGTGAATGATGGAATATCCATCAATGCAATTAACTTGAAAGAATTGGGTATGCAATTTCTTCCTTAGTTAGGTCTACCGTTCCCATAATGGTATGTAGCACCTTTAAATGGTTAAAGCATAACAACTAGATCAAACATTCTAGTTTGCCTTTTACCAATTATGCGGTAATAAGTCTAGTTTCTAATTTAATAACTCCTAACCATGCAATTTCTTAAGAAATTTGCCATGAGTTATTTCTTAGAATTTAGACAATTCTAATTATCCTATTATACCTTTCTCATTCATGAAAATGAATAGGATTAAGTCTCACTCTTCACACGGAAAGTGGACTAGGTTTATTCTTTTCAGTAAAAATTGACTCTATCCAAAACCCCTATGGGTGTAGACCAATTTACTACTGAAAGAATATCCCATTTTTACGGTTTTAATGTTGCATTAAATACATTAAAAGAATTTTCAAAATTCAATTTAGTATTTTTGATAATAACTTTTCAAGAAAATTAAACACCCAAGGTAAATAAAATTTAACCATTTAATTTTTATTGAAAATTAGGATCCAAATTGACGCCATTTCATCACATCAGCTTTGGCTGCTAGCAATGAAAGTACTCAATAAGGTAGAGCTACACTCAATTGCCAATATACAATTGCAATTCCTAGAATCATGGGACTTACATTATATTGCCAACATCAGTTGCAAAATGTAAACATGTTTCATCCCCAAATCTTTATGCCTTGACGCCGTCCCATCACATTCAGCTTTGGCTGCTAGTGATGAAAGTGCCCAATTAAGTTTAACCAACTTAAGAAACAGTAAATTGACGTCGGTTTATTGCATTCAGCTTTGGCTGCTAGCAATAAAGTACTCAATTTACCCTTAGATGACCACCCTTTGAACATCAACATTCAGCTTTGGCTGCTAGTGATGTAGGATGAAACCTTAGGTGTTTCTTGTTGTAGTTGGGTGGCATATTACTTAAATTTATCAGGGTAATAAATTTTGATGTGTTAAATCAAAAAATATGTACAAAGATGTCATGCATTCATCTTTGTATCATATATGTTTTCAAAAACAAAACCGTTTACTCATTCGTAGCTCAAATCATCAAATCTTTTAATTGAGGCGTTGAACAAATTACAACATTGCCTTAAGATGCTTCGTATTTATCGTGGTGTACTTGGTAAGTCTAAAATTGACGCACAGGCGGGCGTAGGGACGACAGCCGCCGAAGCTGGTTAAAACCGTGCCCCTCTAAGGTCACAATTTAATGCGTACCAACTAGAACCCACTTTTTAGTTTGCCAATTTTAGGTCCGCCGCTTCGACCACTTAATACAGTCGCAATCAATCAACTAAAAAATTATGATTTTCTTGCTAAAAACAATTAATGTAGTAATTTAATTATTGCTAGTCTCGCCTGGGAGCAAATTACCGTGCGAAGCGAACCACTGTCGGCACATAAGACTTGGCAATAAATAAAATTACTACAAAGGTTTCATAGTTATTAGTCTTATTTATTTATTTTTTTAATGAAAAATTACCCTCTTTTGTAGTTTACAATCCATCATAATATAAAACACAAAAGATCAAGTAATTCACAAAAATAAATAAACACATAATAACAAATATATGATCATCCACGATATCATATAGCCACATGCAAACCTTTTTCAATAAATCCTAATATTAATTCTATGTGTAATTCTTAATGTATGTAACTAACAAAACTCCCATTGGTTTTCGAGCTCATTGTACCCAATGGACCACAGCACCAAATAAATTTTGGCCGCGTAAGTCTTAGTTAGTTAGATACCACATTGCACATAACCTTTTAATTAATATATATTGAGGTCTTCCCCAATTTTAGATTTATTTAAATCATGTGACAAATAAATTCAAAACAATACAAAACCATACAAATCAATCATGACAAAATATGCAAGATCTTGTCATGAATAACATATTGATCACATAATCATGTTAATCCCATATTATTAATCAATATTTATTTGTACGTGTTTAATTAATTTAGAGACATCACACACGGTATTCACAAATTAATCCTTAAAAATTTCATGCAATCCTAGGGTTTCTATCAAGATTTTTAAATCAACCATAAAACCCTAATCATCATGTAGGTGTCGACCTACTTATGTAAAACAATTAGGGTTTAAAAACCCTAAACAAAAATTAATTGCATGTATCTAATAAAGATCCAATTTTTAGGTTTTAGTAATTAATTACAAGTTCTTAAACGAGGCTCATGATGCCACTGTTGGAATATATGAATCATATAAATACTATAAACATATATTTACATCAAGAACACGCAGCGGAAAGATCTAATGAACATGTAATTAATTAAACTAAATAAACACGTACCTTTCTTGCGTAATCACCAAGAACAATATAAACCCTAATTTGGTTTATGAAGATGTCGAACCAACTAAGGGAAAAAACACCAAGAATCACAAGCTAAAATAAGCTTGTCACTCGTTCTTGTACACCCGCGATAGTAGCGTTCCAATGGGAAAGCTAGGTTCAAGAATCACAAAACAACACCAACACTTGCAAGCAATATAGATCGACCAAGTTCTAGTGAACTTAAAAAGAGGATCGACTATTTAGAGCTAGGAGAAGAAGAGGAGAAAGAAGTTGGCAAGTTAGGGATTCAAGATTAAGTTCAAACCTAAAACACAATGAATTGTATTTATAGGCTAACCCTAAAATCCCCAAACTTGCTCCCAAAGAAACCCAAACCGTCATACCCATGGGTTGGGTTGGATCGGCTGGATCTTAACCCACAACAAGGTTTCCATATCCTTCTTTCCTCTTATTGCATAATTAGTCCTTTAACGAGCGTTATTCAAACCCCGTTAAGTCCTAACGACCATTAAGTGTTTTATTGTGAAATAAATTAAATATAAATATAAAATATATTTAATTTATTCAAACCATTGGAACTCTCACGTATTGTGTGCAATCCCGAGTCTCGGGTTCGAAACCGGACATACACATATTAATAAATATACACAAACTCTAACATCCTTTACGGGCAGTAGTTGGAAGTCCACATACAAGACCGAAGACAAGAATGTTGCTGAGCAAATGTATGTTTCTGTAAAACGACCCAACTTTATTAATTAAGGGGTGTTTGGGACTGCTTATTTTAAAGTGCTTATCTGCTTGAAAAGCAAAAGTTTTACCCAAACTGCTTACTTGCTTAGGTGTGAGCAGATAAGTACTTAAATAAGCAACTCCAAACGCCCTCTTGAACCATTGCAATATTTAACCGCAGCTCATTTCAATGCTCCATTAACAGGGCTGCTAAACAAGGAACAAAGCTGGAATGGATAGGAAATGATGCAAAAATTATAACGGGTCCAGTGCCAGCCATCAGGTTTCACAAGGAGACTCAGCGGAAAACATGGCTCAATACTATTGCGTTTAGTTACAATGGGCCTGCAAGTGATCAAAGTAATAAACATAATACATCAGTGGAGTTAGGAAATGGTGACCTTGTGCCTGATGATGCTGTGAAAGATTTTATGAGTATATTGGAAGAAGAATGTGTTGCTATACCTTGGAAGAAAGGCGATGTTATGCTTGTTAATAATCTGATGGTTCTTCATAGCCGAAGACCATTACTAAAGCCGCCTCGTCGTATACTAGCTTCCCTTTGCAAGTGATTAGAGGAGTTATCAGCTCAATGAAGTATCTGCCTTTTTTTATTGCAACCAACAACTTTTTTAACCAATGTCAGATAACGAGGTGGTGCGCCCGCGCGTTGCCGCGGGATTTTTTTTATTCAAGTTTCTAAAAATAAAAAAAAAAATAAAATAAAAAAAAAAAAAAAAAAAAAAAAAAAAATACTGTAGCTACAGTACTGTGGTACTGTTCATCCAGCCCGCCCCGACCCGACCCTCCCGACCCGACCCGGGCTAAATGGTTTCTACAGTGTGCATGGTTGGGGTTGCCACAAAGATCCCAACAAATGTAATATAGGTATAATAGATGCTTGTTTTTTACATCACTTCTAGGTCTCTTTAATTTGTTTGCTTTTTAAAAACATTATACTAGTAATAAGCATTGTTGTGTGATGATATACTGCTACTATTTACATATGCTTGTTTTTTTTGTTACTGTAACAGTATATTTGACTTTATGTATATCAAGTTGACATTTGTAGTTAGGCTACTTGCAGCAGGGAGGGTCAATCCCCCCATTTTCTCTGTCACGTCAGCTTTCTCTCTTCAGTGACCTTCAGGCGATTGGGTGCCCCAGTAAGGCGACCTTCATCCAATTTTTCTTTATTTTTTTATTTTTTTATTTTTTTTTAACATTTTTAACACAAACTTAAATTTCATTAAAATAATTAAAACGATACATAATACTTAAAATAAATTTAAAACATTACAATACTTATTCAAAACTAATAATCTAGGTTGTATCGTTCCTTGATTGCATCCTTCAATTCCTGCATCCTTTCTTGTACATTTGGGGGCAAAGACGGGTCGATTGGTGTGATGTAGAATATGATGTCTTTATCCCGTCTCTTTTGGCCGTCAAATTCAAGTCTTTCCTTTTCAATTTGAACTTTTGTTGCCGCTATTTCAACTTGTGATGCCGCTATTTCAACTTTTGTTGCCGCTATTTCAACCAGTTCCCACATAAAATTCTGGATTGTTGTATAGTTGTTCATCAAAATCACAAGCATCCAAATTCATACGGTTAACCGGAGAATAATTTTGATAATTTGAAAAGGAGGAATGTGAAGAATCCATTGTAGGACGATACACCGATTCCGGTGGACCATACATAGAGCTTCGACGGAAGTGGCTTTGTGGTTGTTGTTGATATGGTGGAACAAACGGACGATTCATAGGACGATTTATAGAAAATAGATTGTTAGTTTGTTGTTGTGGAGGTTCTTGCGGTTCATAATCTAAAGTAGCCGGTCGGAAATTGATGGTTGGTGAGACACCGGTTAACCGGAAATTCGGATCCGGTGTTAAGTGCGGAATGTTTTGTGTCAATCGGGATTTTTGGCCTTTTTGTTGTGGTGTTTTTTTAGACATTTTGAATTGATAGAATTGTGTTTATTTTGTGTGTTTACGTTGTGTTTTTATAGGTGAAATAATTTTTTCCCCCAAACAAAACCGTGTGCTAGTTCAATGGATTTCAAAAAGGTTTTTTTTTTTTTTTTTTTTTTTTTTTTTTTGCCAACGTCTAGCTCCAAAAAAGAAAGAAAAGAAATAAAGTAGCAAGCACTTTTTATTTTTTGGTTTGTTTGCCAACGTGCCTAGCTCCAAAAAAAGAAAGAAAGAAAAGAAATAGTAGCAAGCAATCAATCGGATATGCGAACTAGTTCTTTTTTTTTGCCAATCGATCGATCGTGGCTTTTCTTTGCAGTAAGGATGGATCGATCGAGTTGGGGATTGATCGGAATGAAATTCTTCTACTGCATGCAGCCTTAGTTTGCATAATTTTAGTGGTCAGCAATGTTGGTTTTTGCCAATATTTTGAAGATAGCAAAATGTACGATTTATGTAACGAACCAGAAAATATTATTATAAAAATAAACTTTAAAAATAATTAAGTTTGCGTGGGACAAATGTGATATATTATTTCAAATTTGTAAAATAAACAATTTTATTATGGACTAAGTCTAAAGATACGCAACATACTTTCTCAAAAGTATCAAAATACGTAACATACTTTTAAAATTACCATTGTACGCAATTTACTTTTAAATTTGATGCAATGTACGTAACATGACCTGGAACCAACAGGTTACCAGGTTGAAAACTTTGAAAATTGACAGGAATGGTCCCTGTGGCTTGCGTTGACTTTCACCGGTCATCCCTTGACTTTTTTATCACTTAGAAAAGTTACAGTAATGGTCCTTATGGTCCCTGTGGCTTCCATTTTTGTCCTTTTTTTACGTTTTTGTCCGTTTTTCTTGCGTTTTTTACGTTTTCGTCCGTTATTCTTACGTTTTTTTCGTTTTCATATGTTTTTGTCCGTTTTTCCTACGTTTTGTCCGTTTTTCTTACGTTTTTCGAGTTTTGTCCGTTTTTCTTACGTTTTTGTCCGTTTTTCTTACGTTTTTGTCCGTTTTTATGCGTTTTTGTCCGTTTTTCTTACGTTTTTGTCCGTTTTTCTTACGTTTTTTTCGTTTTTGTCCGTTTTTATCCGTTTTTGTCCGTTTTTGTCCGTTTTTCTTACGTTTTTTTCCGTTTTTGTCCGTTTTTATCCGTTTTTGTCCGTTTTTTCTTACTTTTTTGTCCGTTTTTTTTTATGTTTTTTCCGTTTTTTTTGTCCGTTTTTTATCCGTTTTTGTCCGTTTTTCTTACGTTTTTGTCCATTTTTCTTACGTTTTTTCGTTTTTGTCCGTTTTTTATGTGTTTTTCTTACGTTTTTGTCCATTTTTCTTACGTTTTTTCCGTTTTTGTCCTTTTTTGTTACGTTTTTGTCCATTTTTCTTACGTTTTTTTTTTCGTTTTTGTCCGTTTTTATCCGTTTTTTTACGTTTTCGTCCGTTATTCTTATGTTTTTTTTCGTTTTCTTTTTTTTTTCCAAATTTTTTATTTAGTCCGAATTTTTTGTCCGATTTTTTTTCTTTTTTGTCCGAATTTTTTTTAAAAAATAAAAAAATAAAAATAAAAAAATTCAAAATTTTTGTCCGATTTTTTTTGACCAAATTTAAAAAATAAAAAATAAAAAAAATTCAGAATTCGGACAAAATTTTTGAACTTTTTTTTTTTTTTTTTTTTTTAAATTCGGTCTAAAAAGAAAAAAAAAATCGGACAAAAAATTCGGAAAAAATTTTGTATTTTTTTTTTCAATTTTTTAATTTTATTTATTTTTTTATAAAATTTGGTCAAAAAAAATCGGACAAAAAAATTCGTACAAAAACGTAAGGAAAACGGACAAAAAACGGAAAAAAACGGACAAAAACATAAGAAAAATGGACAAAAACGGACAAAAACGTAAGAAAAACAGATAAAAACGTAAGAAAAACGGACAAAAACGGAAAAATAAAAACGAAGACAAAAACGGAAAAAAAACGTAAGAAAAAAACGAGAACAAAAAACGTAGGAAAAAACGGACAAAAAACGAAAAAAAACGTAAGAAAAATGGACAAAAACGTAAGAAAAACGGTCAAAAATGGACAAGAACGCATAAAAACGGACAAAAACAAAAAAAAACCTAAGAAAAACGGACAAAAACGTAAGAAAAACGGACAAAAACGAAAAAAAAAACGTAAGAAAAACGGACAAAAACGTAAGAAAAACGGACAAAAACATATGAAAACAAAAAAAACGTAAGAATAACGGACGAAAACGTAAAAAACGCAAGAAAAACGGACAAAAACGTTAAAAAAGGATGATGATGTATAAAAACGAACGAAAACATAAAAAAAACGGACGAAAACGTATAAAAACGGACGAAAACGGATAAAAACGAATGAAAATGTATAAAAATGAACGAAAACGTATAAAAACGGATGAAAACGTAAAAAAAGGGACAAAAATGGAAGCCACAGGGACCATAAGGACCATTACTGTAACTTTTCTAAGTGTTAAAAAAGTCAAGGGATGACCGGTGAAAGTCAACGCAAGCCACAGGGACCATTCCTGTCAATTTTCAAAGTTTTCAACCTGGTAACCTGTTGGTTCCAGGTCATGTTACGTACATTGCACCAAATTTGAAAGTAAATTGCGTACAATGATAATTTTAAAAGTATGTTACGTATTTCGGTACTTTTGAAAAAGTATGTTGCGTATCTTTAGACTTAGTCCTTTTATTATACCTGTCTTATGGCTTATTTGGTTTTCGGCTTATGTTTCATAAGCTTACTTTTTGTGGCTTATTTTGAAATTTTTCGGCTTATTTGGTCTTATGGCTGCTTATATAAGCCGAAATATTTCAAAATAAGCCACAAAAAGTAAGCTTATGAAGCATAAGCCGAAAACCAAATAAGTCATAAGCCGACTATATAGGCCTAAACAAATACCCACTTAGTAAACGTTTTGTTAAACTGTTTTAGGGCTGGCTGTAATAGGGGTTGGAGGACACGCAATAAGACCACCATATGATGCGTTGTATCCCTAGTTTTTTTGTAATACGCGTTATGCTGCCTTATGCTACGGTTTTTTTGTAAACTCGATATACATGAAATATAATATGAATATATAAATATTTTCATATTTTGTGCCGCCTTATGCCACACCTTATAAATGAAAAAGCTTCGCTTTAGCCGCTAAGGCGTGAGGCTTTGTCATGCCGCCACGCCACGCCTCACACTATTTATAACCTTGACTAACATGAATTCATGTCGTGATCATCGAAAATTCGTTCACATACAAGGTCTTACATTCGTTCAATGCATGTGTTTCTACCACACACGACTTTTGGACTTATGTCTTACATACAAGGTCATACAAAATTACAAACTAATATGAGGATATCGTTTTACATTGACATAAATTAGGTGGAAAATATTGGATGAAAACTTAACCGGTAATCTTTCTAATAATAAACGGTTTCAACAAGTTTGACTACTCGTAATGGTATTTTTTAAAGTAAGTTATTTAGATGTGAAATTTTTAATCTGGTAGTAATAGTAATATTTAGGGGTGAGCAAAACGGATCGCGGACCGGATCGAACCGAGAAACCGGACCAAACCAGACCGACCGGAGCGAACCGAACCTATTTTGGTTCGGTCCTCGGTCAACACTTTACCTCATGTTCGCTCCTCGGTCCAGTTCGTTCGGTCCGGTCTTACGTACAACCAACCATTTTGTCTTCTTGGACTGGAACGAACGAAGAACCGGACCGAACACATTCGGTCGGTCCTTGGTCGGTGGTTTTGAGCTAAATCGGTCTCGGTACAGTCCGGGTTTGACCTGATGCTCGCCCCTAGTAATATTATAAACTAAAGTAACAAATATTTGCGATATGTACTACAAACTTGAATATTATTGACTGATATGCATGTGCACATCAAATAGACGTGTTAGACATTTGCACTGACTATACTTTTGGACTTACGCTCGCCCCTAGTAATATTACAATAATATGCACACAAACTTTAATATTATTGACTGATATGCATGTGCACATCAAATAGACGTGTTAGACATTTGCACTGACTACTTTTGGACTTGTGTCTTACATATAAACTACATATGCATAATTAGTATCAGTGTAAGTGTGTAACACCTGATCGGATCAAACTCGATAAGCATTCAAAATGGCAACCGAAAAATTCTTCCAAGAACTAGAATTACCTCAGCAAAAATCTCAGGATGGCGTACTATTCCCAGCTGTGTTATCGCCTAATTAACTACAGTTCTGAGACGACTGCAGTTGATCTATATGGTTTCAAAGAGGCTATAAGAGCTAATAAGACATGGCTAGAGTCTCTTTTAAACGAAAGAGGCGTTATTTTCTTTAGAGGCTTTCCTGTTAAGTCTTCTTCGGACTTCAACGACGTTGTTGAAGCTTTTGGCTTCCCTGAAGCCTTTTATGTTGGTGGTCGAGCCTCTCGAACCAAAGTTGTTGGCAGGGTTTATACTGCCAATGAATGTCCTCCTGATCAAGGAATTCCTTTCCATCATGAGATGGCTTATGTGCGTTTCTTGATTCTTTAGATTCTTTATTCATTTTTATAGACTAAAATTGCTTAGAGCCATGCTTTTTTTAATACTCACGGACGAATATAACACTTAATTTATATAACTGAGACTATGACAGGTTCCAGATTCCCCCTCCAAATTATTCTTCTTTTGCGAAGAAGAACCGGGAAAAGGGGGAGAAACACCAGTGGTTTTGAGTCATATCATATATGAAAAGATGAAAGAAAGGCACCCAGATTTTGTTGCACAGCTTGAGTTGCATGGATTGACCTATATAAAATTAGCTGGCGAAGAGGACGATCTATCAAGCTTCACTGGCAGTAGTTGGAAGTCCACATACAAGACCGAAGACAAGAATGTTGCTGAGCAAATGTATGTTTCTGTAAAACGACCCAACTTTATTAAAGGGTGTTTGGGACTGCTTATTTTAAATTGCTTATCTGCTTGAAAAGCATAAGTTTTACCCAAACTGCTTACTTGCTTAGGTGTGAGCAGATAAGTACTTAAATAAGCAACTCCAAACGCCCTCTTGAACCATTACAATATTTAACCACGGCTCATTTCAATGCTCCATTAACAGGGCTGCTAAACTAGGAACGAAGCTGGAATGGATAGGAAGTGCGGCAAAAATTATAACAGGTCCAGTGCCAGCAATCAGGTTTCACAAGGAGACTCAACGGAAAACATGGTTCAATAGTCTTGCGGCTAGTTACAATGGGCCTGCAAGTGATCAAAGTAATAAACGTAATACATCAGTGGAGTTAGGAAATGGTGACCTTGTGCCTGATGATGCTGTGAAAGATTTTCTGAGCATATTGGAAGAAGAGTGTGTTGCAATACCTTGGAAAAAAGGCGATGTTATGCTTGTTAATAACTTAATGGTTCTTCATAGTCGAAGACCATTACTAAAGCCGCCTCGTCGTATACTAGCTTCCCTTTGCAAGTGATTAGAGGAGTTATCAGCTCAATGAAGTATCTGCCTTTTTATTGCAACCAACAACTTTTTTAACCAATGTCAAATAATAGATGCTTGTATTTTACATCAATTCTAGGTCTCTTTGTTTGCTTTTTAAAAACAGTTTAATAAGCATTGTTGTGTGAATGTGTGATGATATACCGCTACTATTTAAATATGCTTGTTTTTGTTACTGTAACAGTATGTCTGACTATATCATCACACAATATTTTTTTTAGAGAAAATTTCAAGAACAAGCACATATATATATATCCGTGTTACAAAAATGAACATTTGAAAAGTGTGTTACCAAAATCGACTGTACACGCAAATCAATTTTCCGCGCCATGATCATTGCACACCTTGTTTTTTAAAATGAACGTTTGGAAAGTGTGTTACCAAAATCGACTATACGCATGATACGAACCTAATTCGATATAGAGATAAAAAGAACCGAAGAAAATAAATAGTTTATATTGATGGGATAAACCGACCCCCGATGGCTTATATTAATGAGATAACCCGACCCCCCAATTGATAACCAAGTCAATTACTTCATATTCAACATCATGAGAATTACATCCCTATTCATATATTTATAATAAAAGACACCCTAATACTAATCTTGTAGAACAAGATATAATCTTTATTACTTCAATTAAACACTATCTACTATTTAAATAGCGACAATACTTATTTAGCTAATAATGTACTCCCTCCGTCTCAAAATAATTGTCATGAGAGAGAAATCACAAAGTTTAATAAAAATGGGACCACTATAAATCTCAACCACTCAAAGAGAATATTCCCCTAATATATTCTCTAGTTTTTACTTAATTCGATATAGAGATAAAATGAACCGAACAAAATAAATAGTTTATATTGATGGGATAAAACGACCCCCCGATGGCTTATATTAATGAGATAACCCGACCCCCCAATTGATAACCAAAACAATTACTTCATATTCAACATCATGAGAATTACATCCCTATTCATATATTTATAATAAAAGACACCCTAATACTAATCTTGTAGAACAAGATATAATCTTTACTATAATTAAACACTATCTACTATTTAAATGGCGACAATACTTATTTAGCTAATAATATAGTCCATCCGTCTCAAAATAATTATCATGAGAGAGAAATCACAAAGTTTAATAAAAATGAGACCACTATAAATCTCAACCACTCAAAGAGAATATTCCCCTAATATATTCTCTAGTTTTTACTTAAAAAGAAAAGTGGACAATTATTTTGAGACATCCCAAAAAAGAAATGTGGACAATAATTTTAAGACGGAGGGGAGTACTAATAATAACTATAATAATATAATATTATAGTCTAGGGTCATATCAATACTCCCGCCCCAAAAACACCTTGTCCTCAAGGTGTTGTTTAAAAATCTTGAGGTACGTGATACGAGGATCCCATGTTCTTCTTTGGGCACAAACCAATTCTTGTCTCAACCCAACATTCATACAAATCTGTCCATGAGAGATCATGCCACTTTAACTTCAGAATCTGCCATCACAATGTGTTATGATATGACTTACTTTCGTCTGCTGAATGTTGTCCCTCAAGTTCATTAGAGAAGTCTTTCTTAATAACGTTTGGATCTGATCCTAGCACCATACGAGGTTCATCTTCTACCGCCATATTTGGTCACGTAATATCAGCTTCCTCCACAGTTAAAACATCCAGACACTCCTCCAAATTACTACCATCTTCTCCACTTATTTCCATTGTGGCATGTTGTGTTGGATACTTTACAATTTCATCATCAGAACATGCAACCACCAAGTTCTCTTCTGGTGTTGATCCATCATCACAAGTCTCTCAATCTTCAGTGACAAAGATTTGTGATTTAGTATTTGATATTGGGTGTGTTTGGTAAAAGTAGCAGTGAGCAGTAGCAGTGAGCTGTGAGCAGTGAGCAGTGAGTGGTGAGCAGTAGCCACAGCTCACAGCTTCTTAAAGAAGCATTGGAAAAATGAGCATTCCTAAAAAATCGCAAAGCTCACCGCTCCTTTGTCAAACCAACAATAAAAATCAAAAAGCTCATTGCTCACTGCTCATCACCCCAAAAAGCTTCAAAAAGCTCCGCGCCAAACATTGCCGTTATATGTTCGGATTCTTCCTGAGCTCTTTTAAGATTACGCCACTTCTCCCATTCTTCAACCTCCTTAGCATAACCAATTGAAATCACAAACTTCTTCAATAAATCTATAAGCTCTTCATGTCTACGGGTTGATTCAACTCTCATAGCCTCCATATTTTTCTCGATGTCACAAATTCGATCTTTCGTTTGTGTATGATATTCCTTGTTACTCATGACTAATCCAATTTCAATAACACTAATAAGTTCTCGTATGAATGGAACTTTGGTTGAACACTGATGATGAACAGTGCCCATGAACAGCAGATTAGTGAACACTAACTTGCCGTGAACAGTAGATCTCCAATGAACAGTACTTTGATGAACTTTTTTACTTTTTTTTTTTTGAAACCCTAGAATCTACGAATTGATACGAACCTAATTCGATATAGAGATAAAAAGAACAGAACAAAATAAATAGTTTATAGAGTTAATTGCATAAATCGTCCTTGAACTTTGGCCAAATTGCATGTTTCGTCCCAACCATTTCGAAAGTGCAGAAATCGTCCCTGTGGGAAACCTTTGAGTAAATTCTCGTCCCTGATTGGGACGAAACATGCAATTTAGCACTTTTGAAACATGCAATTTTTGTCCCAACCAGGGACGAAAATTTGCTCAAAGGTTTCCCACAGGGACGATTTCTGCACTTTCGTAATGGTTGGGACGAAACATGCAATTTGGCCAATGTTCAGGGACGATTTATGCAATTTACTCTAGTTTATATTGATGGGATAAACCGACCCTCCGATGGCTTATATTAATGAGATAAACCGACCCTCCAATTGATAACCAAATCAATTACTTCATATTCAACATCATGAGAATTACATCCCTATTCATCTATTTATAATAAAAGACACCCTAATACTAATCTTGTAGAACAAAATATAATCTTTACTATAATTAAACACTATCTACTATTTAGATAGCGACGATACTTATCTAGCTAATAATATACTAATAATAACTATAATAATATAATAAGGGCCAATTTCATATCTCCCATTCTTTTAGTTTGAAATTTCATATATACCTAAACATGCATTAAAATCATTGTACGTTATTCATTCAATACTTGCACTTTGGGTATATATGAAATTGATCATAAAAGTAGGGTGATATATGAAATTAATCCTTATAATATTATAGTCGGTTTAATCAACGAGCAAATCAATTTTGCGCGCCATGATCATTGCACGCCTTGTTTTTTATTACTACACGTATATTTTTATCAAAGTAAGAGTGAATCTTAAGGTCAAGTGAGCTTTTTGCGCAAGTGTTTGCTCTCCAAGCTTTTTGTGCGCCTAATTTTATTAAATAAACGGTTATTATAGGGACACGTGTCTTAAGCGTGAAAAATGTTTGCTCTCCGTGATTTTCGTAAAGGGATTTGCACTCTTAGTAGATTTTCGTAATGGATTTGCTAAGAGTGTAAATCATTTTTATTTATTATTTTTTTTTAATTTATATTAAAACTGATTTGCTAAACATTGTCCACTGGGCAATGCTTAAAGCAACAATTAATATGAATATAAAAGAAAATTTAGACTTTGTTAAATTAAAAATGATATATATTTAAGTTGATTTTTATGTTCTACTTATTGTGCATTAAATATATAATTACTTTAGATATGAAAAGAATAGATTATTTAATGTGGATTAAGCAATAAGCATTGCCTCGTGCGCATTATTTAGCAAATCCCATATCAAAATGACATTTTTAGTTAGTTTGCATAATTTTAGAGGTCAGCAATGTTTGTTTTTGCAAAAATTCTAAAGATAGCAAAATGTACGATTTATGTAACGAACCAGAAAGTATTATTTTAAAAATAAACTTTAAAATAAGCAAAAATTAAGTTTGCGTGGAACAAATGTGATACATCTATGCTATCTAAAGATCCAATGGCTTAATTAAATGTGAAAGAGTGATTGTGCATAGAATCATGTACGATACAAGGTAGTTTAAGCAACATGTAGACTATATGAATTATTGTGTATAACTCAATTGAATGTAATGAAATGGAGGTGAATATGAAGTGTTCTTGGATTAAATGTTGGTTAGATGAAGTGCAAGGGTTGCAAGAATAATTTATGATTTATCCTAATGCATGCCTATATAAACCGGCCAAAATCACATGCACAAACACAAAAGTTCGAATCTTCATTCTTGATTTTCAAAAGTACAAATCTTCATTCCTGATTTTTTTTTCGTGTGCAGGTTATACAGCATGATCATAATGCAAGAAGTTCAAGACTACCTTATAATTTACTAATCTGTCCATAATAATTTACTACATGATTCAGTCATCTTTGTATAATCAGTTTTCTATGAGGGAGAAGTATTATTGTTTTCTTCATATATTTGCTGTTTCGGAAGGATTTTCACTGATTTGTGATATATTTGAGGCACATTTTATACAAGCATACCTTAAACTTTTGGTTTTCGTTTACTAGCGTATTATTCGTTTCTTTCCTAAAGCTCATGAATTAAACTTTTTCTTTAGTATTAAAGTTTCGTTTCTTTCTGAATATGATCAAAAGGACAATGGATTATATTGGTCTATTTGTAGTCTTAATATTGGCTCAAGAAATTTTAATCTATGTCATTATCCTGCACTTGATAGTAATTTGTGCTTCTATTATGATGTCAATATGGTATGTATCGTTCTGTGTGCGTGTCAAAGTGTACTTATAGGTTATAATTTGTGCTGCCATTATTTTTATGCAGAAGGAAAGAATGAGTTTTTTAGGGTGGCTTGGTACCTCACAACGAGATAACATGTGTTTTATGTGCTAAATGCTTACAATTGTTTTGAGGCCTTCCCTGGTATGTAGCATGTTTAAAGATGTTGATATGTAAATATTTCAACTGGTTAGTATGTAGCATTTTGAGGCCTTCCACTTGCAGGTATATTTTCCTGCAATATTTGTGAATGTGGTAATCTGGCTTGATGTATTGGTTTGTTAGTTCCTAATTTGGTTATGATATTGCTTAATGTATTATTTTTTAAATAATTACTTAAGAATCCATCGCATCATAGACATAATTAATATTACCAAGCTCTGCTTCAGGTCTCCCACTATGGCATCTTCATTGGCATCCAAAGACATGATTGGCCTTGCTAAGGTTGGAAGAGCAGATTCTATCTGGTAGAAAGCAAAATGGACAAATGAAAATAGCATTAAAATATGTTCTTCCAGAATTTTTTTTAACATGAATGTTCGAGATCTCTAAATTGGATTGTAGTCCTTTAAATACATTGCTACGAAATCAAATTACAGTACACAACAATGCAAACTAATGGTGACAATCTCAACCCCCAATTACTTATGATTTATCCCTAACAGGTCAAATGGGTCAAAGTGGGTAGAAACTGATCAACTGAGTTAAAAGTTATCCAAGGTTATAGTTTAATGCTTACAACCTCCTAATCCGTAATATCAAGGGAGCAGTATAAATAAACTTCGATGTCTTCTCTCACGTGCATGTAGATGTCTTTATTTTTATTATGCATGTTTGTCGAAGTTTATTTTTATTATGCATGTTTGTCGACTTGAACCAAGTGTCATAAGGTATGAATGAATATCAAGAGTAGTAGAAAGGTATGAACGATAGCAGTACAAACAAGATTGACAGTACAAACTCTCGACACGCAGCAGTACAAAGTCCAAGATAGCAGTACAAACATGGAAGACGAGCAGTAACATTCTTCCCTTGAAAACAATAAAGCCGAAATAATACTAAAAGATAGTACTAATTCATTTAACCAATTAAATATACTGATTTACAACATATTAATGAACACTTTATTAAGTTCGTTGTTATTATTTACGTGTTTACATATTACAACCATTTATGTATTTATGCAAATTCTTTTTCCATATTGAGTCTTCTTTTTTTCTGATCTAGGTCCAAAATAAATCAATAATAAGATACTGAAATATTATTTTATCAAATAAATTCACAATTCAAGCCATAATCATCAATTATTGCCCAGGAAGATGAAGTGAAAGAGGAATATGAATTATTTGCTTTGCTTGAAATAAATGTTAAGTCTTAATGGTTTAGATAGCTTACAACTTTTCAGTTGCTTAAAACTTTTCAACTAGATTGCAGTACGAACGCACAACAAATATCTCCATTACCAAGCAGAAAGAAAGAAACGATCTATCTTTTGGTGAAATGAGATGGCTACAAGTAGTTTTGAGGGAGGCGCGTGATTTCGTAAAAGGTGGAGTAGGGTTTGTTTAGTGTCGAATACTTGAATTGGGTTTTCAAAACTAAAACCTACTTAGACGAGAGTTTTAATGTTTGTAAATTGGGCCTTTAATGACATATAAGCCCATTAGATATTGGAGAATAAGTGAATAACTAGCTTTGTTATATACGTATATGCATATACGAGTAATGAAGTATTGGCAATTTTGTATACTTTGATTTGTATACTAAACCGATCAGATTAAGATTTAAAAATTTACTTTTGTAGAAATTGTATTGTTATAACAAACATACAAACATTACGCGAAAACACTTAGATACCAAGTTTGTGCGTAGCACGGGTTCTGAATGCCTCGCTTGAAAAAACATACACTTTTGTTTCTCAATAAATGTACATATTAGAAGAAAAAAGTCTCTTCACGTATACTCTTTTAATGTGAAGAAAATAACTTAAATACTGGAATGCCCTTTACGTGAGATGTCGCATCTGTAGGATCCCACAAAAATCCATTATGATAAACCTCATTTATTAATAATAACCTCGCATTACTATTTTCCAAAACCCATTTTTATGGGTAAATTTAAAAATTTTCTGGATATATTATTTCACCACGTCACAACAACACAACAATTAACGAGTGTCAACACTAGACCACGACATATATTACGAAACGTGATCACATTACAAAGATTAAAATTTCAAAATCACCATATACACTAATCACTATATTTTCTACTAATTACAACAATAATTATAAACATACACTAACTACATTTAATTACACAACATTTACTCTAAACATATTTAATTTACTTCTTTCATTAAACCAACTACAAACCAACTGGGCCCTTTCTGCCAAGCCCATCACAACTCAACCGGACCCCCAACATTACCACACGCTACACAGCCCAACTTCTCTGTTGTTATTTCATGTGCTCGATCAGCCACACCCCCTTCAAAATGACTCGAGTTCTCCCAACTTGTAAATGCAACTCCCTAATATTTTTACACCATTTCATACACCACCCACTAGACTATACCTAGGCCAAATTCCAAATTTAAATGTCGAGTTTTAATAAGGTTTCGAAGGATGAATTGTTTGTCCCATATTACCTCAAAACGTATAAGCAAACATGACGAAACTCAACCATTTTGACATCCGATTGTTCCTACGATCTTCTAATAATAATGCTAACACAATGAAACGTTTAAAATGAAGTTAGGACAGCAGTAGAACTCGTGGCTCACTAAACCCACTCGACCCTTGTTTAAAATGTAAACTAAATACACATACACACTACCACAAATCAAAGTAAGGATTCCCATGTTACTTCACCTAACAAATACCTCATAGTGTCAGTAAAATGTGCATATGTGTCCCTCAAACTACAGTAACTATCAATCATTGAAGTTGAATTCTTTATAGTCAATAGAAAACGTGTGTGGTTTTCTTACTTCTATATATACCACCTCATTTAGCAATCTATCTCACTCACCTTTCACTTATTCTGCTCTCACTCGACCCCTTATAAACCCAGAAATGTTTACCTTTCTTTAGAGAAGCAATATGGGAAAGAACTAAACATTGTAAACATACATCGTAAATCTCTATATAACTCGCCCCATTCTCACAGCCTACACTAATCCTTTCCTACACATTTCACATTCACTAAATGTCATCTTTCTAAATCTTTTCACTCACAATACCATCACTGAAAAACCAGAAGTGTTAGCTCGCTCATGTGGAAGCTCTTCAAGTAAACCGGCTACATACATAAGTAGCCTTTAGCGAAGTGGGTTGCATCTTGTGCTTCGTTCGACCTCACCCACGTCTCCACCACCTTAAGAGGTGTAGTAAGTACTCGTTGAACCTCTTTATTTCATTTCCCATATGCACAAAGACCACACCATGCATTGTATATTCGAGCGAATCATTTATTTTTGCATATCGATATCATGTTGATTTTATTTGGGTTCATTGCATGAAACCCACATAACAACAATCTCCACTGTGAAGGTTTAAAAACCACAACTCACACATCATTCTCATGATCACATGCATGCATCATTCTTACTTGAACGTATAACATTTTTAACTATGTTGAACCATGCATACATCGAACTCACACACTCTCATGATCATACTCTAGTTATACGCTCCATTCTAAATGTAAAAACATCATATGTCATGCTATAAATAGAATTGGGAAAAAGCTAAAATATGCTAAGTAATTTATACATATACAAACCGTCCCAAGTAACCTTCAAAACGACTTCGTACCTCACGTTATGACTTAGTGACTATACGTTTTCCTTACACGACTTGTTAGACCCTACTACTAGTTATATTTTTCATATAAACAATTTGTGAAAATACTCATGATTTGACCCTCAAAAACTACCCAAGCAAATCGCAGAAACCATTTCTTTTAAATAACTAAAAGTTGCGAAATGGAGTTAAAGCCTGTTAAGCCGTTTGTAAGTTGTTAAAATAATATGACCTTTGGAGCTTTTCAGTATGAAAACAAGATGTAAAAAGTTATCTTTTAATATATCCAAACTCACTCTCAAACGTACAAATACCAATTGTTAATGAGCTTAGTATTTTGGCTCGCTAAGGGCCCATTAGTAGTAAGAATAAGAAAACAATTGAATAAGCTGTTAAAATAAGCTTTAATAACCCTAAATATAACTTATAAAATGTCGCCACATTTTTCCTTATCATTTTGTCACTTTTGGACTAAAAATGTAACGCGATCTAACTAGAGGGACCAAAACTGCCGAACCAAGAAACTTATGGACTGAAGCTGTGAAAACAGTTTGTAGAGGACTTAAATTGACATACCATTGAACTCCAAGCCTATTATGGACATATGGACAATATTTGGACTATTATGGACTTTGGACTTAACCGAGGACTAACGACGTAACGCAATCGCAGTTAGACTAAAGAGTATAAAATCTGAAAAGGGCAAGGACTTATTTAATTTCACTTGACATTCTTAGTTTATTTTCATTTTGCACCCTTCACTTCATATGCATTTTACATTATAAGTTATGCATTATTAAAGTTTCGTTATTAGAAACTTAGTAACTTCACTTGCATATTATTTCAGCATATTTTGAAAGGATAATATTTTGGGTCGATTGAGATAAGAATCAAGATGATATTATAGATATATTATTTTAACTTGAGGCATTTTAAGCATATCACACACTCACATCACCGATCAAATCGTTATACGATTTATCCTTTCCACATTCGTTATTAGTAGAAAGTTAGACTCTTAGACTTCGCTTATATTCATGTCTCGTATTGAAGAAGTTTTCGTGATCGTTTACTTGATCTTATAATTTCGTCTTGTCAAATACGCTCCAGGTGAGTCGTGGCCCCTCCTATTTTAATACTTGTTTTAATAACACTTTTGGGGGAGATACATGCTTTAACTGATTTAAGTTACTTATATACCTTGAAAACTCTCATGATTTACTCAAAATCATCCACTATGCTATACATGTTCAAATCACCCTTGAGAAGAATATATGTTCGATATATGTGCAAATTGCTTGTTTAGCGTAACCACTGGATTTGCAAGATAACATTTTAAACTACTTGATGTAACATGATACTGAGACTTATTGTACGCATTCATATAACAAATGAATGTACTGTTACTTTATTATGACATTTCTACATTTAACTAGAAATAATTGCCAAGACTAAAATTACGCATAATTCATGCACCCTGAAACCTGTATTGCCTAAGTTTACTTTATTGCCATAAAGTCCCTTGATCATGAGCCATTAATCACTGCGGTGAGCGCGAATATAGTGAACAGCTTAGAAACCTGTTGGAGGCTGACGACCTATCCCACTAAATACTTGGACGGAATGCCTATATGGTTAGTCGTATTTAGTCGCGATGCACTATATTTGAGAAAAATAGGAATTGGCAAGTCACCTATTACATGAGGGCAAAACTTTCGTCATTAATTTGGTGAACACTCCGTTTTCCGGTACAATGTTAACGTTTTGCGTGTCATGAGGCTTAGGGCAATATAACTTTATAAATATATGAATGTTTCATATATATCCTAGGATACAGCTGTATTTAGAAGACCACCACTTTACACTAATAGATTTCAGATTCTAGATTATTATTTTCACGATGTGTTATGATTATGAATCATGTACTTGAACTTTAACTGTTACCATATGCGACTAAATCGTGAATTCTATAAAAGACAACTCAAATTGCTTAGTATATCGTTACTACTAAAAGTTGACCCAACACGTCATTTCAAGCGTATAACAACATAGCTCATCTTCGTTTAGAAACTTGAAACTTATGATCACCTGAGATCATACCTGAATCATTAGTGGATTTTATTCAACTCACCTTATTACTGATTTCATGAAAAACTATTATTCATTTCCACAACCGCTATACACCTTTTAAATTCATTGAAAGAGGTTATTTTCTATCAAACTCCACGAACTCACCAACCATTGTGTTGACGTTTTAAGCATGTGTTTATCTCAGGTTCACAATAAGCACGGATGGCACGGAGAAGCACGGACAATTATGAAGGCTATAAATATCATTCAAAAACCTATTTAATAAACTTTGAAACCACTGGGGACCTTACTTTGTAAACTCTGATATTCGAATGATAAATCTTTTAAAACGATCAAATTGGTGATCGTTTTCTACTATTCAACTGTTGTGCCATGAAGTAACACCCAAATTAAATTCCGCTGCACATCACGAAATTGGGGGTGTTACAGATTGGTATCAGAGCTACAGTTATAGAGAAACGGGTCTAAATGAGGTCCGAACTATAACTACTTTTACAAACAAAACATTTTATAGCCTTTCGCTCTCCGTGCTTACCATCCGCCAGACGCTTATGTGACTTCTAGATAGTTTTGCTACCCCAACACTCTAATATATTGATGTATATACTCACCAACTATTTCGAGTAACGTACCAACCACCTTTAATTATCTTATACGTATCTTTATAGATGCGTGTGAAATAAACTTTACTGTATTTCCGGAAAATCCGCGAATGGATATTATGTGGATTGGTACGAGTGTTAAATCAGAACTTCTTAAGTAGGATGGTTTACAATGTCTTTATATTTGAATGATTGGGATGCCTTTTGTTTAAATAAAGAAATTGTAAAGCGCTGAACCATAAGTTTATATTTCCTCATTTACATTGTTTGGGACGCCTCTCTATGTAAATAACGAATTATAAATAAGTGGGCTTATTTTTATCTGTAAGGGCACTAGTATGAAACCAATAACCACGAAAATTCATCAAACATACGGCATAACTCTCATTAGAAACCATAAATATTGATACATAATGATATAATTAGCGTTGGTAATACTAACATTACGAATATCACTAAGAAAGGCATAACATCACCGATCGATTGACCCGCTATACCCATGAAAAACACCACTACACCAGCAAGAGCAAGACTCACGACTGGGTTCAACACCTCGAATATCCTGTACAACAAGAATATACAAGTTATTAATGCAATAAAATATTAATACATGATGTTACTATACGGGTTCAAAGCAACACTCTTATCGTAATACCATCTCTTACTATTCTAGCCACTTGCATTAACTATTCCTCACACAAGGACAAACAAGATTTTTTATCCCCTAAAAGCCGGGATTCAGCAATCTTCTCTACTTACACCGAATCCTTATTCGAATATCTCTGTGTAAGGGTCTATTATCAACAAAACTCTTTTGTTTAACGGGTAGGTTACCCGCACAGATTCTTATAATTGGAAACCATGTGAAATTTCATAAAAGAATAACAATAGTTATTCCAAAGGAAAATGTTTCCAAGATGTGTTACTAGCAAATTTCACATAAGATTACAATAAATTCATCCGCTATTAAGACACTATGAACTACACCATGACTCTACTCATTCCTTTAACATTGTGAATTTCATGATGCTTCCCCTAAACCCCCAGACATTGTATGTACAATGGTCTCAAAATCTCTTCGTAACCTTACGTTTTACCACTTTGAATTTATCACAAAACTCTAGTGGTCTCTATTTTCTTAGCAGACATTGTAAGTAATTACAGTGGCCTCTACTTTTCTTAGACACTGTAAGTGATACAGTGACCCCTATATTTCAATCTCAGGCACTGTTAATTTCTACAGTAATCTCAATTAAATTCAAACATCATATTATTCAAATAAACTTGACAGAAATACCTAAACATTACAAACAATACTAGATTAAAACATCACATCAACATAAACCTAGACTTCAAAGGTAGTCCGGATGATCCCAGGTCTGAGAGTTGTTGGAATAATAACCGTCATCATAAGGATCAAAGCTTGCCAACTTCTCTTCTTCCCATTGAGCTTCCAACCTGCTCAGATTCCGCTCCATGTCAGAAGTCCAACCACCATCATCAACTGCCACATTCTCCTCGAAACTTGGCTGGAAATGATCCAGATGAGGCAAATGTTGTTGTTGCACAACCACCCTTGGTGTAGATGAACTTGATGCACCTTGTTGTAGTTGTGGTTGTTGTTGCTGTTGTGGTGGTGGTGGATTCTGTTGTTGTTGTTGTTGTTGTTGTTGTTGTTGTTGTTGTTGTCGTTGATGTTCAACCCTAGCAGCTTCAACATTCTCTTCCAAGCTCCAATGGACCTTGTTGGAAATCTGGTCATCTATTTGATGAACACAAGACCACAGCGATTCGATGACAGCAACATCCTTACAAGATTCATCATACAAAAACGTGTCGATCACATACTTCCTACCATCTGAAATGTCTGTGCACATGGCGTAGTTTTCTCTAAGTCGTCGTTTCAGTTTTTTCGTAGCCTCAAACTGCAAAATGACCTTCACAATAGCATTTTGATGATCCACGTCACTACCCTCAGTTTCTGCCTTGATATACAGTTGAATTTGTTCAGCGGTATGCGGTAACTTACAAGCCATTGATTGTGTGTGTATGGATAACACAAGCATGCCAATGGTATTTATAAGGGTTTGAAAAATACTTTTAGATTATTTTATTCTAAGAAATATACCCGTTTGTATTCAAACGGTAAAAGTTTGTGTCTATTAAAAACTAGCAACTAGTTCTAGGATACGTGGTAAAAATTTTGCTTTGATTTTCGCATTTCAACGCAAGAGGTAGGAACAAATCGCGTTAAACACGCCACACCATGATTTAAAAATCATGAACACGCCACATATACCAATAACACTTTCTGTACAATTTGACTACTCATCCTCTAGAAGATTGTGAGCCTCCTAACGTCCTCTCGAAACTCTTAAGCATTATACGAGATTTTGATGATCTAGAAACTACCTCGTAACCATATATGTCATGGAACGTATGTTCAACATTTCATATTCACCAAACCAAACTTACCCTTGAAACGTTTGGGCCTCAGCCCATGGCTACAATAACCTAACACACCCTTGTTTATCATTGGACAAACTTGGAACCGATTCTGTGTTGTCACTAAAAACTTTATCTAACAAGTTTTTCTTTACAAAAGTTAAAGTTCAACAGCTATCTTTACATTCAGCAAGTTCTCATCCGAAACCCTCATTGTTAAAAATCTATTATTACAAACTCTTCGTTTAACGAATAGACTACCCCATAAATTTGTGATTTTCAAAAATTATGAATCATGTTTATTTTCAAAACACGATGGAATAACAATTCAGAATCTCGAGACAAAATAATTTATTCATAAACCTCACTTTTAGCCAACCTCAGTCAGATCTACACTCATTACCCATTATTTTCTCATACGAAGTCGAGAAAAATACGAATATAGAAACTTTAAAAATTCACAACAACATGTGGAAAGCACAAATAACATAAATTTCATTAAAAACCACGGAAGTTAATACATAGCGAAATGATTAACATCGGAAGTGCTAATAGTACAATAAACACAATATAAGGCATACAATCTTCAATAGGTTGGCCCACCATAGAAACAATAACCCCCACCAACCCAACGATAGCAAGAGCCACCATAGGATGAAGCACCTTGATGATTCTGCGTCATAAATATAACAAAATATTAAAAAGCTATATCGAGACTTATAACTAAACATAAAGACAAACGAGATTTTATTCCACATTCATTTAGGGTTACATCGACACACAATAAAGCTACATTTTAACCACAATACTCGAGATCTTCACCTCAGCAGCCTATCCACATTCATCGCTAAAATCGTTAGGGGCACGATGAACACCAAGGATGCGATGTAGTAATCGGAGTTTTCCTTAGGGAAGAAGGCCAGATACATGGCGACAAGGACAATGTACACGGTGGCTACGACAATGGCAACCGGCGGCATGGTGTAATTATCGGAAGAGATGAAGTTGAAGGAAAGGGGCGAATCGAAAAAGGTGAAAAAGGAAAAAGGTGGATAGGATATTTATAGGAAAAAGTTAAATAGGGAATATAGGTGCAGAAAGTACCCGTTATTTTACTATTCACGATCATTAAAATTTCAAACCACTACGATTAAAAATCCACTAGTCTCGACCGTTAGAACACTAAAGGTTAAGTGTTAATTATTTCCTACTCTCGGCCGTCACTTTCACTATTCGTAGACTATGAATAAAATTGTTGACCAAACATTCGAATTTATTCCGCCTATTGCAAATAAATCTAGTTGGATCTCGCCTCTTTGATATTCAAATAGGGAATCTCTCGACAACATCTTCCATAAACTCTCACCTCAAAATATCACATTTTGTCAATACTTATCACGGACTGAACTTCGGGACGAAGTTCAAAATTTAGGGGTAGATACTGTAGGATCCCACAAAAATCCATTATGATAAACCTCATTTATTAATAATAACCTCGCATTATTGTTTGCCAAAACCCATTTTTATGGGTAAATTTAAAAATTTTCTGGATATATTATTTCACCACGTCACAACAACACAACAATTAACGAGTGTCAACACTAGACCACGACATATATTACGAAACGTGATCACATTACAAAGATTAAAATTTCAAAATCACCATATACACTAATCACTATATTTTCTACTAATTACAACAATAATTATAAACATACACTAACTACATTTAATTACACAACATTTACTCTAAACATATTTAATTTACTTCTTTCATTAAACCAACTACAAACCAACTGGGCCCTTTCTGCCAAGCCCATCACAACTCAACCGGACCCCAACATTACCACACACTACACAGCCCAACTTCTCTGTTGTTATTTGATGAAGCGAAAAGTGTACCGCTTTTAAGGGGTCATTTAAGCCCTAAATCGTATTTATTTGATCAAATATTGCCCTAAATCGTTTCTTTTGTCATTTTAGGTACTTTTGAGGAGAAATCTGGAAAAGGAGGCATTTTGGACGTTTTTGGAGCATTAAAGTGAAGAAAACGGCAAAGTTTCAAAAATCGGCTAAAAGTCACCTTTGACGGCGTCACATATAACCCCAGACGGCGTCATGCCTTGGCAAGAAAGTTGGACGTGAAATTTACTCATGACGGGCCAGTGAAAATAGCATGTGAATTCTGACGGCGTCACGCTTTAACTTGATCAAGGGCGTCACGGCTTAAATCATAAGGGGACGGCGTCACGTTCATGGTTAGACGGCGTCAAGCCTTGATAAGCCAGAATGGATTTTTGAAGAGCTAAAGAGGGACGGCGTCAAGATGGTCATCCGGGAACCCTAAAAGCGGCGAGGTGACGGCGTCACACTCCATAAGGTGACGCCGTCAGATCCAAAAATCTATATATAGTTTTCTAATTTTTTGTCATTAAGGAGAGCTTAGTGTGTGGAATTTTGGGATAAAACCCTAAGACGATTTTAGCTACTTTTTCAGGGCTTTTTGCCTTGAGATCTTCCATGTTTCATTGAAAGATAAGTTATCAATTAATCATTCAATATGTCTATGTGTTGTTTGATTCTATCTTATTCTTGTCTTTTGTTTAACATGTTAGGCTAAAATTATCTTGTGTTTGCTTAGATCTAATGAAACCTAGCTATTGATTATTGGTTGTTAGTGTGTTATTAGTTGTATTAGATGATTGTTTATCTATGTTAGGCTTAAGAAAACTGGCTAACTTCCTATTCGGTAACTTGCTTGAACGTCTTAAGAAACATGAACCAAATGCGTACTAAAGGTTTTTATGGTTGTATTTAATGCACAAGCGAATTCTAGTGATCCCATGTTAGGAGCTTCCTAGCCGGCTCGACATAGGAGTGAAGTAGGAGCTTGTAGAGTTGGGGAAGTAAGTACGCCACCCCACGAATGGTATTAAGGAATACACCCGTCATCCACGCGACTAATACACACTAATTAACCGGTAAAAGATAGTTAGGGAGTAAGGAAATCTAAGTAAACACATTTCTCTACACATAAGTTTCTCACCACATTTTCATTTTTGTTATTTTATTTTATTTGCATTTGTAGTAATTTGGGTTAGTTGACTAGCAACTAATTCCGCCCACTCCTTCAAACCCGAGATTTTACTTGCTTTCATAAAAACATAAAAACATAAAAAGAATCTTCCTCAACCTTTAGACCTAATTAGAGTAGCCTTTCAAACCTAACGAACACTATTCCCTGTGGAGAACGATCAATCCCCCGTACTTACCACTACACTATACTACATCGGTCAGGTACACTGCCTGGTGGGGTTGTAAGCCTCTTGAGATCCCTCGAGAGGTAAAACCTGTTGTAAGGTTACAAAACCACGCATCAAGTTTTTGGCGCCGTTGCCGGGGAATAGTTATTGTTTAGGTTTGAATTTTTATTTTATTAGGTCTACTCACTAGATTCCTTTCTAGTGAGATTTTTATTTTATTTTTCTAGGTTTTCTTTAGTCTATCTTATTTCTTTGTGTGTTTGTTCGTAATTTCCATTGACTCTTCCGTTCACCATTATGGAGAACGCGAATCCACCATACTACCAACCACGTAATTCACCCACTCCATATGACATCTTGATGTTTAAACAACATAAAGATGAACCTCTCTATGATGCATGGACTCGTTTTAAATATTTACTCCAAAAAGTCCCTCATCATAACTTCGATTTTTGGTCCCTAACTCAAATCTTTTACAATCATGTCGACCGACATGCACAAAGGGACATTTACCATATTGCCGGCAGAGATATTAGGGAATTAAGTGCTGAGAAAGCATGGGAAGCTATTGAAGAGTGTGCCCAATATTATTATATAGTAGACAACCCAACAAACGTTAGTACAAGTCAATTGACCACAAATTTCGAGGATCATGAAACAAGTTTGTTTGGGGATGAATATGTTAGTGTTGAGATACCTAAGTGGATGTCATGTAATGCCATATTACAAAACAAACACATAGGTGACCTTGATATGACGGAGGATTTAGCTGAACATTATCACATTGATCAAAAAGACCTAGGTTTTGTGATTGATGACGATGAATCTCAAGAAACACATGATGAATCTTTTGGGCAATTTGAATATAGCAGTCAGAATATTGAGGATGATCCTTATGATTCGGATATAGAAGTTGAGATGCCTAGAGAAGCACTTGAGATACTAGGGAAAATGTTAGGGTTAGATTCTAATAAAACACATGATGAGGATATAGGTGATCTTGACATAGGGAATGATGAGGTAAGTAACATAAGCCCACCAAGTACCCCACAAGTCATACCATCATTTGAGGCACACACACCACCCGTGACTTACCCAGAAGAAGTAGAAGAGACTATAGGAACCCCAATAGAGGTAGAGCCCTTGGACCAAACAAAACTAGAAGAAATAGGTTTGAATACTTGTAGTCATAACCTTTCTTTTAGTTCTATGGAAGTTCCTAGTTTTGATGAACCGGAGCCTAAACCAAAAACGTTACCTAATCTTTCATCTTTAGATGTGAATTTAGGAAATGAAAAAGGTCCCGATCCACCCATCAAACCATATAGTCCGGGTAGTTTTACGTTGGAGGTAGTAGACTCTAAGCCTTGTAGAGAGGAAGCCAATAGAGGAGTGAAAAATGACCTTACATGTCTACATCACCCATTCATGATTGATCACAAGAAACATTATGGGTTTAAACCGGGTCTATTGAGTCAAGATGGATTCCCAATTAGGAGTCTCTCGAAGTTGTTAGAAAATGATCCCTTTTTAGGAGAACACTTTAACTCACCCATTGACCAAAGTGAACTAGGTAAGGTTATGATGAAAGGAGCACACCCCTTTGAGCATATAATTCATCCACCACTCTTTCCTCACGTGGCATACTCCTACCGAGCTGGTATGTATCGCTACTATCACCCGCACTTAATCCTAAGTGTAGGGAAAACCTCTCCTTTATCCATTAAATAAGGGTAGAGTCAGGCTCATGACTCGAACAAAAACAAGCGCTTCTTGGGAGGCAACCCAAGCTTTATTTGTTTTATTTGCTTTGTGTGTTTATTTATTTGCTTTGTTTGATTTTATTTGTTTCCGTATGTATGTTTAATTTTTATTAGTATTGATTCATGTTCAAAAGTAATCTGTGAAAATGCTTTATTTTGTTTTTAACTTCGTCTTAACTACATATAAAGGTATTTTGCAAAAGATAAGTGTAAGGGAAATCTAAATCGGTTTGTTAGAACACAAATGAACATGAATCATAATAATAATAATAATAAATTAGCATACATATTCGTATTTGTTTGAGTCAAATGCTTGTATCGAGTCATAATGATGTTTTGCAGGATTTCCAGGAAGTAAGGTAAAGGTTTTTCCAGAAATTTTCCGGAAACTAAAAATGAAAATTTTTGTCAGGTCATTTCTGACGGCGTCAGGGGTTATAACCTGACGGCGTCAGATTTAATTTCCAGAAATTTTTGAAAGTTTTGTTTTTAGAAAAGTTTTTATTAAAATCTCCAACTTATAATCTCCAGGAATCTGCAAAATTATCATTCCACAAGCATTATATCCTTATATATAGATTTTATCCCGCCGATGTTATGCAGGTTTTCGTGTTTGTTTTCTCAGGTTTAACAGGTTATTTTGGACAAGGAGATGTTTATGGAATCAAGCTTATGGCGATGCAATAGTCATGAGCTTCAACATTACCTTGGAGGAAGATCTAACCGTGTAATTTCATTATCCACCGAGCGAATCAGGGGAGTATTTGATTTCATTCTTTTACTTTATGCTTTTACATCTTGTTATTTGAACATTGGGGACAATGTTCATCTTAAGTGTAAGGGGAGGGTAAAAGTACGATTTTTGAGAATGCTATTACGCTTGATTTTTGTTTGTTTAATAGTAGATGTGTAATAAAACTGAAATAAATACCTGTTAGGGTAATTTTAGTGCCAAATTTAAAATTTTTTACAACATATAGGAGTGAAACTTTGATCTTAATGAGCGTCTCACGGATAGGAGTTATATGACTAGCACAAAAACCGTACCACTAAAAAATTTTTCCACCCCAAATATGTGAGGTTCGCCCCTAGAATTGGTAGGAAAAGCATTTATGCTATGATGTGTGTACCGGTAGCACTTAGATTCTAGAACTTGCGTTAGGACCATTCCAAGGCCACAAGTGAGACTACATTCGTGTAGTTAGATTTACTACATGATAAGAGGCATTAGGATTAACCCATTGTTTTACACCTGTGTTTTTGTTATAATTACATTGGCTACATTGGTCAAGTAATTCTCCCACACCCCTTTGCGTTGTACTCATTTATAGTACACGATACCCCTAGTACACCCCTCAGAGCCTATCTTTTCGTTTCGACCTTTAAGCATTTTACTTAAAGGAAGAATTTGTTTACACCCCACTAAAATGTACACCCAAATCGCCTTAGCCTACCTTGTATGCACTCATTTTTAGTGCATTATTGTTACAACATTTGTTTAAAACCCAAGTTAATTATCTAGTTGATTACATGGTTGCTAAGTCGAGTCATATTCTTGTACATATTGTTTTGGGACGATTGGGACTCATGGGTAAAGTACTAGTGTAATGGAGTAATGGGGAAAAACATCATTTATTACCCCCATATGTGCTAAATGTTTTAAAAGTACTCCAAGTTTTTCAATTATCTTAATTCGAGTCATTAGAATAGTATTTGTAAAGTTATGTAAAAGTTCAAGTGTAAGGGGATGCAATGCCCCTATGATGTATTATTTTGGATGGTAGGGCAAAAGTGTATGAAAAAAAAAAAAAAAAAAAAAAAAAAAAAAAAAAAAATCAAGAAAAACAAAAAAAAAAAAAAAAAAAAAAAAAAAATGAGAAAATGAAAAATAGAAAAAACATACGGACTACCATCCCGTTTCATTTTATGTTTGTTTATGTTTTTGTTATTTTGTTTTTAGCTTAAGATCGAGTCTAGTCTTGGCTTAGCAACATTGTATAGTACATGTAATTGATCAAGATTTTTAACTAGCCACCAGTAAAATACCCCTTATCCAACCAAACCGTGTTTTCCTTTTCCCTACACCTAACGTTATAACCCATTTAAAAGCCCTCTTTGATAGTTTATCTTTGGTGCTTACGCCTAGTGGAGGAGGTTTTCGATCCTTTCCCAAGCCTATGGTAATCTATTTGCTATGACAGGTAGTGAGAGATATTTTCCGTTTTCATTTATGAGATTTATTTTGATGACACTTGAGAGATGTGAGTATCTAAACACTACTTGTGAGGTGCTAGTTTATAATCTCCGTGCTTATTATGATTGAAGTGGAACGAATATTTGTTGTAATTACTTTTATGTTAGCATTAAATGACCCCTAACTTGTATTTTAATTAGAATAAAAGCACATTTGCTTGAGGACAAGCAAATCTCAAGTGTAAGGGTATTTGATGAAGCGAAAAGTGTACCGCTTTTAAGGGGTCATTTAAGCCCTAAATCGTATTTATTTGATCAAATATTGCCCTAAATCGTTCCTTTTGTCATTTTAGGTACTTTTGAGGAGAAATCTGGAAAAGGAGGCATTTTGGACGTTTTTGGAGCATTAAAGTGAAGAAAACGGCAAAGTCTCAAAAATCGGCTAAAAGTCACCTTTGACGGCGTCACATTTAACCCCAGACGGCGTCATGCCTTGGCAAGAAAGTTGGACGTGAAATTTACTCATGACGGGCCAGTGAAAATAGCATGTGAATTCTGACGGCGTCACGCTTTAACTTGATCAAGGGCGTCACGGCTTAAATCATAAGGGGACGGCGTCACGTTCATGGTTAGACGGCGTCAAGCCTTGATAAGCCAGAATGGATTTTTGAAGAGCTAAAGAGGGACGGCGTCAAGATGGTCATCCGGGAACCCTAAAAGCGGCGAGGTGACGGCGTCACACTCCATAAGGTGACGCCGTCAGATCCAAAAATCTATATATAGTTTTCTAATTTTTTGTCATTAAGGAGAGCTTAGTGTGTGGAATTTTGGGATAAAACCCTAAGACGATTTTAGCTACTTTTTCAGGGCTTTTTGCCTTGAGATCTTCCATGTTTCATTGAAAGATAAGTTATCAATTAATCATTCAATATGTCTATGTGTTGTTTGATTCTATCTTATTCTTGTCTTTTGTTTAACATGTTAGGCTAAAATTATCTTGTGTTTGCTTAGATCTAATGAAACCTAGCTATTGATTATTGGTTGTTAGTGTGTTATTAGTTGTATTAGATGATTGTTTATCTATGTTAGGCTTAAGAAAACTGGCTAACTTCCTATTCGGTAACTTGCTTGAACGTCTTAAGAAACATGAACCAAATGCGTACTAAAGGTTTTTATGGTTGTATTTAATGCACAAGCGAATTCTAGTGATCCCATGTTAGGAGCTTCCTAGCCGGCTCGACATAGGAGTGAAGTAGGAGCTTGTAGAGTTGGGGAAGTAAGTACGCCACCCCACGAATGGTATTAAGGAATACACCCGTCATCCACGCGACTAATACACACTAATTAACCGGTAAAAGATAGTTAGGGAGTAAGGAAATCTAAGTAAACACATTTCTCTACACATAAGTTTCTCACCACATTTTCATTTTTGTTATTTTATTTTATTTGCATTTGTAGTAATTTGGGTTAGTTGACTAGCAACTAATTCCGCCCACTCCTTCAAACCCGAGATTTTACTTGCTTTCATAAAAACATAAAAACATAAAAAGAATCTTCCTCAACCTTTAGACCTAATTAGAGTAGCCTTTCAAACCTAACGAACACTATTCCCTGTGGAGAACGATCAATCCCCCGTACTTACCACTACACTATACTACATCGGTCAGGTACACTGCCTGGTGGGGTTGTAAGCCTCTTGAGATCCCTCGAGAGGTAAAACCTGTTGTAAGGTTACAAAACCACGCATCATTATTTCATGTGCTCGATCAGCCACACCCCCTTCAAAATGACTCGAGTTCTCCCAACTTGTAAATGCAACTCCCTAATATTTTTACACCATTTCATGCACCACCCACTAGACTATACCTAGGCCAAATTCCAAATTTAAATGTCGAGTTTTAATAAGGTTTCGAAGGATGAATTGTTTGTCCCATATTACCTCAAAACGTATAAGCAAACATGACGAAACTCAACCATTTTGACATCCGATTGTTCCTACGATCTTCTAATAATAATGCTAACACAATGAAACGTTTAAAATGAAGTTAGGACAGCAGTAGAACTCGTGGCTCACTAAACCCACTCGACCCTTGTTTAAAATGTAAACTAAATACACATACACACTACCACAAATCAAAGTAAGGATTCCCATGTTACTTCACCTAACAAATACCTCATAGTGTCAATAAAATGTGCATATGTGTCCCTCAAACTACAGTAACTATCAATCATTGAAGTTGAATTCTTTATAGTCAATAGAAAACGTGTGTGGTTTTCTTACTTCTATATATACCACCTCATTTAGCAATCTATCTCACTCACCTTTCACTTATTCTGCTCTCACTCGACCCCTTATAAACCCAGAAATGTTTACCTTTCTTTAGAGAAGCAATATGGGAAAGAACTAAACATTGTAAACATAAATCGTAAATCTCTATATAACTCGCCCCATTCTCACAGCCTACACTAATCCTTTCCTACACATTTCACACTCACTAAATGTCATCTTTCTAAATCTTTTCACTCACAATACCATCACTGAAAAACCAGAAGTGTTAGCTCGCTCATGTGGAAGCTCTTCAAGTAAACCGGCTACATACATAAGTAGCCTTTAGCGAAGTGGGTTGCATCTTGTGCTTCGTTCAACCTCACCCACGTCTCCACCACCTTAAGAGGTGTAGTAAGTACTCGTTGAACCTCTTTATTTCATTTCCCACATGCACAAAGACCACACCATGCATTGTATATTCGAGCGAATCATTTATTTTTGCATATTGATATCATGTTGATTTTATTTGGGTTCATTGCATGAAACCCACATAACAACAATCTCCACTGTGAAGGTTTAAAAACCACAACTCACACATCATTCTCATGATCACATGCATGCATCATTCTTACTTGAACGTATAACATTTTTAACTATGTTGAACCATGCATACATCGAACTCACACACTCTCATGATCATACTCTAGTTATATGCTCCATTCTAAATGTAAAAACATCATATGTCATGCTATAAATAGAATTGGGAAAAAGCTAAAATATGCTAAGTAATTTATACATATACAAACCGTCCCAAGTAACCTTCAAAACGACTTCGTACCTCACGTTATGACTTAGTGACTATACGTTTTCCTTACACGACTTGTTAGACCCTACTACTAGTTATATTTTTCATATAAACAATTTGTGAAAATACTCATGATTTGACCCTCAAAAACTACCCAAGCAAATTGCAGAAACCATTTCTTTTAAACAACTAAAAGTTGCGAAATGGAGTTAAAGCCTGTTAAGCCGTTTGTAAGTTGTTAAAATAATATGACCTTTGGAGATTTTCAGTATGAAAACAAGATGTAAAAAGTTATCTTTTAATATATCCAAACTCACTCTCAAACGTACAAATACCAATTGTTAATGGGCTTAGTATTTTGGCTCGCTAAGGGCCCATTAGTAGTAAGAATAAGCAAACAATTGAATAAGCTATTAAAATAAGCTTTAATAACCCTAAATATAACTTATAAAATATCGCCACATTTTTCCTTATCATTTTGTAACTTTTGGACTAAAAATGTAACGCGATCTAACTAGAGGGACCAAAACTGCCGAACCAAGAAACTTATGGACTGAAGCTGTGAAAACAGTTTGTAGAGGACTTAAATTGACATACCATTGAACTCCAAGCCTATTATGGACATATGGACAAGATTTGGACTATTATGGACTTTGGACTTAACCGAGGACTAACGACGTAACGCAATCGCAGTTAGACTAAAGAGTATAAAATCTGAAAAGGGCAAGGACTTATTTAATTTCACTTGACATTCTTAGTTTATTTTCATTTTGCACCCTTCACTTCATATGCATTTTACATTATAAGTTATGCATTATTAAAGTTTCGTTATTAGAAACTTAGTAACTTCACTTGCATATTATTTCAGCATATTTTGAAAGGATAATATTTTGGGTCGATTGAGATAAGAATCAAGATAATATTATAGATATATTATTTTAACTTGAGGCATTTTAAGCATATCACACACTCACATCACCGATCAAATCGTTATACGATTTATCCTTTCCACATTCGTTATTAGTAGAAAGTTAGACTCTTAGACTTCGCTTATATTCAGGTCTCGTATTGAAGAAGTTTTCGTGATCGTTTACTTGATCTTATAATTTCGTCTTGTCAAATACGCTCCAGGTGAGTCGTGGCCCCTCCTATTTTAATACTTATTTTAATAACACTTTTGGGGGAGATACATGCTTTAACTGTTTTAAGTTACTTATATACCTTGAAAACTCTCAGGATTTACTCAAAATCATCCACTATGCTATACATGTTCAAATCACCCTTGAGAAGAATATATGTTCGATATATGTGCAAATTGCTTGTTTAGCGTAACCACTGGATTTGCAAGATAACATTTTAAACTACTTGATGTAACATGATACTGAGACTTATTGTACGCATTCATATAACAAATGAATGTACTGTTACTTTATTATGACATTTCTACATTTCACTAGAAATAATTGCCAAGACTAAAATTACGCATAATTCATGCACCCTGAAACCTGTATTGCCTAAGTTTACTTTATTGCCATAAAGTCCCTTGATCATGAGCCATTAATCACTGCGGTGAGCGCGAATATAGTGAACAGCTTCGAAACCTGTTGGAGGCTGACGACCTATCCCACTAAATACTTGGACGGAATGCCTATATGGTTAGTCGTATTTAGTCGCGATGCACTATATTTGAGAAAAATAGGAATTGGCAAGTCACCTATTACATGAGGGCAAAACTTTCGTCATTAATTTGGTGAACACTCCGTTTTCCGGTACAATGTTAACGTTTTGCGTGTCATGAGGCTTAGGGCAATATAACTTTATAAATATATGAATGTTTCATATATATCCTAGGATACAGCTGTATTTAGTAGACCACCACTTTACACTAATGGATTTCAGATTCTAGATTATTATTTTCACGATGTGTTATGATTATGAATCATGTACTTGAACTTTAACTGTTACCATATGCGACTAAATCGTGAATTCTATAAAAGACAACTCAAATTGCTTAGTATATCGTTACTACTAAAAGTTGACCCAACACGTCATTTCAAGCGTATAACAACGTAGCTCATCTTCGTTTAGAAACTTGAAACTTATGATCACCTGAGATCATACCTGAATCATTAGTGGATTTTATTCAACTCACCTTATTACTGATTTCATGAAAAACTATTATTCATTTCGACAACCGCTATACACCTTTTAAATTCATTGAAAGAAGTTATTTTCTATCAAACTCCACGAACTCACCAACCATTGTGTTGACGTTTTAAGCATGTGTTTATCTCAGGTTCACAATAAGCACGGATGGCACGGAGAAGCACGGACAATTATGAAGGCTATAAATATCATTCGAAAACCTATTTAATAAACTTTGAAACCACTGGGGACCTTACTTTGTAAATTCTGATATTCAAATGATAAATCTTTTAAAACGATCAAATTGGTGATCGTTTTCTACTATTCAACTGTTGTGCCATGAAGTAACACCCAAATTAAATTCCGCTGCACATCACGAAATTGGGGGTGTTACAGCATCAATTACAATGTTATCGAATCGTGATATTTGATCAAAGTATATTTCTTTTGAGTATACAAGTTATACGTTGTTATATATTTTAGACTCACCATCACGTTAACAAGTCAACAAATTATTATAACATTGCGTAATGAACATCCTGATATCGCAGGTCTATGTTCAAATCCATATTTGTTGATTTGTTCTGGCCATGTAATGTATTTAAACTATATATATATATATAGTTGTTGTGGTATGCTAAGAAGAGTTGGCTATGTAGAACTCAAAGGTCAAGGTTCAGGTTCAATTCAACCAAAAAATTTAAGCTAAGGATTATGATTTATGAATATCAAGACTAAGTAGTAGGGCCTGAAGCTGAGGTAGTTGCATCGTAAGTTACTAAATACATTATTCTTACATACATATACATGGAAATAAATTACGGATGTTCTTAGATATAAAAATCACCTATGAATATAATTAGAGAAGTAAAGTTTTGATAAATATAATATAGTTAACAATATATATTTTATTATTGCTAATATATACTTTAGTTATATTTTAAACGTGAATTTTAGTTTTTATGAGAAAAATTGGTTGGTTTTATAATTTTAAGTTCATGGCTACGTACTTTTGACATATAACAAATTGACTTTATTTGCCTCATTGCATCTAATATTTTCGAAATATTAGTCATCTTGCCAAGAATAAATATGTAAGTATTCATTCATTCTATATCAAAATGGATACTTATATTTATTTTAAATTAATGTAACAAAAGTGCAATTTAATGTTATCGTTAGCATAATAATAGTTTGTATTGTATCACAGTATATATGAATTTTTGTTGAACAAATAAGAGTTATCATTTTAAAAAAATGCTAAATATATAGGGCTATGTTTAATTGATGATTATTGTAGTAGATTGACATAATTCACATTAAAAAAATGACTTTGGTTTAGCAAGTATCAAAAAGAGTTATTCGACTAAACAAATATGTTACAAAGTAAGTTTGGTGGGGAATTGTTGCTCCAAAGTTTTGAAAAGAGACATACAATCAAATAATGAAGTCTAACTATGTAGTGATTATAGAGCTACGAATCCTTTGTGTTTTGTGTTGCAATGATAAAACTCATTTCTATATTTTAAACCATTTTTTTTAAACAATTCTATCTCAAACATTACGCAATCAATCATTACATACAATTTGTGCAACGCACGGGTTCGTAAAAAGTAATTATTTTAAATAGTGTAAACTTAATTATTACCAACCATTAAGCTATGAACACTTAGATATAATTGGTGTAACGCACGGGTTTGCCAATGCCTCGTGTAATTTTAAAATTCGTAAAATAAACAATTTTATTAAAGTCATACTCCCTCTATCCCATAATATGTGATTCTGTGTCATGTTTTGACTTTTTAAAGTTTTTGTCTTTTAACATTTCCTTTAAATGTTTTTCTTTGTTTTATATAATAATCTATAAAAATTATACCAATGAAAATATATTTAAAATATAATTCATTCATATATTTTACATCAAGTATTGCATAATACAATATATATATATATATATATATATATATATATATATATATATATATATATATATATATATATATAAAGAATCCCAACTGTACATATTTCCTTCTCGTTTCGAAGGACTGTGGTACGCCACAATTGTCGACGGTCTGGGGTTTCGCCAAAATTGTCGAAGATCATAATTGTCGAAGGTCTGGGGTTCTGATGGCTGTGGTAACACGTTTCTAAGGCTGGATCACCTTCTTCTTCGTAGTAGGTTTCCTGCGTTTTGACCTTGAGGCCTTTGTCCTTTGGTTAAAAAAAGGTTGCGTTTTGATGTGTAGACCCCACATTTCTGTTTTGCTTTTTCAGAAAGATAGGTCTTGCGTTCTGCTTGTAAACAGGTTGCGTTTTGCTCTGTAGGCCCCACATTTTTGTTTGCTTTTTCAGAAAGATTAGTCTTGCGTTTTGCTAGTTTTTCTTAAACTTGCGTTTTGCGTTTTGGCTTAAACTTGGCGAAAGTTCTTGCGTTTTAAAACAGGTTGCGTTTTGCTTGATGGGCCCCATATTTTTGGCTGCGTTTTCAGAAAAGAAAGGTAATGCGTTTTGACTCAACATTGCGTTTTGCCCTTTGCGGTTTGCCTCTGTTTGTCTCACGTGACTTGTGTTTTGCCCTGCGATTTGATTTGTGGTGCCTTGATTACTATGGCAATCATACGGTTTCATTGTCCTTTTGCGGGTTTAAGTGGTTGTCAGGATGGTAGTGTAAATGGGCTCACCAAAACCTCGTTGATCTCTCATCTTCGTGATTGTCATTTCAGTGAGGACGCGCTAGCTACCACCAAACTTTCCTTGGCCACTAATCTTGCTGTTTTTGAGGCTGCTGAGGTTACGTTGAAACGTATGGGTCTTTGGCTATTTGGAATTTGTTTTAAGACGCACACCCTTTGTTCTAAGTGTCGGCATGGACCTGATTTTGTGTCACCCCTGATTATGGCGATGGTGTTGTTAGGTTTGTGTTGTTTGATCTCGCCAAACCACAAGTCCCTTCTTCGTTCCAAATTACTCGTGGTGAGGATCCGGTTCTTGATAAGCATTATGGTTTTGATTTACACTTACTTGACACCTTTCTTTCTAAAGGGTTGCACACTGTCAAATCCATTCCTCCAAAGTGTCGTTTGGGATTCTCTCGCGTTTTGAAAGGAGCTCTTGATAAGGTGATCTGCACACCTAATGACATTTCTTGTTGGGTTAGCCTGTTAGTCTTGCCTCTCTGCCTCCTTAAAACCTTTTGCTCGAGGAGTAACATGGAGTGTAGGTCTGCTACTAAACGCCAACACCAAGAAGAATATATCGCTAATGTCATTCGCTCTTGGGGTACGTCTGGTGGTAGTTTGCAACTTGTTAGAGAGGTTTTAGCTGAACCCTCCCCTGCATGGTCTAGTATTGATGAGGGTAACTTGGACTTGGGTGAACGTAATGTCAAGCAATGTAAGAGGAAGATTTGTGATGGTCATTATACTGCGGCTGTCCGAGTTCTTTCTTCTTTAGGTGTTGCTCCTTATAATGATACCACTATTGAGAACTTAAAAGCTAAGCATCCTTTCAAGTCTGCCCCTTCGCGGCCAGATATACCTATTGATCATCATAACCTTATTGCATCTCCTGCTGTGGTTCTTGACATGATTAAGAGTTTCCCCGTGGCACCTCTTGTGGTCGAGATGGTTTGCGTGCCCAACACCTTTTGGATTGTTTTAGTGGGGCTGCTGTGGCTATTTCCGATGAGTTAATCGATTCTATCACCCGCGTGGTAAATCTTTTTCTTGATGGCAAATGCCCTAGGGCATTGGGTGAGTTTATTGCTAGTGCTCCTCTCACACCGCTGATCAAGCCCGGAGGTGGTATCCGCCCCATTGCGGTGGGTACTGTCTGGAGGCGTTTAGTCTCCAAGGTTGGTGCTTCTATGATCGGCCATTCCTTGGACGGTTATTTAAATGATCTTCAGTTTGGTGTTGGGGTACCTGGAGGAGGGGAGGCTATTCTTCACGCTGTGAATAGGTTTATTGAAGACCGTGGTGGTGAGGAGGGCCTTTCGATGTTATTGGTGGATTTCCAAAACGCCTTCAATTTGGTAGACCGTGAAGTCATGTTATAGGAGGTTCGCCTACGTTGTCCTGCCATTTCACGTTGGGTGGAATTTTGCTACTGCAACCCAGCTAGATTATATTACGGAGAACATACGTTATGGTCGCACCAAGGTGTACAACAAGGTGATCCACTAGGACCTCTTCTCTTTGCTCTAGTGTTACATCCTTTGGTATGAAAGATTAGAGACTCCTTTAGTCTTTCCCTTCAAGCTTGGTATCTTGACGATGGTACTATTATTGGAGATACTTTGGTCGTGGGGAAGGTTTTAGAGCTTATTATGAAGGATGGACCACGGCGCGGCCTGCATCTTAATGTTGATAAAACCGAGGTTTTTTGGACGAAGGAAGACCCCAGAAGCAGGCTCATAGGTGTCTTTCCGCATAATATTGCCCGACCGTTAAATGGTGTTAAATTATTGGGTGGGCCTGCTAGTGTGGACTCTGAGTTTAGTAGTGAGCTCGTCATGAAAAGGGTTGCTAAAACTATTGAGCTCATGGAGGCTGTTGCTGAGCTTAAGGACCCTCAATGTGAGCTGATGCTCCTTCGTGCTTGTGCCGGCATTTCCAAGCTATACTTTTCTATGCGCACATGTTCTCCTCGGGTCTTTAAGCGTGCACACATTTCATTTGATGCGGCACTTCGTTCCTCTCTGGAGCGTATTGTCACTGCTTCTGGACCTGGTTTTGGTGATTGGCAATGGAGGCTTGCCACCCTGCCATTTGTATTTGGGGGGCTTGGCGTATACTCTGCAGGTGATACCTTGAACTATGCATTTCTTGCATCTAGACTCCAATCTGCCACCTTACAGACTAAACTCCTCCGACATTCTGGTATTGTAACCCCTGGACCTTCCTCCGAAGAGACCTTGTGTGCTTTTAATGCAAAAATAGAGATCGACCTTCTGAGTAACCCGGATGAGATCGCTGCCCCAAAACTCATGAAGAAATTGGCAGACATATATTTCAAACGTGTTACCAAGATGGCTGAATCCACCTTTTGCCTATCTTCTCGACAAATGGCACTCTAGAGATCGCAAAGGGAGGACTACACTTTAGGTTGGCTTAGGGTAGTTCCGATCTCTGGGTTGGGACAGACTATGAACGCCAAAACTTATCGATGTGTGTTATGCTATAGTGGTAGTGGTAGTGGTAGTAGTAGTGGTAGTGGTAGTGGTAGTGGTAGTGGTAGTGGTAGTGGTAGTAGTGGTATAGTAGCAGTAGCGGTAGCAGTAGCAGGAGCAGTAGCAGTAGCAGCAGTAGTAGCAGCAGTAGTAGCAGCAGTGGTAGTAGTTGTAGTAGTGGTAGTAGTGGTACTAGTGGTAGTGGTGGTAGTCGTAGTGGTAGTAGTAGTAGTAGTAGTAGTAGTAGTAGTAGTAGTAGTAATAGTAGTAGTAGTAGTAGTAGTAGTAGCAGCAGCAGTAGCAGTAGTAGTAATAGCAGTAGCAGTAGAGTAGCAGTAGCAGCAGTAGTAGCAGCAGTAGCATCAGCAGCAGTAGTAGTAGTAGTAGTAGTAGTAGTAGTAGGTAGTAGTAGTAGTAGTAGCAGTAGCACCAGCAACAGCAGCAGCATCAGGAGGAGTAGTAGTAGTAGTAGTAGTAGTAGTAGTAGTAGTAGCAGTAGCAGTAGCAGTAGCACCAGCAGCAGCAGGAGGAGTAGTAGTAGTAGTAGTAGTAGCAGCAGCAGTAGTAGTAGCAGTAGCACCAGCAGCAGCAGCCGCATATTAACGACGAGTGTGATTTTTGTTAAACCACAAGGAATTTTTTCTTAAAGAAAAGAAAAAGAACTGCACTTAAAGAGCTGGGTGCAGTTGCTGTTATCCGCAAATTATTTGCTCGCCACATCATTTACGTACTCACGGTGAGTTCATAGCTCCACTTTTACTCGTTTTAACTGTTTTATAAACTACTTGGGGTGAGATACATGCTACTTTTCCTACGATCACAATTGCTTGAAAATTATATACTATACTATATCAAACTTTATTGGTACTTGTAATTATGTGCTTGAAACTATGTGCTATATCAATCTTCATTGATACTTGGAATTACGTACTAGGAATTATGTGTTTGAAACTATGTGCTATATCAATCTTTATTGATATTCGGAATTATGTACTTGGAGTTATATGCTATATCAATTACTATTGATACTTTGAGTTGTGTACTATTATCATCGTTTCGATAAATCCCATATAACGTTTTTCGGTGTCATGACCTTAGTGCAATATTAAGTACTTTATGACTTTTGTAAAATACATAAATGTCTCTTAAACTAGAAATCTTGTGATCATTACTTTTACGTACTTAAACCTATTAATTCACTCAACCTTTGTGTTGACGTTTTAAGCATGTTTATCTCAGGTCGTTAAGGTATGCGGCTGGCACGGAAGGGCATAGGAAGGAGCACGGATATTTAGAAGGCTATAAATTTTATTATCATTCGAAAACTTATGTGTTATGTAACCGTGAAACTATTGGGACCTCTATTTTGTAAACTCCGATATTTCAATAAATCGAATGATAAATGTTTTAAAACGATTCAATTAGAGTTCGTTTTCTGTTATTATAACTGTTATGCCATGAAGTAACACCCAGTTTGAATTCCGCTGCACTCACGAAATTGGGGGTGTTACAGGTGCTGGCGGTAAGTTGTTGTTGGTGATGGTGGTGAGTGGTGGTGGCAGTGGTGGTGGTAGGTGGTAGTGAGAGTTGGTGGTGGTGAGTGGTGGTGGTGGTGGTGATGGCGGTGAGAGGTGATGGTGAGTGGCAGTGGTGGTGGTGGTGGAGGTAGGTGGTGGCGGTAAGTTTTTATTGGTGATGGTGGTGAGTGGCGGTGGTAGTGGGTGGTAGTGAGAGCTGGTGGCGGCGGTGGTGAGTGGCGGCGGTGGTGGTGGGTGGTAGTGGTGGTGATATTTGGAAATTTCATGGACTAACGAGGAATGCTAACGAGCGTTAGCAAAAAATATTAAATTACGTATATACCTATCACCTATAAGTCAAATGTGTTGACAAACGAGAATTGCTAACGAGTGTTAGCAAAAAAGGACCAATCACGCAATTAACATAAAATGTTGGGACCAAAATTGTGATTTTGGAAATTCGCGAATCGAACGTGGTTTGAGGACCAGCGGTGTAATTTACTCAAATTATCCTTAACTAATTAGTGATCATGTCAACACTTAACACTAATGATACATATAACAAAAAATATTTAAAGTTTGATAGTTACAAAACAAATATTAAAAGTTGAGTACACAAAAAAGAAAGCGTCAAATTAGATAATTTTTAGAGCATAGGGTACGGTCGCTGATGGCTTGAGTCATTGCCAAAAACGCGAGCCTACAACGCGAGATACCATACCGCAACTGTGTTGGTATGGCCTGGCGTCGTGGCCACCATCTCACGCGGTCGATAATTTTTTTTAATTTATATTTTCAAGTGGGTATTGTGTTTGTGAGTGGGGTTTGGTGTTTTTGTTTGTGTTTGAAAATGTTTATTGTGTTTGTGTTTAATAGTTTTGTTTTTTTTTTTTTTTTTTTTTTTTTTTTTTTTTTTTTTTTTTGTTTTTTTATAAAAGTTGCAGGTTATCGGGCTCAAGGAGGAAGAAGGAAGACGGGTGAATTTATTTTTTTTTTTAATAAAAAAGTAACCAAAGAGCACTTGACACCTGATACAAGCATTGGATAAAAATAGTAATTAATAAAGTTGAAACCAAGCAAGGCCACAATAATAAAAAGGAGGGTCCGTGTTAAAAATAATTACGCCATATGTTTTATTATTGAAAGTTATTTTTAGTTAATATATATTGTTTTATTAAAAAGAAAAAAAAAAGGTATGCACAATGGCAGCAGAAAACTGATGTTATGCTAGTGTAGAGGTGACACCACTTTTCCCATGGCACCACCCTTTGGCACCAAACGATACCTAACCCTCTTAGACAATTATCCTTTTTATATTTTATATACATTCTATAAGATCTCAAGATATAGTTTCAAGTTTCAACTAGTTTGAGATGGTCATCATTTCATCAACCACGTACTTTGAGAGTTTGAGGTAGTTATGGTTATGTAGAAGATTTATTTATTAGAGTTTCCAAGTACAAGAAGCTAGTCCAATAATAAACACTCATCATGTTGAGTACTATAAGCCGAATAAATCACAGATCACGTGCCAATTGCAACTTGACTTTGAGTATTATAACTTATAAGCCGAATAAATCACAGGTCAATGAGAGCACCTTAAAGAGTGGATCTGAAACTAATACATTTCTGCATTTTATAAGATAAAGAGATACTTTCAATAGGAAGACTTTAAGGTTGTTGTTAAGAAATGATTTATTACAATATCACTTTTGAATGATTTTCACTTGATGACAATTTCAAAAAAAGTGAAAATAATTAATCCCGAAAAATCTGGATACACAACTAATATTTGATTTTGATTGGATGGAGTGTTTTCTTACAACCATTCATAGTAAAATGATATTTTTTAACCATACATTAGGGTTGTCGTTAGCAAAACTAATATTTAATTAAAGAAAGAGTCCGTTGCAATTTTTTTTTCCTCAGGGTGCTTTTTTTTAACACAAATCTGACAAAGTTGTTAGATAAAAAAAGTGTCCCCGAAGGTTGTTGTTACTTGTGAATTGTTGTAACTTATATATACTATTGTAACGTATAAATTATGTATCTACACAGATTCATTAAAACTTGCCTATATTCGGAATATCTATTTTATAAGATAAAATAGAGAGTTAATTACATAAACTTTACCTGAGTTTGTACAATTTGATTCTATTAAGTTCATAACTACACGCGGTTGCTCGACACTCACATAACAGGTGTGATAATATGACGAAATGTCTCATTGTGTGTAAACCTAAAGGACCATGACACTTAATAGAAATTAATCATGAATGAGAATCAAATAAGATGATTTAAATAGAGAAATAAATATGTAAATACATTTAGTCGTGTTGATTTATAGTTTTTATATGTAAAAGTATATTTTTTGTTGATTCAATACAAATGGATGACTAAAAATAACCACTGTAATGTAGATTTACTGAAATTTCTAGGATGATTTAAACTTTAACATTTATATAATATTCTGCAAATAATATATATGAATCAAATGTTATATTTTTAAAACTTTGAATCACAAATTTATTTCTAATTAACTTAAGAAACATTTTTACGTTGAAAAAAAAAATAGAATCAAGGTAACAAATTACGTTTTTCATGATTTTTCACAATTCTCAGTTTCTCCACAGAACTATATAATTGGTTAATGATATACATAAATACGGTACCGTATATACGTATTGCCGCAGTTATAGTTATTATATTAATGAACTTCTTATACCACTTTCATACAAGAATTAACCGACATGTCATGCACTTTCATATGGACTTAATTGGGTAGTTTAATTTTACTATACAGGCCCTTGTATTGACTAGTCTGAATTTTTCTTCATCGATATTTAAACTATGGTCTTATTATGTCCTAACAACGTTATTGAGTTTTGAAAAAAAAAAAAAAATGCTATTAATATGGCTAACTTTCTTTGGCTTTAGGATCAAATAAAAAAAAATCTTAAAATGAGAAGGATGAGAAATAACTATAATCGCACATAGAGATGCACCAACTTGAATTGAATGCACCCTTAATCTTTTAGATGCACCTTAATATATTTTCTAGCAAAAATTTAGATGCATATACATATATTAAATGTGTTTTATCAAGTTAGACGAATTTTATGTATTTTTCGTCACACGCGAGTCAAATTTGTGGCTAGTACTAGTGTACTACTTTGCATCGTTTTTACTTCAAAAATCACTTTCGAAACTAATTAGAATACATTTAAATAAATAGAGATACATCTAGTTCAAGTCGATGTATGTTAAATGTGTGATTAAATTTATTTCTTATCCTTCTAATTTTAAATTTTCTTCTCCTTATTCCAACTTTCTTTTGGGTTGGGAACCCTTTGATACAAAATTTATAAAGAGACCGAAACCGTCTCTCACAAGTCCCATTTACAAAGTACTCATTGCATCTAAACATAATCCAACATAACCACCTTAATTAGTTTCCAATGTCTATTCGCTGCTTTGCAATTTTAAATTTCTTGTCTTCAAGAGATTACTGCAGAGGAAGAGCGAATACTCCAATGGGAAACGGGGACGATTTGTTCCTTGGAGATGCAACTATCATTGTTCAAAATCTTGTTGAGAATGTAGAAAAGAAAACGAATGACAACAACAAATTACCATCAATATACATGGCTCCCAGTACTCTCCGAAATCTCAGCCCAAGTTCATTTGAACCTCGAGTGGTCTCTATTGGGCCACTGCACAGAGATGATGCACACTTGCAAGCATTTGAAGGGCGGAAAGCTGGTTTTGTCCACGATCTATTTATCCGCTTAAAGTGTCCAAAAGAACAAACAATACAAACATGTGTGAAGGAGGTTTATACTTAAATAGAAAGAATCAAAGGATGTTATGATACATTGAAGCTCAGTGACAATGAACTTACAAAAATGATGGTAATGGATTCTTGTTTCATACTTGAATTCATTCATCAGATTTCGGAATTACATGATTCGAATTCCAAAATCATGTGGCTTGACAATCAAATACCCTATGACCTGGTGCTTTTAGAAAACCAAATACCTTTCTTTGTTCTTAATATTATATTTAAGTGCGCTACCTTGCAAACTAGATCAAATGTCTCTCTTACTGAATTGATTCATCCACTTCTAAATTTCCCCAACCTCTTCCAAGAAAGGGAATTATTCGGCAATATTAGCCCAAATCCAATTCCTGATCATATTCTTGGCCTTCTGCGACACTTTTACGAGCCTAGAAGAGACGTTTCCTCATATTTTCCAAGTTCAATGATCCACCCGGTTGTTGAACTCGACTGTGCTGGAGTGAGCTTTGAGCCTCACCTAGATATGGATTGGCCTATGGCAATGGAACTGAAAATGAATAAATTTTCATGCTTTTCTTGGTCTTGGATCAAGCCTACTCTCAAAATGCCGGCATTGCGTATTAATCATTTCACTGAATTGGTTTTAAGAAATCTCATTGCATACGAGCAGTCTTCGGTTGTTCCTCCGTATGTAACATCGTATGCCATGGCCATGGACATGCTAATCGACAGTAAAGAAGACATTGCCATGTTGGTAGAATCAAAAGTTCTATTTAACCATATTGGTTCTAACGAAGAGGCTGCAAATATGATAAACAAACTGTGCAAAGAACTTGTGTGGGTAAATTTCTTTTACGGTGAACAGTGGGTAAAATTGGATGAACACTACAACAGTTATTGGCGCAGAAAGATTTTCAAGTTAAAGCGTACTTATTTTAATAGTCCATGGAGTTTCATTGCTCTATGTGCTGCATTTGTCCTTTTTGTTCTTTCAGTGGTTCAGACAATATTTACGGTTAATCCTATCGGGAGTTAAACAAATAGAAAGTGTGACTGTAAGTTTTATCTTCCTATGTTTTACTGCCAACATTTTCAAATTTTTTTCCCACTCATTTCATAAAGTCTTCCGCTGCGCGTTCTAGTATTATTAGCATGGATGTATGTTCAACGAAATTTATATCAATCTTGGTTAATTGTTATTTTTGGACATCATGTTAGATCATTTGAGGATAAGTTTCATTTCTTCCATTTGTAAAATTTGCGTTTCTTCCATTTATAAATTTGTGCTGCTTCCATTAGAAAGATAGTTTTGGTTGTTGTAGCCCACATATTGAGGAGGGAGGAGGCGGTGATCACCTGTGCTTTGGTTATAGTCGGCCGCGGTCAGTGACCTTCCGGCCAATAGTGGTGTAGGTGGCAGTATGCGTGTACAATATGCAATTTTACGCGGTATAAAATCGTCTAGTGCATTTATCATAGCATAATTTACATTAATTCATCATAGTATAATAATGTAGAATAATTTGTAAAAGAATAAAAGGGCTAACAGTAATTCAGTAAATGTACACACAAAAGAATACCTTTCTATATGAACTATCCATCAATCAATTACTTCATATTATAAGCAAGACCTTGCTTCCCAAATCAAGACCCGAAAACAAGTCTGGCGACGTATTCTTAGAATGAAGCATTATTCAACAGTGACTATGTTTTAAAAGGCTTTAATAATGTTAGTTTAGGTTAATTCCCCATAATCTTTCATTTAGCAGTATAACCAAATATAAATACATGCATAGATCCGGATAGCAACTGCGCCAAAGGCCCGTGCATATAAAATTATAACTTTAGCTCTATGGGCCTAACAATATATGATGCTAATACTCCTCCGCAGTTGGAACGGGAGGTGTTCGAACGTTCAAACGGGAGCGAAACTCAAAAACAATGCAACACGTAGACCCTTACTAAATATATCGGCGTACTGAAAACGCAAAGGGCAGATGAAGAACACGAACCTGTCCCTTAGCAACAAAGTCACACACAAAATGTATATGCATCTCAATGTGTTTAGCACGCTGTGTTAAACCGGATTCGCAGACATATACACTGCACTCACATTATCACAATAAACAAGAGTAGTTGTAAAACATGGTTCAATAGTCTAGCTATTAGTTACAATGGGCCTGCAGTTTGTAGTATAATTTAAGAGGTCAACATTATTCGTTTTCATCAAAATTTTGAGGATGGCAAAATGTACGATTTATATATATATATATATATAAATAAATAAAAGGCTTCTTTTTAAATATAGTTTGAAAACAATGTACACAATTTTCATAAAAGAAAGATCACATGCACATGTGTCATTTAAAATAGTGAAAAAAGATACTCCGTATGACCCTAACATAATACTCCGTAAAATTTAATTGTCACAACTCATTTGTCACATATATGCGTGAATTTTCTTTTGTGAAAATATGTGAGTCTAGCTGTTCTCTTTTATCATTCTCAAATTAAATTTTTAGTTTTAATTTATACAGATATGTATATTTATACTAGTTATAAAGAGTGAATGATATTCTTGAAATCTTGAATCTTAAAAACTTAAATTAGTGTGATTTACTTAAATTACCTCTAAGTACCCCTTAAAGTTGACAACTTTTCAAACTTGACAACTTAAATTATGTATTTTCTTGATCAATTCTAAACTTAATAACTTTTAAAAAACCCACATTATATTAATTTTAAAAAACACACGTTTTGCATCAAAGGTCAAACAAGAATCACGATTTCACAAATATAATTAATTATTTGCCATACACCATTGATTTGCGCGGGTATAACCGGTAAAAACATCATATTTGTCTTTTCAAAACTTTCTCGAAAATTGACATAAAGAGAAACGATAAAAGTAAAAGAAATGCTACATACACAAAAAGTTTACAAAAATATATTCACACAATGACTTGTCAATCAAATGTGAAGGGTAAGAAAGAAGAAATAGAGATTATAATGAGAAATGATTGGACCACTACACATGTCAAGTTATTTTGCGGATGTAATTTTGTAAACCTTTTGTGTGGAGCATTGCTCTAAAAGTAAAGCTAAAGTGTTGAAACTAACCAATTATACTGACTTTTAATGCCTGTGGTTTTCCTTTTTCTTTTTCCCCTTTCTTAAAAGCCGAAGAGGCCGTATTCACCCCCCTATACGGTTCTACAAATGTCAGTCTTGAAATTTTGAATCTTAAAAACTTAAATTAATGTGATTTGCTTAAATTACCCTAAGTACCTCTTAAACTTGACAACTTTTCAAACTTGATAACTTAAATTATGTATTTTCTTGATCAATTCTAAACTTGACAACTTTTAAAAAACAAACATTATATTAATTTTAAAAAACACACGTTTTGCATCAAAGGTCAAACAAGAATCACGATTTCACAAATATAATTATTTGCCGCTATACACCGTTGATTTGCGCGGGTATAACCGGTAAAAACATCATATTTGTCTTTTCAAAACTTTCTCGAAAATTGAAATAAAGAGAAACGATAAAAGTAAAAGAAATGCTACATACACAAAAAGTTTACAAAAATATATTCACACAATTACTTGTCAATCAAATGTGAAGGGTAAGAAAGAAGAAATAGATATTATAATGAGAAATGATTGGACCACTACACATGTCAAGTTATTTTGCGGATGTAATTTTGTAAACCTTTTGTGTGGAGCATTGCTCTAAAAGTAAAGCTAAAGTGTTGAAACTAACCAATTATACTGACTTTTAATGCCTGTGGTTTTCCTTTTTCTTTTTCCCCTTTCTTAAAAGCCGAAGAGACCGTATTCACCCCCCCCCCCTCTTATACGGTTCTACAAATGTCATTCTTGAAATTTTGAATCTTAAAAACATAAATTAACGTGATTTGCCTAAATTACCCTAAGTATCCTTAAACTTGACAACTTTTCAAACTTGACAACTTAAATTATGTATTCTCTTGATCAATTCTAAACTTAATAACTTTTCAAAAAACACAAACTATATTAATTTTAAAAAACACACGTTTTGCATCAAAGGTCGAACAGAATCATGATTTCATAAATATAATTATTTGCCACTATACACCGTTGATTTGCGAGGGTATATATTTAGTAGTTTTGAATAAGAGTAATGACTATTAAACTATGCAGTAATAATTAGTAAAACATCATATTTATCTTTTCAAAACTTTCTCAAAAATTGAAATAAAGAGAAACGATAAAAGTAAAGCTAAACTTTTGAAACTAAGAGCAATAGGTATCATAACTAAGTTGCTCGCCGAATCCAACGTGGAGGTACGTTTGGTGTCGCCGAATGGACGCCGTGACACCACAAACCCTCGTCGAATCCAAACTCGCTGGTTACCCGACACAGAAACGACAAAATCATTTCGTTTCGTTTTTTTTTTTTTTTTTTTTTTTTTTTTTTTTTTTTTTTCCGTTGTGTATTGTGTGTGAATAAGTATGTATTGTGTTGCAGAGAGAGAATAAATGGAAAAAAAATATTTAATATTATTGTGTTTAGTTGTGAATGAAGAGGTATTTTAAGGTGTGAGTGATGAAAGTGAAAAAGTTGATGCGGCAATGGGCCCAATGGCTAAATTATGTTAGCCATGATACCTTTTTGCTTTAACCAATTATACTGACTTTTAATGACTGGTTTTCCTTTTTCTTTTTCCCCTTTCTTAATAAATAAGATACTGAGATTCACATGAAGTATTTGTTGGATTTTGGTGAATGCAACTCAAATATCGAAAATATCAGGTCCACAACAAGCAAGCCAAGGTATGCATTTATAATTTTATATATTTAGTGGGTTTTGGTTTATAACAGGGTATAAGTGTTAAAAAGCAGTTTGGATCCAAACTGCTTATCTGCATTAAGCATAGAAAATCAGCAGCTAAGATATAATTTAGCAACCAACAGGGTGTTTGTATAACTGTAGATATGCTTTTTTTTTTGGGCTCAATTGTTGCTCTACTTACTGTAAATTTAATTAGCAGTTACAGTTACAGTATTAGTTTGGAGTGTTTGGGTAACTGTGGTTGATCTCAACGTTTTCAAGATCGGGATCCTACCTAGGATCGTTTTCGTCTTTGCAAAATCGTGATCGTAAGTTCGGATCGGGATCTAAGATCCTACTATAATGCTATTTTTTAATAATCTTTGTAATATTATTTAAATCTACAAATTATTGTATATTATAAACATGAATTTATATGAATATTTCATGAAAATATTGTCCTAAATTATGAATATGGAATGTTTAAGAAAAATTACATGCTGTTTTTAAATTATATAAAAACATAATCATAAATTTGTAGTTTTTTAGTTTAAGGTTCGAGAAAAGTAAGATCGGTTCGGAGTAGATCTTAAGAACCTATGGTCAAGATCGGGATCCTATAAGATCTTAAGCTTGTTAAGATCCTACGTAGGATCCGAATCGTTTTTGCTTTGTAGAATCGTAAAATCGTAAGATCCTAAGATCAGGATCGGGATTTTGACAACAATGGTTGATCTACTTATTTTGGGGGCTAAATGAGCCCAGGTAGTTTATTAGCAGATTAAAGTTTCTTAAAATAAGTTTTTTTTTGTCTTATTGAGTTATTGTATTACTTTTCACAAAATAGGCAATTTTAAACAGTGTTTCTCAAAGTTCTTATTTTAAGCGGATTATTATTGCGCTTACTTATAACCAAAAGCATACGCATAAGCCGAGAAAGTAAGCAATCCCAAAACACCTCTAGGATCCTAAATACAAATTGGGGAAAAACAGTTCCTATGTATGTTTAGTGGAAGCATCCTTGGTTTTTTTTGCTATATTTTTTAATTTAAAGCTCTTATGTTATAATGTTAATTATAATTTATAAACACTGCAAATTTTGTGATTGACTGCAGATAGAATTCGAATATAACCGGTATGGCTTTGGCACGACCACTTATAGTGAGTTTCTATCATGGTGGTAATATCGAACACGTGAATGGATTAGTCAAGCCTGACAAATCAACTTCAACTTTTACGGTTGCGCTTATGAGTAAAATGGAATATTACGAATTTGTTAATATGATTTACAAACATCTTGGGGTTGAAAGAAGAAAGTTTGACATGAACATCACTCTACATTTTGAACATTGTCGGGAACCTAAATCGTCCCCAATTATAAGTCAACAAACTTTAGACGTGATGTATTGCTTGGCAGAGAGAGATGAGAATTTTTGGGCTCAGATTCATGTTGAAATCGCAGGCCCCAAATATAAGTGAACATTGTGGGGAGCCTAAATCGGCCCGATTGCACGATACTGAGTTTGAGTTTGAGCCCGAGCCCGAACCTGAGCCTATGAACATAATCGTTGGTAGCCACCTTGATGCTTATTTGCATGTCTTTGCAAGTGGCATGAAAAAAGACTTCTTCAACTTCTATGTTTGTTTATTATGTCGTGAAATAAATTTAGTCCTGTGTTTCGAATAAATGTTAAACAGCTGATATGTCAGAATGATTGGTAGTGTTTTGTTTCTTGTTAAAAACTAATTCTACTTAGCATACAAAATGACTTTCTTGCCGTTTATGTTGGAACTTTTGCGTGTTTGGATATTTTCATTGCTCCAGAGAGGAAGTGGAATTGAAACACGGTGAGTTTATAAAGGTTAAACTCAATGTTTATTTAATTTAAAGACGTGTTTGTGATGTTAACTAATTAATCACTGCATCAACTTGCTACTTCTCATCTATATATCAACTTTTCTTTATACTAATAAGATGAAATTCATATCGATATATGGAGAGAAGCAGAGAATAAAATGTTCCTAAAGCTTGCGCTGAGAACCATAACTCAAACTCGACATGTTCTCCACTCATTTCACTCGATCTTTCCTATCCTGTGAAAATTGTTCAAGCAGGTAGTAAAAATGATATCGATGTCTACGTTTGTTATAATCAAGCATCACATGTGAAGAAAAAAGATTATAAGTGATAAATGGTTTGGCCATATGCTGTTTATATAATTATGTTCACCTATTAAATTCGGTTTCCGTTTGGTTTAAGGTTATTTTGGTTAAGCATTGATGATTAGGCTTTGATCAGTTTGGCTCAATAATCATTTTTTGGCCCAGAAAGTTGTATTTATATTTACTAATTATAAGCCCAACAAACTTGTTTATTAAGGTTCGGGTTGGGTTCCTTTAAATATTTGTTTGTTTGAATTTATGATGTGTTGTTTTTGGGTAAGATTTTGTCTATCATATGGAATACGAAAAGTATAATTTACTAACTTAAAAAGATTGAATCCTACATTGCCTATAAATACTTTGGTTTTTAGGTTTTTATTGCTTACGTCTTGATCTTGGTGAATGCAACTCAATCGAATATTAAAGATTTGAAGTTCATAAGGCTATGCACAGTCGTTGACCCAAGCGACCTTGGTCACAGGCTGTCACGTCAGCTTTCTCTCTCCGGCGACCAGAAGCGACCAAAGTGCCACAGACGATGACCGATATTTATTTATTTATTTATTTTTTATTTATTATTTTTTTTTAATCAAACATTTAAAAAAAAAAAACTTAAAATTCATTAATAATAAAAACATTACATATATTATTCAATTAAATATTAAAAACATTAAGTAAATTATTCAAATAACAATAAAAATTTTAAAAAAGTTCTTCATCGTCGTCCTCATCGTCTAGCATCACTCGTGTTACAAGTGTTTTTATACAAATAACAATAATAAAAACATTACATATATTATTCAATTAAACATTAAAAACATTAATATTTGTTTTGGATGCCACAATCATTTGAAGCGTTTCAACTCTCTTTTTAAGATCATCCAAATATCGTCTAGCATCACTCGTGTTACAAACGTTTTTAGAGGACATTTGTTCGATGTTAGAAAGATGTTTTGAAACAACTTTTCTTTTTGCAACAGCCACAGGTTTCTTGAAAAACATTGGTGACTCTTTTTGAACAAGATGTACTCCAGAAATTGTGTTAAGCTGATTATAATGAATTGGTTTAATTTATGGGTTCATTTGTCTCATTTTAACACGACTCTCTTCGGCATGCTCAATCGTTTCATAAGAATCACAAACCTCGGGAGGACCATGTTTATCATTTAGCAGACTACCATTATATAACACATTCTATTCTTTCTGAGCTTTCTTGAGATGATAAGGGTTTTCACAACCGATAGCCATTTTCTTCATTGTATGTAAAATCGGGTTTGGATCGTTAATTAGCATATTAATTGTTTGTGTAGAGTGACCCGTTTTTACAAGCAAATCTTCCAACTTTTTAATGGTTTCTTGTTTGTCAATGATTTCATCAAGAAGATCATTTTCACGTTTTGAAAACCTTGCATTCAACTATTTCTTTTCTTTTTCAAGATTAGACCAAGTTGATTTTTGTTGAGAAAGCTGGTTGGTTAATTCAGAAATTTCCTTGTTTAAAGATTTTATTTGCATGTTCAACTTAACATCGAGTGTGTCATATTTGATTTGCAAATGTTTTTCTCTTAAAACAGAATCTCTATAACCAATTTCAAGTTCTGACTGTTGTTTGTTATTAAATTCAAAAGCTTGTTCATTCACCTTATATCTCTCAAGCTCAGCGGTCAATTTTTCATTCGCGGCCTTAACATCGCGATTGATCTTTTTGATCTTTTCAATTTCAATACTACAGTTATTCAATAATGATTCAAATAAAGCACGTGTTTCCTCATCATTCTCAGTATTCTGGGACTCGAGGCCTCCATTAGGATCCATATCTGGAGTTGCCAAATTAGTATTGCTACAACTTGGCGTGTCCACATATGTGTCATAATTGGATGCAGGAGTCGCAGGATGCTGTTCATTCTGAGGTGACATATCAAACATTTCATTATTGTGGCATGTAGTGAATGGTGGTACCTCAGACATCACATTGACATCATAAGCAGGAGGTGCATCAGAATCCGTGTCATATTTAACCTCCTGAAGATTGGCCATGAAAATGCAGTTGGCATCGATATCCTCAAGGTCTTCCATATCATCCATTAATGCCATGAAATCATTCTCCTCAGCATTCAACTGAAACCCTGCCTTTTCCTTCTGAGCTAAGAGCACTGCTTTCTGAAGATACTCTAGATCTTTCTTTTTCGGCTTCGTGGGACAGTTCCTTGCCATATGACCAATTCCTTGACAGTTAAAACACTTTAACAAATTCCCCTGATTCATATTCCCAACATTCTCAGCAACATTCCCAAACTGATTACCAACATTCTGAACCCTTTGATTTCCAACAACTTGGCCCAACTGATTCCCCATCGGATTTCCAACATACTGCCCTTGATTACCTATCTGATATCTAGGAGCATATCCCTGCTGGTTCCCATAACCTCCAACCATCTGTCCTTGTTGACCCATGTTGAAACTCGGCTGAGCAATCTGCCTGTTGTGAGTATTCGATGAAATCCTTTGGTTTTTGTTAGTAGGTGTGGAATAGCGTCCTTGGAATACCTTTGATAGAAGAGTAAATGCTTGAGTCAAAGCAGCACTGTCATCATTTTCATCGTATTCTGGTTCTGGGTATTGTGGTTGTGGAATGACTTGTTGTTGTGGGTAGAATGGTTGTTGCGGGATATATTGTTGTTGCATGATGTTCTGAGTGGAAGATGATGATGGTTATGTGTTCACTGTTGTAGGTGTTGGTGTTTGAGCAATCAATGCAAAAGGATCATGTTGCTTGGCTAACTTCTCCCTCCTGACTTCATCTGCCTCTTTCTGGTTTTGCTTGAGAAAGTCATAGAGCTGATCATAGTTCACCTCATGAAGGTTCTTTGTTTGGTTAACAATTGTGACATACCTCCCCCATTCTTCAGGTAAATTATTGATGAACTTGATGTTTTGAACAATTGGTTTAGGTGTCAGCTTGTTTCTGATGAGCTCGTTCATTAAGGTGCAAAACCTGGTGTAGTAAGATTCAATTGGTTCAGCTGGAGTGGATGTGAACTTCTCCCATTCAGTTAGAAGCTTGTTTTCAATATCTTGTTGAATTTCAGTACCATGACAAAGCCTTCTAACTCTTTCTCACATATCATAAGCTGTCTCACAGCTGTCAACAGCAGCAAAGATCTCTCTTGGTAAACCAAGTTGAATTAGATGCATTGCTAAATCATCAGCTTTAATTTGCTTCCAATCTTCTGCTGTGTATTCCTCTTCTTTTTTATCACGAAAGGTCGGTGGGATGGGAGGTGTTGCATTTGGATTACCTGGTTCTTGAATTTGACGAGGCTTGAATGGTCCTTTCTGGATGGAGTTAAGCAGGAGTCTTCCTTGACCATTAGGTTTGATTTGATATATCGGATCACACGACTTGTCCATGGAAGATAACCACCTTTTTCAAGCATTGGAGGACGGTTTTCTGCACCGGCTGTATGGATGTCTTGTTGAGTAGCCATTGATAAAGTTGTATGGTTAAGATGATGTTGGATCGGTTCAAAGAACTAGGAGTGGGTTGGTTACGGTTCACGAGTTATGATTGGTTTAAAGTTAAGTCCTTTGTCGGTGTCCTTGAAGATGATAACTTAGAAAGTAGGTTATCTCACAAACTCAGTTATCTCACAAACTCAGTTATCTTGACAAACTCAGTTATGTTTACAAACTCGGTTATCTTGACAAACTCAGTTATGTTGACAAACTCGGTTATCTTGACAAACTCAGTTATGTTGACAAACTCGGTTAAACTTCAAGAAACTCGACAATATTTTCAGAAACTTGAGCAAACTTCAGAAACTCGATCAAACTTCAGAAACTCGAGCAAAATTCAGAAACTTGAGCAAACTTCAGAAACTTGAGCAAACTTGAGAAACTCGAGCAAACTTCAGAAACTCGATCAAACTTCAGAAACTCGAGCAAACTTCAGAAACTTGAGCAAACTTCAGAAACTTCAGAAACTTCAGAAACTTGAGCAAACTTGAGAAACTCGAGCAAACTTTCGAAACTTGAGCAAACCAAGAAACTCGACTAAGCTGTCCAGAAACTCGAGAACTTTGTTCAGAAACTCGATTGAACTTTGAGAAACTCGACTGAGCTGATAGAAACTCGAGTAGAACCTTGAGAAACTTGACTGAGTCTTTCAGAAACTCAAGAGACCACAGAAACTCGAGGGTTTCTAGCCACCAACTTTCTAACTCAAGAGAAAGTGACAGAAACTCGGTTATAGCCTCCTGATGAACAGTAACGTCGCCCAAAAAAAAATCCTAGATCTTTGTTTTTTGCTCTTGATACCACTTGTCATTGTCTAATAACTATCCTAAACATACAACTAAATCACTAGATAAGATGAAAGAGAAGAGTGGAACTTGATGAGAAACTTTATTAATCGCACACTAATCTTTGATACAAACCTAGAGCACTATGAGGACCATGAACACCAACCTTCCAAATAGTGATGGAAGGTGGTATTTATAGTTTACATGAGTTGGGTGGGCTTGGATTAAACTTTGGGCTTTTTACATAGACTATTAATCATAACATTTAATCTATAAGTTTAATCCAAGCCTATTGACTAATTTAACTAGCTTACACAACGACACTATTGATAAAAATATTACAACGATAATGACCATCACTTTTAATAAATCCTAACAGATACCTTGGAAAAAAGGCGATGTTATGCTTGTTAATAATTTGATGGTTCATCATAGCCGTCAACCATTACTAAAGCCGCCTCGTCGTATACTAGCTTCCCTTTGCAAGTGATTAGAGGATTTATCAACTTCCTTTTTTATGAATAATATCAAATTGACATTTGTAGTTAGTTTGTAGTATAATTTTAGAGGTCAACATTATTCTTTTTCGTCAAAATTTTGAGGATGGCAAAATGTACGATTTATATAACAAACCAAAAAAATAACTTCTTTTTAAATATAGTTTGAAAACAATGTAAACAATTGTCATAAAAAAAAGTTCACATGCACATGTGTCATTTAAAATAGTGAAAAAAGATATAACATAATACTCCGTAAAATTTAATTGTCACAACTCATTTGTCACATATATGCGTTAATTTTCTTTTGTGAAAATATGTGAGTCTAGCGGTTCTCTTTTATCATTCTCAAATTAAGTTTTTAGTTTTAATTTATACAGATATATATATTTATATATACTAATAGTGGTTTATGATGTGACACAAAGTACTGCAATTAAAAATCCTAATCTAAAACCTTATCGGCTCATAAAGATTAAAAAAATAGATTGACAGTCATATGAGACTATGTGTGCACTGCCCATTGGCTAACAAACGTTTCAAGTTTTACTGTTCACGGGTTAGGCACACTAATACCCTTCATCGTACATAAATCAGTTCCAGAACTTTCACTCTCACACAAATATCAGTCTCTAAAAATCCCACCCACTCTCTTGAATCTTCGCCCCTCTCTGATAAATCCCACTGCCCTCCATTTTATTCCTGAAACTTCTTCACACCAAACTACTCAAAAAAACACGCACACCTTTTGTCAAAACTGCAGCCTTTTCATATCTTTTAATTGAAAATGAATATATGATTTGATCAACGAGTGTAAGGTTCTTAAAATCTTTAATTGCCGCGGGTTTCTTATATCTGATGGGAAGAAGAGGCGGTGGCGATGTAGCAAGGATTCCAATGGGGTCAAGAAAGGCGGTACACCCAAATTTGCTGAGTAAGTTCGATTGAAACTTTTTGATCTGTAGGGTTTTGATTTTGCATATGTGATAGTAATTGGAAAAATGGTTGAATCGAAATTTTACCAAATGATCAAGGAACATGGTTTGCTGTTGCCTATGTTCAGGCAAAACGTTTAAAGGTGAAGACCTATCCTACTGTTGTTTTATTTTTGTTCATGGGGCTGATAATGTCTATAATGGCCCAAGAAATAAGTAAGTTTTCGAATATTGCTGTACTTCAATTGTTTGATTAATTTGGAACTCAATGTAGGTCAATCGGTAGTTTAAGAGTTAATGGGGTGTTTGTTTCGGTTTATATAACGGCCTTATGTGGTTTTCGGCTTATGTTTCATAGGAATTTTTTGTGGCTTTTTTTGAAACTTTTTGGCTTATATAACCTTATCGTGTCATAATAAACCTATATAAGTTAAAAAGTTTCAAAATAAGCACCAATTAATGAGGTTATGAAACTTAAGTCAAAAACCACATAAGCCATAAGACCGCTATATAAGACAAAACAAACAGCCCCTTAGTATATAAAAGAGACTACACACGATAAACTTTTTTAGAATTAGTAGGTGTGACAGAGCTTGGTTCTGAATTTTTTAACAGATAGTTCATTAGTATATTCAGTTTGGAAATTGAGAATCTGATATGGGCTTAGGATAAGTAAGTCATGTTTTTTTGTTAGTGTATAATTTGCTAAGAGGAATATTAGTGAAAACGCGGCTGTTTTCGGTTGTGTATTTGCTGAGTGATAATGGACTATAACTGCATCAAATAAATGTTTCAGAAAATCTATAATCATTTTCATACATCAACCTCCAAAAAATCACTATTGGTTTGGTCACAATCCATGTGAAATATTCTCTTTTGGTTGACACTATATAAAAGTTCAACATAGTATTATACCTAAGATTGGAATGAAAGATTCTCAAAAATATGATTGAAGGAAGAAATTTTTCAGGAAATAAGAATAGTGTTACGTCCCAAACAATTTTTTTTTTTTTTTTTTTTTTTTTTTTTTTTTTTTTTTTAATTATTATTTTTACCAGGTTAAATATCCATAGCAAAAGTAAATTGGCAAAACAATTGTCTTTATTACATAGTAAGCTGTAAACTGTTACCTATCATCAATATACGCTGAGATGCAAATGTTAAGAGATGGTGTAGGTAATCGAGAATAGGCAAGGTCAGTTTTTAAATACCTGTAGTGGATTAACAAAAGTGAACCAAATATGAGCGTCCACAATAGTACCAAAGGCAAGTGTCGTATGTTTTTACAAACATAAAGATAAAGTAAACAACCTTCCAACATTCATATGTATATGACAGGCACACAGTTACTGATGAAAGAAGACGACAGAAGTGAAGTGGTACCCGTGAAAATACCAGTTAAACATATTCAGCAACTCATGGTAAGTGAGTTTCATATTTCTTATACAATTGGTTTGTTGCACTTGCGTTGTAGTTTTACCAAATATTTGAAAGCATATGCTATTTTTTTCATTTTTTTATGTGCAGAAACACCCCTCGAATTGAGTAATGGGTGAAGATGAGGCTTACCGAGGGGCTTGGGGTTACATAGCAATGTGTATTGGGATGACATCAATAAGTAGCAATAAGTTCGATTTCAGTTTCTGTCGCATCTGACATTATGAATATTATGAATATGTAAGTGTCTTTTTTTTAATCACTCGAAGGATAAACACAGTTTCCTTGAAATATTGATCTCTGACAGTCACCAATTTTGTTAAGTATAAATGAACCGATGCGTCGTGTACATGACGGTTTGTGTTCAAATAATGGCCAGAGACACTCCCTGACTACAGGTAAACATCTAGCAATTATTATCATTACAGAAATGCCCAGTAGAGTGCTATGACGTTTTGTTTTATCCTTAATTGGCGGGGCAGCAAAACTTCGTGTTTGCAGCCATGGAGGGTCGGGGTACCCTTTTATCTCGTCCCGTACTTGCAAATCTAAGCCAAATGCTTTCTTGACGCTTATATACAATCCTATTGACACTTCTTGCAATATAATGCGTTCTGCGTATGCTTATGCTTTGCTTTGTTGTTGCTTGCTTCGCCAATGATGTGTTGCATTTGCTGTATAATTTGTTTTTCTTAATGTTGGCATTAATCATTTGCCCAGTAGCAGCTGTTAAAATGAAACTGGGATTTGTATTTACATTGTGCAATAAATTAAACTATTCATAATTTTAAAGAATGATGGTTTGTAATTCCAGAAGTAACCAACTAAAGTTAGATTTTTATGTTTGCAGGCCCGAAATAAGAAAAAGGGAAGTAGTAATAGGCAAAGGATTGCAGCTGCATGATGTGTAAAGCTGTTGTGGCATGAGGTTACGGTTCACTGCTGCTACTGGAATCAAAAATAAAAAAATAACGTGTCGACAATGGAAATGCTATGTATCTGATATATATCTGATATATGCATAAACTTTAGAAGATAAGACTGTCTATTAGCATAATGGATTGTTAAATATGTATGCACCAAATTTCGTATGAGGACCCCTTTCACATATGTAGGTATGCATAAAGGACATGAACAATTTCACTTCTTATACTTTGGGTAGCAGCCTAACATCTACTTTTTTTTTCTTGAGCATGATTACGCGGCAAAATCTGCATCTATAAATTTTTAAAATGATGCTGCCCCACAGCAACGCGTGAGCTATTTTGCTTGTTTATACTACTTATAAAAAGTGAATGACATTCTTGAAATCTTGAATTTTAAAAACTTAAATTAATATAATTTGCTTAAATTACCCCAAAAGTACCCCTTTTCAAACTTGACAACTTAAATTATGTATTTTCTTGATCAGTTCTAAACTTGACAACTTTTAAAAAACGCATATTATATTAATTTTAAAAAACACACGTTTTGCATCAAAGGTCAAACAAGAATCACGATTTCATAAATATAATTATTTGCCGCTATACACCGTTTATTTGCGCGGGTATAACTTGTAAAAACATCATATTTGTCTTTTCAAAACTTTCTCGAAAATTGAAATAAAGAGAAACGATAAAAGTAAAAGAAATGCTATATACACAAAAAGTTTTCAAAATTATATTTACACAATGACTTGTCAACCAAATGTGAAGGGTAAGAAAGAAGAAATAGATATTATAATAAGAAATGATTGGACCACTGCACATGTCAAGTTATTTTGAGGGTGTAATTTTGTAAACCTTTTGTGGATGTAGCATTGTTCTAAGAGTAAACGGTACGCATGGCTGTTATAAGGCACCATGGCCACCAGCCCACCATGGCCGACGGCGCACGGTACTGTGGGTGGCACCATGGCTGCTGGCGCCATGGTGGCCAACCTAAGCCGTGGCTATTTTTGTTTTTTTTGGAAGAATTCGAACGTTGGGAGGGAAAAATGAATAATCAGAACGTTGGCAACGGTTATATAACTGTTTGGGAGGCTTAAAAAAAATGCCCCTTAAAGAATCTTATAAATACCCCTTATTATTTCATATCTCACACACACTTTCAATATATTAATTCTCTACTTCTCTCAATTTTTTCATACTTCAAAATGAATCCTAACTCACCATGGATTAAGAATATGCTAAACAACCCGTCGAACCAAATGACGGGCTCGTCTTCAAATCCGGCCAACAATCTGGGCTCGTCTTCGAATCCATACACTCAATCGTCTTACTTTCCTACCTTCCCAAATAACCCATACATGAATCCCGAAGAACGAATGCTATTTAGTCAATGAAAAATGCAACAAAAACAACAATATACTCAATTTACTCAACCACAACAAACAAACCAAACCACCCATTCCCAACCAAATTCGGACCATGCATCATTCCATCTAGTAGATGAAGACGAAGACGAAGAAGAAGAAGAAGAAGAAGAAGAAGAAGAGGTGGTCCCGACCCCGACGTGGAAGAAAACGAGGGTAAAGACGAAGGCGAAGAAGCCAAAGACAAAGAAGAAGGCCAAGAAAACCAACGAAGACAAAGAAGAAGAGGCGGTCCCGACCCGTCAAACTTTTTTGGAGCCAAGATGATGAGTATCTTTTGGCGGAGTGTTTCATTCAAATTTTCGAGGATCCAAAAACGGGTTCGGATCAACAAAGGGATACGTTTTGGTACAAAGTGCTCGACGCATACAACAAGGAAGCCAAGAGGCTCAACTACACTATTCGTACCAAAAATATGTTGACGGAAAAGTGGACTCCAATGAATAAAGATGTCAAGAAGTGGAATTTGGTAGTGGATGAAACGGCGGTTATGAGTGGGGAGAATGATAGAGATTTTATGACCCATTGTCATGTATTGTTTAAAAGAACAACGGGTTATGACTTTAGACACATGAGCGCTTGGTAATTTTTGAAAGACAAACACAAGTGAAAAAAATCCCGATTCGACTTTTGCAAGACGTAATTGTCTTCGGGGTACGAACGAGGAACCTGAGCATTTTGGACCAGACCTGTTGTCTCGGCCAGACGGCTCGTACCGGATTGCTAAGAGTCAACGTTCATCAAACTCGACTGCTAGTTCCGGTTCAAACGCGACAATGTTTCAAGAAATGCTGCAACAACAATACGAGTTAGACCGCAAAGCAAAGATGGATGTTCTCGAACGAGAGTCACAAGCGAGAGTTACTTTATGTAAATCTCAAAAGATTGTCGAGGAGATGCGAGTGCTACAAATGGATACAAGCAAGATGGATCCGATCGACGTGGAGGTCTTGAAAGCCCAAAAAGCACGAATCCGGGCAAGGTATACCACCAACGAGCACTAGGATTTTATTTCTATGTTATGTTTTATTTTATGTAAAAAATAAAAAATAAAAAAAATAAAATAAAAAGTGGACGACGGCACCACATTTTCTGGTGCTGTGAGTAACGGCCAGAATACGCTGCCGTGTAATTTCTGGTGCCATAGAGATTTGCGTTGCAGCAACTTTTCGGCCATGGCTTGAAGCCATGGCTCATGGTTACCCATCAATCTAAAAGCAAAGCTAAAGTGTTGAAACTAACCAATTATACTGACTTTTAATGCCAGTGGTTTTCCTTTTTCTTTTTCCCTTTACTTAACAAACAAGATACTGAGATTCACATGAAGTATTTATTGGATTTTGGTGAATGCAACTCAAATATTGAAAATATCAGGTCCACAACAAGCAAGCCAAGGTATGCATTTATAATTTTATATATTTAGTGGGTTTTGGTTTATAACAGGGTATAAGTGTAGATCTGCATTAAGCATAGAAAATCAGCAGCTAAGATATAATTTAGCAACCAATAGGGTGTTTGTATAACTGTAGATCTGCTTGTTTTTTTGGGCTCAATTGTTGATCTACTTACTGTAAATTTAATTAGCAGTTACAGTATTAGTTTGGAGTGTTTGGGTAACTGTGGTTGATCTACTTATTTTTGGGGCTAAATGAGCCCAGGTAGTTGTTCTTTCAGAGTGTTTATTAGCAGATTATTATTGCGCTTACTTGTAACCAAAAGAATACGCATAAGCCCAGAAAGTAAGCAATCCTAAAACACCCCTAGGATCCTAAATACAAAATGGGGGAAAAACAGTTCCTATGTATGTTTAGTGGAAGAATCCTTGGGTTTTTTTTCTTTCTATGTTAATTGATTTATAGCTCTTATGTCAATAATCTTACTATAAACACTGCAAGCTTTGTATTTGACTGCAGATAAAATTCGATTATAACCAGTATGGCTTTTGATCGACCACTTGTAGTGAGTGTCTATTACGGTGGTAATATCGAATACGCGAATGGATTAGTCAAGCATGACAAATCAACTATAACTTTTACGGTTGTGCTTAGGAGTAAAATGAATTATGACCAATTTGTTAGTATGATTTACCAACATCTTGGGTATGACAGAGCATACACTAAGTTGAAAATCACTCTACATTTTGAACATTGTGGGGAGCCTAAATCGTCCTCAATTATAAGTGAACAAACTTTAGACTTGATGTATTTCTTTGCAGAGAGAGATGAGAATTTTTGGGCACAGATTCAGGTTAAAATCAATAAATTCGTTTAGGAGAAAAGGTAGTCTTTGTCTCAGCCCGAGCCCGAGCCCGAGCCCGAGCCCGAGCCCGAGCCTGAGCCTGAGCCTATGAACACAATCGTTGGCAACCACCTTGATGCGCATTTGCATCCCTTTGCAAGTGGCATGAAAAAAGACTTCTTCAACTTCTATGTTTGTTTATTATGTCGTGAAATAAATTTAGTCCTGTGTTTCGAATAAATGTTAAACAGCTGATATGTCAGAATGATTGGTAGTGTTTAGTTTCTTGTTAAAAACTAATTCTACTTAGCATACAAAATGACTTTCTTGCCGTTTATGTTGGAACTTTTGCGTGTTTGGATATTTTCATTGCTCCAGAGAGGAAGTGGAATTGAAACACGGCGAGTTTATAAAGGTTAAACTCAATGTTTATTCAATTTAAAGACGTGTTTGTGATGTTAACTAATTAATCACTGCATCAACTTGCTAATTCTCATCTATATATCAACTTTTCTTTATACTAATAAGATGAAATTCATATCGATATATGGAGAGAAGCAGAGAATAAAATGCTCCTAAAGCTTGCGCTGAGAACCATAACTCAAACTCGACATGTTCTCCACTCATTTCACTCGATCTTTCCTATCCTGTGAAAATTGTTCAAGCAGGTAGTAAAAATGATATGGATGTCTACGTTTGTTATAATCAAGCATCACATGTGAAGAAAAAAGATTATAAGTGATAAATGGTTTGGCCATATGCTGTTTATATAATTATGTTCACCTATTAAATTCGGTTTCCGTTTGGTTTAAGGTTATTTTGGTTAAGCATTGATGATTAGGCTTTGATCAGTTTGGCTCAATAATCATTTTTTGGCCCAGAAAGTTGTATTTATATTTACTAATTATAAGCCCAACAAACTTGTTTATTAAGGTTCGGGTTGGGTTCCTTTAAATATTTGTTTGTTTGAATTTATGATGTGTTGTTTTTGGGTAAGATTTTGTCTATCATATGGAATACTTTGGTTTTTAGGTTTTTATTGCTTACGTCTTGGTTTTTAGGTTTTTATTGCCTATAAATACTTTGGTTTTTATTGCTTACGCCTATTATGAGTGAAGAGACTTTAGACTTGATGTATTTCTTGGCCGAGAGAGATGAAAATTTTTGGGCTCACATTTGTGTTGAATTCGTGCGGATACCGAAAACATATAGGCGCCTATGAGCACAATTTTTGGCTGCTGCATTGACGCGTGTTTGCATCCCTTTGCAAGCTGACCGTGAATCAGGCCTTCTTTAATCTCTACATTTTTTTTGCCGCGATACAAATTGAGTCCTTAGTTAGTTAGTCAGTTTTTTTTATTTTTATTATTTATTATTTATTATTTATTTTTTATTTTATTATTATTATTTTTTTTAATGTTTTTCCCCTTCCTGAAACTGATTGAGTCCTCAGTTGATGTGAAACAAGTTATACTTTTGCATACATTAGTAGCATTACTATTACTAAAGTGAATATTGGGGCTAATGTGAGTTTGGAAGCTTTTTTATTGTCTCACTTTGTAGGTGAATCGAAACCCAAAACTCAAAGCTAAACTATAATTTAGGGACATGAATACATGGTTGCAAGCTTGACTCATGACCAAAAGGCTAATCATGTTGGGTTAAGGAGTTCTGTTTAATGGCTATGTTTGGCGCAGAGCTTTTTGGAGCTTTTTGAGGCGATGAGCGGTGAACAATGAACTTTTAATTTTTAGTGTTCGTTTGGCAAAAGAACGGTGAGCTTTGCTATTTTTTAGGAAAGCTCATTTTTTTCAATGCTTCTTTAAGAAGCTGTGAGCGGTGAGCAGTGAGCTGTGGCTACAGCTCACAGCTACTACTCACAGCTCATTGCTCACTGCTCACTGCTACTGCTCACAGCTACTTTTGCCAAACATAGCCAATATCAATGACACGTACTCGCGTATGTCATATTACATTTTGGATTTGTCTAACGGGTGCCTTTAGGACAAAGTTTAAGGTCATTATAAAGTATATTTAATTATGTTAATTAATAAGTTTCTTTAATGTGCATTAAATACAATTTTTAATCTAAAAATAAAATTTGTGTTTAATAAATGCGGTTTAACCAGTGCCCTCAGAGCACTCGTTAGACAATCATTTTTTAGACTGTGTGTAGTGGGGCGTGAAAAGCCCCATCCAAGCCCCAATAACGCCCGAACAACGCCCCAACCCCATAACCACTAGGCGCTAAAGCCCCAAAAATATTTGAGGCGTTGCAGTTACCATGCCTGCGCCCCTTGTATTTTCGAAAAAACAAAGCTGAAAACCCCCATTTTTGCCCATATAACGCCCTCTACTACCACTACACCACTTTTCCTTCCAAGCCCCATGGTGGCCCACACTGCCACATGGCACACCATGCCCCATCCTATCTTACACACCATTACACATGGTCTTATACATGAAGTTTGGATACCTTGTGCAAGTTGGTAATTGTTAGTACTATTGAAAGCTGCATCCATCCTTGTATATGTTATGTGATTTTTAGTCCACGCCCATAAATATCGGATGATGGACAAAACAATTCACATGTAGTATCAAAGGTTGAAAAATATTACTGTAGTATTACTCTTTTTTTGTAAACCTAAAAAAAGTTTTACATAGTTAATGACTTAATGTAAGTACTGCAGGATCCACATGTAGTAGCTTGCATGCGTTTGTCGTATATAATAGAAAATGGTAAATTCGTACATGACAAAATTGATTAGAGACACAACAAAAACAATTCACAAGTTTATGAAACAAGGTATCTAAAAGATATATATGCTTCTTAGCATATGTCCAGAGAGTCGACATCATATCATAATTCATAAACAAAGCCATCTTTCTACTTAGTACGATTGAACACAAAATAAATGGACACAGGAAAATTCTTCCAAGAAGTGAATTTACCTGAACAAAAATCTTATGATGATGGTATTGTCTTCCCGGCAGTGTTGTCGCCAACCACCAACACTCATAGTTTTACTGAGGCTATAAAAGCTCAAAAGCCATGGCTAGAGTCACTTCTAAATGAGAGAGGTGTTATTCTCTTTAGAGGCTTTCCTGTTACATCTCCTTTGGAATTTAATGACGTTGTCGAAGCTTTTGGGTTCCCTGAGGCGCCATACGTGGGTGGTCGGGCTCCTCGAACTAAAGTCATGGGACGGGTTTACACTGCTAATGAAGCTCCCCCTGAGAATGCTATTCCTTTCCATCATGAGATGGCTTATGTAAGATCTTTGATTCTATACATATGTATGTAACAGATCTATGATCTATGCATGTATCTGACTCTTTTCTAGAGGTAAACCATAAATCCAGACCGAAAAACTGATGAGAATATGATTAAAGGAACATAACTGTATGTATAGTCAGAGGTGCATGAATCCTGGATTAAGCAATGAACCATGACCAAAATACTTGGCCTATCTGGGTCCGAACTGTCCGAACCAGTCTTAACCGGGCTTTCATGCTTATGAAAGTCTATTTACGCACAGAAAGATATACAATTTTAAAAAATATATTAATTGATAACTAATTTGTTTCTAAAGGGGAATTAGCTTTCGAGCTTAGTCCGCCATTCTGGCCTGGGATTTGATGAATAATATGCACCCTGTTAGGAATTTTCGGCCAAATCAAGCATAGGTCTGGGCTATCTCGGGCTTGAGTCCTATTGTACACCTCTACCATTTAGTATACCAAAGGTTGAGACACAGTTTTCAATACGTTGGTCCAATGAACCGGGCTAATACTTTGGACGAATGATTCAAATCAAAATTTTCACAAAAATAGCGTCGTTTAGTCTAAAGTGAAAAAAGGGGTACCACTTTGGTTTCGTGATTTACTAAAGGAATCTCTTTACTGAAAAAGATTTCACTAAAACTATGCAATTGGTCAAACAGGTTCCAAACTTCCCCAGCAAGTTATTTTTCTTTTGTGAAGAAGCACCAGGAAGCGGGGGACAAACGCCATTAGTTTTGAGTCATATCGTATATGAAAAGATGAAAGAAAAGCACCCAGAGTTCGTTGCACAGCTCGAGAAATATGGAATGACATATAAAAAAATGATGAATGACGAGGACCATCCATCGTCCTACACAGGCAGAGGCTGGAAGTCTGCATACAATACCGATGACAAGAATGTTCTTAAGGAAATGTACGCTTGTGGTTCAGTACATTGAGCAAAAACATAAGTTATACCACATTAATAAATTAAACTGACCCTAAATATGTTAATCCGCTCACTGGAACAATCTTTGTTTTACAGGGTGGCGGAGTTAGGAACAAAGCTGGAATCGATAGGGAATGCTGTAAAACTTATAACAGGTCCATTGCCAGCCATCAGAATATTTGACAAAAAAAGTCAACGTAAAGTTTGGTTCAATAATCTTTCGACTGGTAAAATTGGTCCAATGACTAATGATATTCATGATCCGGAAGCGTTTGTTGAGATTGGAAATGGTGATCTTGTGCCTGAACAAGCTAAGAAAGACTGTTTGGAGATATTGGAAGAAGAGTGTGTTGTTATACCTTGGAAGAAAGGTATAACGGTTTTCTTGCAAAAAGACGCATTTAGTTTCTTTTGTTAATGTTAAAATCACTATTTCACTACCACCTCTATTTCACGATATGTCGACATGTAGCACCATATATATGGGCTAATTCTTTAACTTGGGGGAGGTTTTACCCAGGGTTCAAGTCTCGCAAGAGACAAAAAATCCAGGTTTTCCTCCTAGTGCGAAGCCGTGAGTTATAGGGGTTTCTCTTCGCGGGTCTCTCCTAGTGATTCGGGTCCCGGGGCCTGCCGTTTGGATGGTTTAACTCAGGGGCCGGATTTCAAGTGTGGTGCTGTTAAAAAAAAAAAAAAATGGTTTTTAAAACATTTGGTCACAACTACAAATAATAATAATAAAAAAAAAATCCCTATAGCAGCCATATTGTTATTTAATAAATAAAAATAGGTGCATGCATATGTCGATTGAACACATCTTGAGAATTAAACACGTTTTCTACAATATGGACCAATCCATTATTAGCAGGCGAATATGTGGTTCATCATCAACTGCATTATTTCGGACCCAACTCATCAATTATTATGACAAAATTGATTCGAGAACAACAAAAACAATTCACACGTTATTTATGAAACAAGATATCTAAAAGATATGAGAATTGATACAACGACTAAGGATTCACAAAAACAAATCCACCAAACGGATTTGTCAATGTGTGAATGGTGTGTTTGGATAAATTTATACTCTCTTATCTTGGCTACAACCAATCACACATTGACAAATCATTTTTGCGGATTTGTTTTAGTGAATCCTTTGTGCTTGTATCAATTCTAAAAAGATATATATGCTTCTTAGCATATATGACAAAAGATCAATATAGAACTCATATTTGTCATAGAACCAATCAATCAATTCTAGCCATTCATTTTTTTATCAAAATAAAAAAAAAATATAACTTTCACTTTTTTTTAAAAAATTAAAATATCTCGCAAACCGTTAATCGTTACGCGAAAAAAATTATACCATCGCGACGAGAATTAAATTATCTTTCTATAGATATGCATTGTTATATACTTTCGACGAACTTTTTTTTCAAAATTTTCGCCCAGAAAAATCACATGTGATTCGTTAAAATCACATATGATTTGATTTTAACGAATCACATGTGATTTGTAAAAATAAAATCATATATGATTTTTACGAATCACATATGATTTTTCTGGGTGAAAATTAAAAAAAGAAGTTCGTCAAAAGTATATAGAATTGCATATCTATAGAAAGATAATTTAATTCTCGTCGCGATGATGTATTTTTTGTAACTTGAAGATTTACCGTTTGCAAGATATGTTGTTTTAAAAAAAATGTGGAAAATGATATTTTTTTTTTTAATTTAGATAAAAAATGGATGGCTATGATTGGTTCATTGGTTCTATGGCAAATATGAGTTCTATATTGATCTCACCTCAATATATTGTGAATCCTTTGTGCTTGTATCAATTCTAAAAAGATATATATGCTTCTTAGCATATATATTTCCATATTCAACATCATATCATAAACAAAGCCATCTTTCTACTTTTAGTATTATTGAACACAAAATAAATGGACACAGGAAACTTCTTCCAAGAATTGAATTTACCTGAACAAAAATCTTATGAAGATGGTATTGTCTTCCCGGCAGTGTTATCGCCAACCACTAACACTCATAGTTTTACTGAGGCTATAAAAGCTCAAAAGCCATGGCTAGTGTCACTTCTAAATGAGAGAGGTGTTATTCTCTTTAGAGACTTTCTTGTTACATCTCCTTCTGAGTTTAATGACGTTGTCGAAGCTTTTGGGTTCCCTGAGTTGCCATACGTGGGTGGTCGGGCTCGTCGAACTAAAGTCGTGGGACGGGTTTACACTGCTAATGAAGATTCTCCCGAGAATGCAATTCCGTTCCATATACATATGTAACAGATCTATGATCTATCATGTATCTGACTCTTTTCTAGAGGTAAACCATAAATCCAGACCCAAAAACTGACGAGAATATGATTAAAGAAACTTAACTATATGTATAGTTAGAGATGCATGAAGCCTAGATTAAGCAATGGACCAGGACCAAAATACTAGGCCTATTTGGGTCCGAATGGTATGAACCAGTCTTAACCTGCCTTTCAGGCTTATGAAAATCTTTTTACAGAAATATATACAATTCTAAAATAGTTTGGTTTCATGGTTTACGATTTTGTCCCCAAGTTATGCGTAAACTAAATGAAACTATTGACTAAATTTAATTTCACTAATATAAAACTATGCAATTGGTCAAGCAGCAGGCTCCAAACTTCCCCAGCAAGTTATTTTTCTTTTGTGAAGAAGCACCGGGAAGCGGGGGACAAACACCATTAGTATTGAGTCATCTCGTATACGAAAAGATGAAAGAAAAGCACCCAGAGTTTGTTGCAAAGCTCGAGAAATATGGAATGAGATATATTAAAATGATGAATGATGAGGACCATCCATCGTCCTACAATGGCAGAGGCTGGAAGTCTGCATACAATACCGATGACAAGAATCATCTTAAGGAAATGTATGCTTGTGGTTCACTACATTGCTAAAACTTATAAGTTATACCGCGTTAAGAAAATAAACTGACTCTAAATATGTTAATCCGCTCACTGGAACAATGTTTGTTTGACAGGGTGGTGGAGTTAGGAACAAAGCTGGAATGGATAGGGAATGCTGTAAAGCTTATAACAGATCCATTGCCAGCCATCAGACTATTTGACAAAGAAAGTCAACGCAAAGTTTGGTTCAATAATCTTTCGACTGGTAAAATTTGTCCAATGATTAATGATATTCATGATCCAGAAGCGTTTGTTGAGCTTGGAAACGGAGATCTTGTGCCTGAACAAGCTAAGAAAGACTGTTTGGAGATATTGGAAGAAGAGTGTGTTGTTATACCTTGGAAGAAAGGTGACGTTATGCTCGTTAATAATTTGATGGTCCTTCATGCTCGACAGCCGGTGCTAAAGCCACCTCGACGCGTACTTGCATCTCTTTGCAAGTGATGGGAATGATTATCTCTTTAGCCACAAGATATATGGCTTTCTGGTTGAATGATGTTTGGTGTCCCTTTGATCAGGAAATGTAGTCATGAATCTATGGTAGAAAGGTGAACATTGGTTTCTGGTATGAATTGGTTATGCAGCAATTGCAGTGTATGCCCCATCATATGCATTTTGACTAGTGTTGTCAGATATCATGCTGTGTGGTATCTGATATGGGACAAAAAGTGTATGTCTGTTAGAATTGCTTTGTTTAGTTTCTGTAATAGAATTAGAAGTTGTATCATGGATGGGCATGTCCATTCCATTTTTCTTTATTGATTGTAATCTTTGTAGTTTATTGTTTGTAATCTTTGTAGTTTGTAATCTTTGTAGTTAGATAATTGTGCACCAACATACTCGATCTTGTTGATTTTTTTTGGAATTTTTCGCGAACTTTAAAAAAAAAATAATTTATTTTTGCGTAATGTACGGATATTTGTCTTTTTATTTGATCTTAATCCTATATATATATATATATATATATATATATATATATATATATATATATATATATATATATATATATATATATATATATATACGCGTTCTATGCAGTACCAATATTAGATACAGTACTTTACAGTACTCTTTTTGACCAATAAGAATTTAGTACTATTAAATCTTTTTATTTAATTCATAAGGGTATATTAGTAAAACACATTTTAACTTGGTTTTTGAATTTTTTTAATTAAAAAACGTTTTTAAACACCTTAATTTTCGGAATTTAAAATATATATATTTTTTTTATAATTTTTTTTCCAGAATTTTTTTTTTTAATTTTCTTTTACATAGATGTTTTACGAAAAATTAAGTGCATATGTGTTTTTTTTTAAATATTGTAAATTTACATATGTTTTATGCGTACAATTGTTTAGATACCAAAGTTGTTTTGTTCAAAATGGTAATTGCACATATGTTTCTAGTGTATATTATTTAATCTTCAAAATTTATAATAAAAAACATAAACGCATACATGTAAAATCTAAATTTATAACAAACCAAAAACATAAATAGTATATACAAAATGAAATACAATTCAAATACAAATGTATCTTCTTTAATATAGATGTGTCCGTCATTCAGAAACATGTGTGCACTATTCCAAAACATACGTGCACGCTTCACTTTCTCATCAAATTCATTAGAACATATGAGTACCCTTCCAAAAACATATATGTAAGCTGCGCTTTCTAGTCAAATTCATTAAAACATATTCGCACGCCTTCCAAAAATATGTTCAATACATGTAATTGCAAAACAATTATAATTGTTTTTATTATGAACATCTAGAAAACACATATGCATAATCTACACAATCTAAACATATATGCATAAATATTTTTTTATTTCATATCAACTTTAAAACATATATGCATAACCCTTTCATTGACTTTGTAAGAACCACAAGACACATATGCACTCTTCCATTGATTTTAGATTAACCTTTAAACACCTCGACATCAAACAACAACTATCACAACCTGAGCAACGACCACCAAAATTCTCGAAAACATTGTCGGAAAATACCCACAACATTGAAACCCCCAACGAAAACTCACATGAACCTAAACCACCATCATCAGTAGTCAAAAGCCCCTTGAATAAAAATAGAAAAACAATAAAACAATAGAGAAAACCTGGAACCGTGTTTTAATTTAATAGGTTCTTCTTGTTGGGTTTGGTGTAGATTTTTTGTAGTGATAATAGACCAGTCTTGTAAAGCTTGTGGATGTTTGGTTAATGTATGTCGACATAAACCCCAAAAGCCCACCGTCGTCACAGTCGCCATCTTCATCCTCCTCCTCCTCCATCCGCAACTGCCTTGTTTGTCCTCCATCACACAACCTTCGACACAAACCATCATCTACGTGTCGCCGTCGTCCTCCTCTAGCACAACCACCAAACCGTTTTCAGATCTGAATTTGATTGTGGGAGTATATTTGAATCAGTTGGATATAATGTTAAATTAGTAAGGGAGAAAAAGTCTCTAAATTAACAAACCTGCTCTTTTATTTTCTGATCCGGATCCACCATGACAATACAAAAATAAAAACTGGATATTGAAACTTATATGATAGCGGCATCCATATTTTTTTCTTCATTCAATTTGTTGAAAATTAACAAAAGAGAGATCTGAGATAGAGGCATTGATTTTGATTTTTTATGAAAGTGGGATAGTCAAACTGTCATGAGAATAAGATTCGGGAGAGATGGAAGGATTAATTTATTTTTTTATTTGACCTAATCATATCCCTATTTAGATGGACAGTTATGTAAATGTTATAATATGAAATTCCTTTATTGCCCTTTTAGCTATTTAATTAATGGCTTGATCTTTCAATTAATTACATTAAAGGCACAAGTGATCTCATCCATAGATTAAGTGATCCAATGGTTCTGATTGGTCTAGAATGGTACTGTAAAGTACTGCATCTAATATTGGTACTGCATAGAATACAACACTATATATATATATATATATATAATATATATATATATATATATATATATATATATATATATATATATATATATATATATATATATATATATATATATATATATATGGGTGTGTGTGTGTGTGTGCCGACGAAAAATGTGCATCATGTTCCGAACATGATATATAAGAATGACTGTCACATTTTAGGAACAGCAATTTGTTAAAACATATCCCATTCTAACTTTCGTTTTCTTGCAAAAATAAGCATTTAGTTTCTTTTGTTAATGTTAAGATCACTACCACATCTATTTCACGACATGTGATGAAGCGAAAAGTGTACCGCTTTTAAGGGGTCATTTAAGCCCTAAATCGTATTTATTTGATCAAATATTGCCCTAAATCGTTCCTTTTGTCATTTTAGGTACTTTTGAGGAGAAATCTGGAAAAGGAGGCATTTTGGACGTTTTTGGAGCATAAAAGTGAAGAAAACGACAAAGTCTCAAAAATCGGCTAAAAGTTACCTTTGACGGCGTCAGGATTTACTCCAGACGGCGTCATGGCTTGGCAAGAAAAGGTGGATGTGAAATTTACTCATGATAAGCCAGTGAAAATTGCATGTGAATTCTGACGGCGTCACGCTTTAACCTGATCAAGGGCGTCACGGCTTAATTCAAAGAGGGACGGCGTCACGTTCAAGGTCTGACGGCGTCAAGCCTTGATAAGCCAGAATGGATTTTGGAGAGCTAAAGAGGGACGGCGTCAAGAAGGTCATCCGGGAACCCTAAAAGCGGCGAGGTGACGGCGTCACACTCCATAACGTGACGCCGTCAGATCCAAAAGTCTATATATAGTTTTCTAATTTTTTGTCATTAGTGTGGAACTTAGTGTGGAATTTTTGGGAGAAAACCCTAAGACGATTTTAGCATCTTTTTCAAGGCTTTTTGCCTTGAGATCTTCCATGTTACATTGAAGATAAGTTATCAATTAATCATTCAATATGTCTATGTGTTGTTTGATTCTATCTTATTCTTGTCTTTTGATTAACATGTTAGGCTAGATTTATCTTGTGTTTGCTTAGATCTAATGAAACCTAGCTATTGATTATTGGTTATTAGTGTGTTATTAGTTGTATTGGATGATTGTTTATCTATGTTAGGCTTAAGAAAACTGGCTAACTTCCTATTCGGTAACTTGCTTGAACGTCTTAAGAAACATGAACCAAATGCGTACTAAAGGTTTTTATGGTTGTATTTAATGCACAAGCGAATTCTAGTGATCCCATGTTAGGAGCTTCCTAGCCGGCTCGACATAGGAGTGAAGTAGGAGCTTGTAGAGTTGGGGAAGTACGTACGCCACCCCACGATTGGTATTAAGGAATACACCCGTCATCCACGCAACTAATACACACTAATCAACCGGTAAAAGATAGTTAGGGAGTAAGGAAATCTAAGTAAACACATTTCTCTACACATAAGTTTTCACCAACATTTTATTTTCAGTTATTTATTTTATTTGCATTCGTAGTAATTTGGGTTAGTTGACTAGCAACTAATTCCGCCCACTCTTTCAAACCCGAGATTTTACTTGCTTTCATAAAAATATAAAAACATAAAAAAAAGAATCTTCCTCAACCCTTAGACCTATTAGAGTAGTCTTTCATACCTAACGAACACTATTCCCTGTGGAGAACGATCAATCCCCCGTACTTACCACTACACTATACTACATCGGTCAGGTACACTGCCTGGTGGGGTTGTAAGCCTCTTGAGATCCCTCGAGAGGTAAAACCTGTTGTAAGGTTGCAAAACCACGCATCAAGTTTTTGGCGCCGTTGCCGGGGAATAGTTATTGTTTAGGTTGAATTTTTATTTTATAGGTCTACTCACTAGATTCCTTTCTAGTGAGATTTTTATTTTCTTTTTCTAGATTTTCTTTAGTCTATCTATTTTCTTCGTTTCTTTGTTCGTAACCATTACCATTCGACATCATGGAAGATGGTAATATCCTTAATCCCAACAACCCACCACCACAACAACAACCACCACCTCCTAGAGCCCGTACTTTAGGAGAGTACTCCCGTCCTAGCCACCATGGCTATCGAAACACCATTGAGCTCACTCAAGGAGCCAATATCACACCCTTGCGATCCGACACCATCCGGTTGGTGCAAAGCGGATGCGCATTCCATGGACTTCGTTCTGAAGATCCTAATCAACATCTCAAGGACTTTCTTAAAATCGTTGATTCTATAGACCTTGATGTTGCCACTCGAGAGACGACCCGATTGCGTCTCTTTCAATTTTCTTTGCGGGACCAAGCTAGTCAATGGCTAGAACGTCTACCCGCAGGATCCATCACCTCTTGGGATGATCTCACCACTCGTTTCCTTGCTCAGTTTTTCCCACCGGGAAGAACTACCAAGCTAAGGAATGATATCTTGATGTTCCAACAACGTAAAGGCGAAACTCTCTACGAGGCATGGACTCGATTCAAGGACTTACTCCAAAAAGTCCCTCACCATTGCATAGAACTTTGGCTCCAAGTCCAAATCTTCTATGACCATATCAATCTCTCCACGAGGCAAACCATTGACCAATCGGCCGGTGGTAAGCTACGTGATCTAAGTGCGGAACAATCATGGGCTCTCCTAGAGGATCTTGCTCTTTATGACAACGAAAGTTGGAGTGATCCCCGTGATTTGAATAAAACGGTCAAGGCAATATCTTTGCCTTCGAACAATTCAAGCACTTCCGACCGTAGGATCATAGAACTTGAAGACCAAGTCAAGTTTCTTATGAAATCCTACGAGGCTCCTAAACCTTCAAGCCAAGTGAACAAAATCACTTCTTCATGTGAATTATGTAGTGGTCCCCACGACACTTGTGATTGCATGGAACTCCCCGAACAAGCTTTTGTGGACTACGCATCCTCGCGTACCGACGGAGCGGAAGACAAGTGGTACACTTTCAAACCCGAGCCAAACCCCTATGGTGATTCATACAATCCCTCATGGAAAAATCACCCGAACCTTAGGTGGAAACAAAACCAAAACGCACAACAAACCAATTCTTCCAACCCACCTAATCGTTTTCAATCAAGCGGTTCCAACTCGAACCGTAATTTCAACAACAATCCTTCCGGCAATGGTAGTACCGATAGCTTTGAAGGATTGATGTCTCAATTTATGGCATCTCAAGAAGCTCGTTTAGCCAAGTTTGAAGCCGATTTCAAACAAAAACAAAGCGAGATGACCAATAAGATTGACACTTTGTTGAAAGCCCTCAATGACCGAGAAATGGGAGCACTCCCTAGTAACACGGTCAAGAACCCGAAACTAAACGTCAACGCCATTTCGTCGGTTTCGTCTCCTAGTTCTTGTCCACAATATTATTCGGTCAATTCCATGAGCACGTGTTTCAAACAAACCCAAGTCGTTCCAAATGACCAAGAAGTTATGACATCCAAATTGGTCAACAACATAGTTGAAACACCTCCCACTCAAAACCTTGACGAAGAATTCAAGGAGCTCCACCTTGAAAGTCCGGTTGTTGATAAGTTGGATGAAAAGAAGCTCAAGTTAGGCGAAAAAGGGACCGCCTTTGTTCAAAATAAGCTACCTAAGAAATTAGATGATCCGGGCCTATTTGTTCTACCTTGCAAGATCGGTAATTCGGAGGCTTATGACACATTAGCCGATCTTGGATCAAGCCTTAACTTACTTCCGTTACCTCTCTACACCTCTCTAAAACTAGGAAAACTTGAAGAAACCGAGGTGATAATAGGTTTAGCGGATGGAAGTGTTGCTTACCCGGTTGGAGTAGTTAAGGACGTGTTAGTACACATTGGAAAACTAACCATTTTAGCCGATTTCCACGTCCTTGATATGGTTAGCGACCCTACATGCCCCTTGTTGATAGGTAGAGGATTTTTGGCGACCGCTAGTGCTATGATTGATTGTAAGGAATCTAAGATAGCGGTAGGAGAAGGAGATACTTGGTCAGTCTATGATGTTAAGAAACACGCCTATGATACTAGTGAGGAACCGACACCCCATTGGTTAGAATTAAATAGGAGACCATCTAGATATGGACCTTGGATAGATAGAGACTTCATAGGACCCCAACGCCCATTTTACCTAGAAGAGGACTTTGTTAACCAAACACATACGGTAGAGCAACTCTTAGCTAGGGACACCAAATTGGATCCATTTGAAGACCCTCTAGTTTTTTAGAAGGATGATTGATTTCCTAGGAGTTTTGCCAATTAACCTAGGAATGAATAAGTGGATTTGTGAGGAAGATGATCATAATTGGAATTGGGACAAACCACCCAAAGATGGAGATGGGTCATGGCATATTAAGATGACATTGTATGACCCGGATGGAGAGAAGTTTGAAAAGCTATATCGTACTAAGCAGACCAATAGGAAACTTCAATCCAAGCTTAACCCTAAAGACGTCCTCGATGACGAGCTCACTTACATAGGGTAGAAGGACTTTGAGTCTAGCTACAAGACTCGTTAATAAAGAAAAGCGCTTCTTGGGAGGCAACCCAATCTTTATTTGCTTTGTGTGTTTGTTTATTTGTTTGTTTGATTTTATTTGTTTCCGTATGTATGTTTAATTTTTATTTTTATTGATTCATGTTCAAAACTAAATTGTGAAAATGCTTTATCTTGTTTTTAACTTCGTCTTAACTACATATAAAGGTATTTTGCAAAAGATAAGTGTAAGGGAAATCTAAATCGGTTTATGAGAACACAAATGAACATGAATCATAATAATAATAAATGAACATACATATTCGTATTTGTTTGAGTCAAATGCTTGTATCGAGTCATAATGATGTTTTGCAGGATTTCCAGGAAGTAAGGTTAAGGTTTTTCCAGAAATTTTCCGGAAACTTAAAATGAGAATTTTTGTCAGGTCATTTCTGACGGCGTCAGGGTTTATAACCTGACGGCGTCAGATTTAATTTTCAGAAATTTTTGAAAGTTTTGTTTTCATAAAAGTTTTTATTAAATCTCCAACTTATAATCTCCAGGAATCTGCAAAATTATCATTCCACAAGCATTATATCCTTTTATATATAGATTTATCCCGCCGATGTTATGCAGGTTTTCGTGTTTGTTTTCTCAGGTTTAACAGGTTATTTTGGACAAGGAGATGTATATGGAATCAAGCTTATGGCGATGCATTAGTCATGGAGCTTCTACATTACCTTGGAAGAAGATCTAACCGTGTTACTTCATTATCCACCGAGCGAATCAGGGGAGTATTTGATTTCATTCTTTTACTTTATACTTTTACATCTTGTTATTTGAACATTGGGGACAATGTTCATCTTAAGTGTAAGGGGGGGGGGGGGGTAAAAGTACGATTTTTAGAGAATGCTATTACGCTTGATTTTTGTTTATTTGATAGTAGATGTGTAATAAAACTGAGAGAAATACCTGTTAGGGTAATTTTAGTGCCAAATTTAAAATTTTTTACAACATATAGGAGTGAAACTTTGATCTTAATGAGCGTCTCACGGATAGGAGTTATATGACTAGCACAAAACCGTACCACTAAAAAATTTTCCACCCCCAAATATGTGAGGTTCGCCCCTAGAATTGGTAGGAAAAGCATTTTGCTATGATGTGTGTACCGGTAGCACTTAGATTCTAGAACTTGCGTTAGGACCATTCCGAGGCCACAAGTGAGACTACATTCGTGTAGTTAGATTTACTACATGATAAGAGGCATTAGGATTAACCCATTGTTTTACACCTGTGTTTTTGTTATAATTACATTGGCTACATTGGTCAAGTAATTCTCCCACACCCTTTGCGTTATACTCATTTTTAGTACACGATACCCCTAGTACACCCCTCAGAGCCTATCTTTTCGTTTCGACCTTTAAGCATTTTACTTGAAGGAAGAATTTGTTTACACCCCACTTAAATGTACACCCAAATCGCCTTAGCCTACCTTGTATGCACTCATCTTTAGTGCATTATTGTGACAACATTTGTTTAAACCCAAGTTAATTATCTAGTTGATTACATGGTTGCTAAGTCGAGTCATATCCTTGTACATATTGTTTTGGGACGATTGGGACTCATGGGTAAAGTACTAGTATAATGGAGTAATGGGGAAGAACATCATTTATTACCCCCATATGTGCTAAATATTTTAAAAGTACTCCAAGTTTTTTAATTATCTTAATTCGAGTCATTAGAATAGTTATTTGTAAAGTTATGTAAAAGTTCAAGTGTAAGGGGAATGCAATGCCCCTATGATGTATTATTTTGGATGGTAGGGTAAGAATGTATGCACAAAAAAAAAAAAAAAAAAAAAAAATAAATAAATAAATAAATAAATAAAGAAAAATACAAAAAAATGAGAAAAAGAAAAGTAGAAAAAACATACGGACTACCATCCCGTTTCATTTTATGTTTATTTTATGTTTTTGTTATTTTCTTTCATTAGCTTAAGATTGAGTCGAGTCTTGGCTTAGCAACATTGTATAGTACATGTAATTGATCAAGATCTTTAACTCGCCACCAGTAAAATATCCTTTATCCAACAAAACCGTGTTTTCCTTTTCCCTACACCTAACGTTATAACCCATTTAAAAGCCCTCTTTGATAGTTTATCTTAGGTGCTTACGCCTAGTGGAGGAGGTTTTCGATCCTTTCCCAAGCCTATGGTAATCTATTTGCTATGACAGGTAGTGAGAGATATTATCCGTTTTCATTTATGAGATTTATTTTGATGACACTTGAGAGATGTGAGTATCTAAACACTACTTGTGAGGTGCTAGTTTATAATCTCCGTGCTTATTATGATTGAAGTGGAACGATTATTTGTTGCAATTACTTTTATATTAGCGCTAAATGACCCCTAACTTGTATTTTGATTAGAATAAAAGCGCATTTGCTTGAGGACAAGCAAATCTCAAGTGTAAGGGTATTTGATGAAGCGAAAAGTGTACCGCTTTTAAGGGGTCATTTAAGCCCTAAATCGTATTTATTTGATCAAATATTGCCCTAAATCGTTCCTTTTGTCATTTTAGGTACTTTTGAGGAGAAATCTGGAAAAGGAGGCATTTTGGACGTTTTTGGAGCATAAAAGTGAAGAAAACGACAAAGTCTCAAAAATCGGCTAAAAGTTACCTTTGACGGCGTCAGGATTTACTCCAGACGGCGTCATGGCTTGGCTAGAAAAGGTGGATGTGAAATTTACTCATGATAAGCCAGTGAAAATTGCATGTGAATTCTGACGGCGTCACGCTTTAACCTGATCAAGGGCGTCACGGCTTAATTCAAAGAGGGACGGCGTCACGTTCAAGGTCTGACGGCGTCAAGCCTTGATAAGCCAGAATGGATTTTGGAGAGCTAAAGAGGGACGGCGTCAAGAAGGTCATCCGGGAACCCTAAAAGCGGCGAGGTGACGGCGTCACACTCCATAACGTGACGCCGTCAGATCCAAAAGTCTATATATAGTTTTCTAATTTTTTGTCATTAGTGTGGAACTTAGTGTGGAATTTTGGGAGAAAACCCTAAGACGATTTTAGCATCTTTTTCAAGGCTTTTTGCCTTGAGATCTTCCATGTTACATTGAAGATAAGTTATCAATTAATCATTCAATATGTCTATGTGTTGTTTGATTCTATCTTATTCTTGTCTTTTGATTAACATGTTAGGCTAGATTTATCTTGTGTTTGCTTAGATCTAATGAAACCTAGCTATTGATTATTGGTTATTAGTGTGTTATTAGTTGTATTGGATGATTGTTTATCTATGTTAGGCTTAAGAAAACTGGCTAACTTCCTATTCGGTAACTTGCTTGAACGTCTTAAGAAACATGAACCAAATGCGTACTAAAGGTTTTTATGGTTGTATTTAATGCACAAGCGAATTCTAGTGATCCCATGTTAGGAGCTTCCTAGCCGGCTCGACATAGGAGTGAAGTAGGAGCTTGTAGAGTTGGGGAAGTACGTACGCCACCCCACGATTGGTATTAAGGAATACACCCGTCATCCACGCAACTAATACACACTAATCAACCGGTAAAAGATAGTTAGGGAGTAAGGAAATCTAAGTAAACACATTTCTCTACACATAAGTTTTCACCAACATTTTATTTTCAGTTATTTATTTTATTTGCATTCGTAGTAATTTGGGTTAGTTGACTAGCAACTAATTCCGCCCACTCTTTCAAACCCGAGATTTTACTTGCTTTCATAAAAATATAAAAACATAAAAAAAGAATCTTCCTCAACCCTTAGACCTATTAGAGTAGTCTTTCATACCTAACGAACACTATTCCCTGTGGAGAACGATCAATCCCCCGTACTTACCACTACACTATACTACATCGGTCAGGTACACTGCCTGGTGGGGTTGTAAGCCTCTTGAGATCCCTCGAGAGGTAAAACCTGTTGTAAGGTTGCAAAACCACGCATCAACATGTCAGACAAGTAACACCACGTGAATTTTCATTATAGCGTATTTAGTTCAAAATAGGATAGTTGATCAATCTGATTTTACCGATTTGCAGTAAGTTTGTACCCAACATTGAAACTCAAAAGAGGTGAATTTGGTAAAAGGAAAAATTAATGAAAACTGCAAATTCAAAATGTACCGAACGAGTAAAAATATTTTCTCTCATTGCACTCGGCGGCAACTTTAGTCATAAAATTTATTCTCTTAATCACTACTCAAATATTAAATGAAACATTTATAGAACTAGCTATACAACATCTTTTACTCTTTTATATATGATTTAAACTTGCAATATTTCTGCCTAACAACTACCCATCAAATCTCAAATACTTGCTGGAGGTCACTTAAAGCGTTATTCCTAGTTCCTACCCACGGTTACTCTCATGTAAGGGTTTAGTACAGGTTGTCGAGAATGAAGGACCATCCAAAAGGAGCTTAGCAGTGAAAAAAATGCTGACACTAATTGCTCCTAGCCAAACAATATAACTTAACACGTTTTCTACAATATGGACCAATCCATTATTAGCAGGCGAATATATTATATATGTGGCTCATCATCAACTATTATGACTACAGGAAGATTCTTCCAAGAAGTTAACTTACCTGAGCAAAAATCATATGCCGACGGCGTTGTCTTCCCAGCGGTGCTTCTAACACTTATAGTTTTATCCGTTGGAAGATAACACAATCTGTCTAATAATTATAGGGCGGCAAAGCATGCAGGAAACAAAACTGGAATGGATAGAGAATGGTATAAATTTAATAACAGGTCCACTTCCAGCCATCAGAATATTTGGCAAAGAGGATAGTCAGCGAAAAACTTGGTTTAAATATTCTGACGCTTCTTTACAATGGTTCGAAAAATTGATGAGAAATAGATGAGAGGAGAGGAAAGGAGGGAAAAATGATGAATTGTTATTTCATAATGAATTGTTAGTTACAATACTGAAGCAAGAAAAGACTCTATATACAGATTACAACTTTGACTTTCTCTAACTAACTTTGACTATTTGACTTTGTACATTAAAAGCTACAAGCTAAAGCTACAAACTACCACAGACTTTTAGCACACTATATCTGTTCCTTTGCTGTTTGGGTGTGTGTTAAGCTTCTTGAATGCTGCAACACTATTGACTTTTGGTGATGAGCCATTACCCTCCCCGCAAGTTGGCAATGTGTATGGATCACACATGCCAAACTTGGATAAGCATTGGTAGTGAGGAGCCTTTGATAAACCTTTGGTTAAAACATCTGCCACTTGTTGCTGAGTAGGGATATAAGCTGGACAAATTTGACCATTCTTGATTTTGTCCCTTACAAAGTGACAATCAATTTCAAAATGTTTGGTTCTTGCATGTTGTATTGGGTTAGAGGCTAAAGCAATGGCTGAAGCATTATCACAATAGATGGGAGTAGGAGATGAAATGCAGATTCCCAGGTCTTTAAAAAGACATTTGATCCATGAAAGTTCACAAGTGACATCTACCAATGCCCTGTACTCAGCTTCAGTAGAACTCCTTGAAACCACTGTTTGTTTCTTTGATTGCCATGAAATAGGATAGGAGCCTAGAAAGATGCAATATCCAGACACTGATCTTCTTGAAAAGCTACAATTTGCCCAGTCACTGTCACAGAATGCCTTGAGGTTTAAACTGCAGTTAGAAGGGAAAGGAAGTCCTTGTCCAGGGCAGGATTTTAAGTATCTTAGCACCTTGATCAGGGCTTTTAAATGTGGTGTCCTGGGTGTTTGAATGAACCGACTGAGTGTCTTGGCAGCAAATGATATATCAGGTCTGGTGATTGTGAGGTATAAAAGTTTACCCACTAAGGCCCTATAGTTTGTGGGATCTTCCAGTAGCTTACCATCTTCATGATTCAGTTTGATGAGGGGATCAAAAGGAGTAGAAGATTGTTTCACATTTAGCAAGCCAGCACTTTGCAATAATTCTAGGGTGTATTTCCTTTAGGTCATGACCAAACCAGTGAAATTTCTGAGGAATTCAATACCAAGGTAGTAATTGAGTGACCCTAGATCCTTTATATTGAATGTATGGTGAAGTTGCTGCTTGATGTGTTGAATGAGGGTGAGATTGTTCCCTGTTAGGATTATATCATCCACATTGATCAACAAACATAAGAAGTTGTGATCTTTCTTGAGAGTGAAAAGGGAGGTGTCTGCATAACTTTGAGTAAATCCTAGGTTTTGAAGAAAGGTGGTCAGTTTGATGAACCACTGTCTATTTGCTTGCTTGAGCCCATAAAGTGATTTTTGTAATTTGCAGACACTGTTGGGTGGATGAGAAGTAGAATAACCTTGAGGCAGTTTCATATAGATTTCTTCTGTGAGATCTCCATGTAGAAAGGCATTGTTCACATCCAGTTGAACAATGTGCCATTGACTATGAACTGCTACTGCTAGTAAGGCTCTAACTGTGACCATCTTTGCTACAGGAGCAAAGGTCTCATGAAAGTCAATACCCTCTTGTTGTGTGAATCCTTTAGCCACTAACCTAGCTTTTAACTTGTCTATAGAATATATATATATATATATATATATATATATATATATATATATATATATATTATATATATATATATATATATATATATAGGGAGACTTTCTAGCGAGAACCATCTTATTTGCGAGAACTGACAGAACCATCAAAAACATACATGTACGCCTTTTAAAATAAAATAAAAATACATGCAAATCATCAATAATCGTAAGTATCCACCTATGTTCTTCAATATCATCATGAACTCATCCTCTTTTTTCATAAAAACCTTACACACGGCCGCAATATTGTCATTGCACGCCTTATAAGAACATACATGCACACCTTCAAAGAAAAATTTTGTATTTCCAATTTCTTATCAAATTCTTTAGAACAACCATGTTTTTTTTTAAAACATATATATTGTTTTTAGAACATATGTGCAAAAATACAATTATTGAAGGCGTGCATGTATGTTTTTGGTGATTCTGTCAGTTCTCGCAGATAAGATGGTTCTCGCAAGAATATATATATATATATATATATATATATATATATATATATATATATATATATATATATATATATATATATATATATATATATATATATTATATATATATATATATATATGGGTCATGTTCAATGCAGAACCATTATTTTGTACAGAACTTTACAGAACCACTTTGAACCAATAATAATTTAGTATTATTAAATATTTATATTTAAATGTAAAGGGTGTAATAGTAAAAACTTATATATGTATATATATATAGGGGCGCGTTCTATGCAGTACCAATATTAGATGCAGTACTTTACAGTACTCATTCTGACCAATAGGAATTTAGTATTAATAAACATTTTTATTTAATTGAAAATGGCATAATAGTCAAACACATTTTTAGTTTCTTTTTGATTTTTTTTAATTAAAAAACGTTTTTAAATTCCCTTAATTTTCGAAATAATTTTTTTTAAATTTTTTTTTAAGCATACATGTTTTCAGGAAACGAAGTGCATATGTGTGTTTTTTTAAATATTGTAAATTTATATATGTTTCTTGTGTACAATTGTTTATACATCAAAATTGTTTTGCTTAAAATGGTAATTGCACATATGTTTCTAGTGTACATTTTTTAATCTTCGAAATTTATAACAAAAAACATAAACATAGACATATGCATGTAACCGCTAAATTTATAACAAACCAAAAATATAAATAGTATACACAAAAATTGATATCAAATGAAATACAATTCAAATACAAATGTATCTTGTTAAGTATATATGTACACGTCATCTAAAAACATGTGTGCACTATTCTAAGAACATGTGTGCATTCTTCCACAAACATATGTGCACGCTTCACTTTTTCATCAAATTCATTTGAACATATGAGTACCATTCTCAAAACATATGTGCACGATGCGCCTCTCATCATGAAGAACCTGCAAACAAAAGATTAATCATCAGTTCATTATCAAGATATTGGATCTACTTCAATTCCTTGTTTGTGAAAGTGAACCTATATGTAATCTACTTGGTGCACAAATTATCATGAAAATGGTAAGTCACTAAACACTATAATATACCAATAGGCTAAAACACATCAACACTAGATGCACACAATCAACTCCGACATTTAACTTGGGACTACACGCAATGAATAAAATATGTGTTTTAAATGAATTATGAAAAAAGAAAGCGTACCTGAACAAGTATTATTATATGATGATGAAAGTCAGGACAAAATACATCACAAGTTGACTTGATTTTTTTTCAAAGACCTATATGGTAGAGACTTTTAGAGTATATACTAATGAAATAATAAAAAATAATAGGAGTAGTAGTAATAAATACAGCGTATATCAAAACATGTGTGCATACCTAAAAAACACATATGCACCAACAACTATGACCAGATCCGGTGACCACAAACTTCGTATTATTGTTAGGCATCATTACAATTATTGAAGGGGACATAAAAACGCGTTTACCTCGTGACCATACCAACCGTTTACAGATTTGAACCGATTACCGATCCATAAGAGATACCCGGATCACTGTAGTTGTCGTCAAATTTGGTGCGACGTTTTCTTGGTTCGTCGGTGGTAGGCGGTTATCACAGATCTAGAATCGTTTTTTTTTTTTTTTTTGATTGCTGGAGATTGTTGTGGTGGCTCACAAAAGGTGGATTAGGGTTTGAGGGGAAGATGTGTGAGAGATAAAGAAATATTGCGTTGAATGATCCTAAAATAGTGGGACAGTTTTCTAGAAATTATTACTTAAAATTCCCTTAATGCCCTTAATTAATTTTAAAAACTTTACCAAATATTCCCTTTAATTACAGTAGTTACATTAATGGCACAAGTGATCTGATCCATTGATTAAGTGATCTAACAGTTTATATTGATTTAAAAGGTAATGTAAAGTACTGTATCTAATATTGGTACTGTATAGAATACAACACTATATTATATATATATATATATATTATATATATATATATATATATATATATATATAGGGTAAAGTTAAAATAAAAAGACAAATATCCGTGCACTACGTAAAAAGATTTTTTTTTTCAAAAAAGTTCACGAAAAAATCCATAAAAATTCCACAAGATCGGGAATGTTGGTGCATGAAACTTTTGTGAAAGAAGTTTTTCTAATTTTGAGTTTTTATACCTTTTTTTTAATGCACAAAAAACGAATTTTGATGCGCAAAAAAATTTTGATGCACAAAATTTTCAACTTGGTTTAGTTAGATGCGCAATGTTATTTTGATGAAAAAAGTCAAAAGAAGTTGGGTGCAAAAACAAAATTTTTGATGCACAAAAAAGCGATTTAATGCACAAACGTATTTTTTCAAATTTTTTTTTCGGAAAAAGTATCCACTTTTAGAAAAACTTCCTTCACAACTTTTTCATGCACCAACATTCCCGATCTTGTGGAATTTGTTTGGATTTTTTCGCGAACTTTTTTGAAAAAAAAAATCTTTTTACGTAGTGTACGGATATTTGTCTTTTTATTTGATCTTTATCCTATATATATATATATATATATATATATATATATATATATATATATATATATATATATATATATATATATATATATATATATATATATATTAGTGTAACTTTATTTTCAGAACCTGTTAAGTGCGGGAACTGCGAGAACCCACTTTCAACCCTTGGATTAAGTAGATCAATGGATAGGAATGTTCAATGGCATTTTCGTAAATAAATTGAAAGTGATTTTGCTGGAACATTTATGAAAAGGGCAATAATGGTATTTAACTTGTACACCTTCTCATTAACTGCATGCTTATATTCCGGGATTTTTTTTCAAAGTTTCCTCCGGTATAATGATCACTTCCTTAAAAATCAAATAAAACAAAATAAGATAATCTCAAATTATATTTTAAAACAGACACAATCACACACATTCTTCCCCAATCTCTATCTTTTCCGGCGGCGATAAAACCCCCAAACCAATCCCGGCGGCGACAATCTTCCCGAATTGAAATCAACCTTTTTTTTTCTACAATTAACAAGGAGGTCCAATGGAAGGTATGATTGTTATGATTAATTGTTTTTTTTTTTAATGATTGTTGTTGCATGTTTTTCTTGTTTAATAGTTATGAACAAGCTTGTTTATTTTAATGTTTTGTTCGATTATAGTTTTGATTTTGTTAATTATGTATTTTTTTTTTAATTCCTTCATAGTTTCTTTCGACATTAGTGTTATTTATTTTTTTTTCCTTTTTTTTTTAATTTGTTTGATAGTTTCCTGGAACAAGTTTTTTTGTTTTTTTTTTGTTTTTTTTTTTTTTTTTTTTTTTTTTTTTTTTCCTAATTCGATGGATAGTTTCCTGGAACAAGCTTGTTTTTTTATTGATTTATTTTTTTAATTCGTTGTTTTATTTCCTTTAATAAAGTTTTTTTTTTTTTTTTTTTTTTTTTTTTTTTTTTTTGGTCTGTGTATTTAATTGGGTTATAATGTGTTTGGTTTAATTGTATAATTTTTTTTAGATTGTTTATAATTTGTGGGGAATATATCGTTGCTGGTATGATACATAACTGTTTTGATACGTAAATGGTGATAGTGTTTGGTAGTTATTGAACATTAATGTTTCAAGTATGTAGTTGGTGTTTTGAAACATGGGGGTGTTGACACATAACTGGGTGTTGTGAAACATGGGTGTTTTGAAACATGGGTGTGTTGAAACATGAGTGTTCTGAAGCATAGTTAAACCATGGGAGTTTTGAAACATGGGTGTTTGGTAGGTATTGAACACATAACTGTTTCATGTATTTGTGTTTAATGGTTGGACCTATAGTTTAAAGTTTGTTTCAAATTGAAGTATGAGTTTTGCTAACCAACTAGCTTTGCTGATTTGATAACGTATGAGATTTTTTTTGTTTTCATTTTGAAAACATGGTAACCAATATTTATTCACAGCATTGATTCTACTTCATTTGCAATTTTTTGGTTATAAGTTATGAAACACCCCTATTTTGATATGTAAATGTTGATAGTGTGCGGTAGGTATTGAACATTAATGTTTGGTACGTGTGCATTTTAGTCTCAGTATACGAGAATATCTATTTTGGTTGGACCATTGTCATGTGTTATGTGGTTAATATGAGATAATATTATTAACTTGAAGGATGTTTGATTTGTATACGCTCTTGCCTGTGTTTAGATATGGATAAAGCATATGTTGTAACAGAGGTGTTTTGAGTAAATGGAACATGGGTGTTTGGAATATGTGTACCCTGGGTGTTTGTTAAGAGGTGTAAAAGGAATATATGTAACAAGGGTGTTTGGATGTGTATAATGAAATTATATTAACATGTCTGTTTGACGTAGATTGATAGTACATGCCTGTTAAGTCTAAATAAGCCAACATCTTTGTTTCCATTCTGAGTACATATGTGTTTAAAGAAGTGGGTGCGTATGTGTTTAAAGGTTTATATAAAATCGATTGAATGGTGCATATGTGTTATGCCAGTTGTTATGATTAATTTTTGTTTCTTATTTATATGTGGTTTAATTGTTTTTATGCATATTTGTTTCAGATTAATGAAGATGATGATATATTGAAGACCGAGAAATGGATGAACACAAATATACATGAAGATGTTCGATTATTGCATAAGTGTTTTTTTGATTATATATATATCGCATATGTGTTTTTTTATATTTTATATTTTATGTATTATAATCAAATGCAACGTTATATATAACTATAAAATGTGTATGATGAAAAATTTGTTCGTCTCATCAAATGTTATTGCGTGTTTCTTTTTCTTTAATGTTTAGAAGTTGTTGTCAAAAAAACATTTATGTTCTGTAAAAAAAACATACATGCAACTCATCGTAAAAAAAAAAAAAAAAAAAAAAAAAAAAACATGTATGCACTTGTTCTATTTTGGAACCATGCCAAAAAAAAAAAAATCCGAAAATTTTGGAATGTTTAAAATCCGGATTTATTTAAAAAATTCAAAAAGAATATAAAAATTGTATTTTACTATAATACCCTTTTGACTTAATAATAATTTTTAATATTTAAAAAAAATCTCATTGGTCTAGAGGAGTTCTCGCAGTTCCCGCACTTAACAGGGTTCTGAAAATAAAGCCCTCCTATATATATATTATATATATATATATATATATATATATATGGGTCACGTTCATTGCATAACTATTATTTTGTACAGAACTTTACAGAACCACTTTGAACCAATAATAATTTAGTATTATTAAATATTTATATTTAAATGTAAAGGGTATAATAGTAAAAACTTATATTTACTTTCTTTTTGAATTTTTTTTTGATTAAAAATGATTTTTAACCCTTAATTTTCGAAATTAAACTTTTTCATTTTTTATTTTTATTTTTTATTTTTTTTACAGCATGCATGTTTTCAAAAAAATCTCAAGTGCATATATGTTTTTTTTATAAAATATGTGTTTTTAGTGTAAGATTGCTTAACCTGTTTTGCTATAACTAATAATATTCAGTCAAAAATCACATAATAAAACACTTCTTAACGTAGACATTGCATTTATACTTTTTAAAGTTTCAAACAAAAATCACAAAATAAAACCTCTATAATAATTCAAAAATCCTATACTTTAAACTACATTTCATTTGATTACAAGTAAGAAAAGAACATATGCAATAATCGTATTTCTTCCGCAAATTATCTCCTTGTATGCATGTGTGGATTCGTCTCTATTCATTCAACATCATCCTTGTCATCTCATAGGTCTTGAATGTCATCATAATCTTCATAAGTCCTGATACAAACATGATCAAATATAATTTGACCGCAAAAAAATGAGTGAACGAATTTTGAAATGAAAACAACTAGCATAACACATATGCACAATATTCATATATATCAAATGAATGTGAACATATGTGCACACCTTCCAAAAACATGTATGATTACACTAACCACATAAAATTCATACTTAAATTCGAGGACAACTAGCATAACACATATGCACAATATTCAAAACAACTAGCATAACACATATGCACAATATTCATCTATATCAAATTCATTCGAACATAGGTGCACGCCTTCCAAAAACATGTATGTTTGCACTAACCACATAAACTTCATACTTAAATTCCAGGACAGTTCAAGACACAATCTGATATAAGCTTTAATGATTGTCATTGAGCATGAGTGTTTAAAAAAAACTAGTGACGAGTTTGTGTGTTCCATTGTGTAGTTTTACCATTACAACCGCTAGTGACAAAACAAAACAAGTTAAAAAACAGGTTATCGACCATAGACGATTATAAAACTGTTAGTGCAAATATTACGATATTTAAACTAAACGATTTCTTCGGTTTTAATAATGACAAACATGTAACTTGTAATACATAACGTAAAATGTGCAAGTTACTTGTAAACACAAATCATCAATGCGTACTTACATCAACATCTCTCGACGCCTCAAGTATGCTTCAACAAAGTCGTAGATTTCTGTCCCGACGTAAATCACTCAAGGTATGGACAAACAAATCTACTACTTGACAAATGATCAAAGGATTATATTTTTCTAAACTTCACATTTTTATAAATGTGACAAAACATTTTTCAAAAATACATTTTACAAATTATTTTTGAATTAAAAAGAAATGTTTTATTTGGAAAAATCATTTCAAATTATTTTGAATTAGTAACAGCTATTTTCCCCCCCAAAATAGCTCCAAACTTCCCCAAATAAACCTTCACCACTAAAAGACAAAATTTGGAGCGTCTGGAGCGTTTTTGACACCGACGGCTCCAAGGTTCCGTTAAATTTAACGGAGCCGTGGCACAATTAACGGAGCCGTCCGTACAAAATTTTCTGTAACGGCTAGATTTTTCTTTGCCTATAAATAGTGGACCATTTCACACTTCCAACTTGATTTTTCCAGTCCTTTTTCTCTGGTCTAATCCCTCCTCACTTAGAAAACTTTCTTTGATCATTTGGAGAGTCTTAGGTTGTTTAAGAGTGATCCAATCATCCACTCAAGTGATCCTCTTCATTCCTCTTGATTAGCAAGAGAAGAACATAAAGTATCCAAGTAGATACAAAGTGTTGTCATCCCTCTTGATTAGCAAGAGAAGAACACAAAGTATCCAAGTAGATACAAAGTGTTATCATTCCTCTTCATTTGCAAGAGAAGAACTCAAGGTATCCAAGGAGATACAAGAGTTATAGTTGTTAGGTCTTGTAACATTTGTTACACTCTTGATTGCATCATAGCATACATCAAGATCATTTTACCTTTGTGAGAGAGAGTGAGTCAAGATCAAGTGTGATCTTGTAGAGAGAGAGTGAAGATCTCTTGAAGCCATTGGGCTTGTGTGATTGATCATGTGGATCAAGGGTAGATCGGGTAGATCGTGGTAGATTGGTGCTAGCTAAGATTAGCACTCGACATCTAGCTTAGTGTCGGAAATAGGATAAGCGACGTGTACGGTGTAGATCGGGTAGATCGTGGTAGATTGGTGCTAGCTAAGATTAGCACTCGACATCTAGCTTAGTGTCGAGAAACAAGTTAAGCGACGTGTACGGTTTTCTCCGCCTAAAGGGAGTTTGTTGATTAGTGAAGTAACTCTCGAGTTGGGTACTCGGGGAGTGGAGTAGGGCGAAGAGGAGCTTCGTGACCGAACCACTATAAATCATCGTGTCCGGTTTGCGCCTTCTTACTTATCTCTTTACTTTCATTTTATTCTTTATCGCTTTATATTTATATTTGCATTGCGTTTATGCTTGTGTGGCTAGTTGCTTATGTTATGTTGATTATGTATGTGTCATGGTTGATTGTGCTTGTGTTGTAGTTTAATTTATTCATCCCTAGATGATATGTGATCATTGTTGACACTTTTCATATTACGTCACACTTGATTGGGTGTTTGATACAAAAGGTTTTAAGTTTTTAAATGGAAACGTATTCACCCCCCCTCTCCACAATTGGTACCAGAGCCACGTCGCTCAAATTTTTAAAACAAATGGTTTTCAAAATTGAGTACGATCCATGTATCAAATTACCCATGAAGGTGATAAAAATATGAAAAGTATTTAGTTACTTAATACTTACAAGTTTTGTTGTTAAGTATATGTTGTCATACTAGCTTGAAGGTTTTCTTAAATTGATAAAAGTTGGTTATGTTCAAAAACTGATGTCAGACGTACGGCACCGTTAAATATAACGGACGGCTCCATTAAATATGGACGGTACCGCTAAATTTAACGGTACCTTCGTCTGTTTTTCAGAATTCGGTAATTTTAAAAAATTCGTATAAAATCAACCGTAAGTCCGTAGGAGTCGTGCCACCTATCGTTTTAAACGTAATTGAGTCTAGTTTCACTTAAAAATATTTTTAGAAAGTGATTGTAAAGTGAAATTTATGGATGTCTTTAATTCGTAACAAAGAGTCTTTTCCGGTCATGCCGATTGCACAAATTTTTTTGTCAAATCACAAAGTGAACATCACACGTTGATGCATTCATGATTTCAAAGTGTTGAACTTGATCAAATCTTTGAATGAGGTGGAAAATAATTCATTTTCAAATAAAGTCAAGCTAAGTGTACATTGTTATACTTAATACACAAAATAAAGATAAGTATCTTTGTGTGTTATGCTAAATGACTATTTGCTTTTCTTTATGTCTTAGTATTATTAGTTAATACTTTTGTATGCTTATTGTTATCTCTAGTTTAGCTAATTTTATTTATAAGCATAAATGTCCTTCATGCCTTGTTGCTATGTGTCGAACATTAGCTTTTCGGCTTATGCGTCAATAGGACTTAGGCTAGACTTCTTGCACTAAGTAGCGTAATTGATTTTGCATTGCATATAGGCATAGACCATTTTTCTTGCATTTGTTGCAAGTTTTTAAAATGGTTTAGTAACCTTCTTAGGAATAGAAACTAAGTTGGTAGATCATGTGTGTCGAAAGATATTGTCTTACACAATTATTTTTCAAAAGGTTTAAGTGTAAAAAGTATATCACCCCAAAATACTTAACACTTTCATAAAATCCGTAACATGATCTTTAAAACATTACATTAGTTTATCTTGTTTGACCATGGGTTGTCTAAACAAGATAAAAGGCCATTTTAATACATTAGTATTTAAGTAAAAGAAAATGTATTAAACTTGCATTGATCTAACACATATACAAAATGTTTTTAAACATTTAGTATTTTACGTATGTGGTATAAAAATGGTTAAGGTAATTATTTTTATATACTAATGAGGTGTCGAAAAACTAAGAGTATTATACTTAATAATATAAATAGTTTTTCTCAAATAAAATAAATGACAATTTCAAAATAGTAACTTAATTTGTCATTAACCTCACACATACAACTAGTGTTAGAATAAATGGAACACACTCCTTAAATTTTTATTTTCTTTTTTTTTAAAAAAAAAAAAAAAAAAAAAAAAGGAGTGATTGTGAGGGTCAAGAAAGATCTCGAGTACATATCAATTCATTATTCAAATTATGATTGATATCATCTTCGAATCTAATTGACAAGTTGTCGAGTATGGACATGAAATTGGAGTCATTATTTGTTTAGCTTCAAGATAACATCAAATCATGATGAAACATATTTTCTTGAATCTACATACTCAATCACACTCGATTGTTATGAAAATAATGACGTCCTCTCAAGACGAAAATAATATGCATCGGATCATAACTCACACTTGTGTTGAAGATGCCATATTGAGCCTTCTTGTCCAATGGTTGTGTTCCAAATATTAAACTAATATGTTTAAAAGATGCATAAAATACACAACCAAGTAGGATTGACAACTTGGATGTTTCATCCGAAATATACAAGTAATTTACATTGCAATGCAATAAGTAAATGTGTCATTTCCGAAAAACCAAACACGAGCAAACAAACAACATATGTAAACTTTGCTCATGAACGACTCAACACTCAAAGTCACATGTCTTGTAAAAGTGTCACACATAATATGTTATTAACTATTATGTAAGTCATCAATCTTTGAGAATATCACATATATTTCTCTTATCAAAAGATTGACAAATGATAACTTACATCCTATGCATCTTATTTTCTTTGTAACATGAATGGTTATGTTACAAGAGAATACATTGCATCCTGTTAACAAACGTAGGATATTAGAGTTGAATAATAACATAATACGACATGTGTCATTGCATAAACAAGTAAAATTGGTCATACACAAAAATACTTGTTTCACAAAGCATTCGTAAGAGTGATAAGTTTCCTCTTAGAAAAGCATACTTGTTGAAATAAACAGTATGTCTCATTTCAAATAAAATACTCACAAGATCTATTGAGGTAAGTAACCTTTACTAGATTCTCCCTCAAGATATGCAAAGGAGCATTCTTGAAACACACACGATGTAGTAGATTCTACATTGTATCACATTAGAGTGTCTCTTGGTTCTTGGAAACCAAATCATGTTAAAATAACATGTAACAACTCAACAAACAAAGATGTTGTCCAAGAGATCATAAAATACACCATCTCCATCAAATAACCTCTAAATCTCAAACACGAAATTAAAACATTTCGCTTGCCTTTGTTAGGAGTTGTGTAAGACATGTCATTCTCTTAACCAACTTTCAAAGTATGGTTAGTCGAGTCATATTAGGTCATGTATTAGCGAAATAAGCTAATATCATCTTTGCTACACTTCAATAGGCAAATATAGGAATTTGATTTTTTTTCTAACATGAGAATGACTACTGGAGAACCTATCGCACTAGAAACTCAATTTGACCTAACGGTTGAATTGCTTCCAGGAGAGAAGTTGGGTTCGTGTATAACCCGTAAAAATGGTCGTGTTTAGCCTTAATTGAGCACCACTAGTGATAGCCTCATACTCATTCTCTAACTTGAAAATTTCCCATTCCTACATTTGACTAGAGATAGGTTACATCGGTGAACTTTATCTCCCGTTAGGATTTCATTTTGAACAAGTAGTAACTAGGATCTTCCTTAGCAGACCTAGATTGCTTGCATCCCACATACGTATTTCAAAATGATAACATGTTCTCATAAGATATGATTGAATGTCTTCGTGATCTTAAATGCTAAATGATTATCATGTTTTGCATGATGTTTGCATTTATTCCTTATGTGCATTTTACATGATTTGCTTGCACCCACACTAGGTCCTTTTGACACATTAGGAATTAGGTATGCCCATCACTATGAATCCTTAGAAGTCATAGAGTCATACACTAGTGTCAAAACCCATAGGTCAAAGTAGTCGCGAAGTTACCCTAATTCCCCAGTCATCACTTCGCCTTCTTCCAAGTAATACATCCTTTTGTCATGGGAAGGTTAGGAACAAACCTAGTAGAACTTGGAGTAGGGTTGACAACTTAAATATTTCATCCGAAATGTTCAAGTAAGTTTAACTTGCGATCGCAATTGTTAAATATCATATCCGAAACATCATACTCAAGCCTTTTAACAACATATGTTAAAACGCTCATCCAAAGGACTCACGAGTTACTATATAAGTAATTAGTAGTTCCTTTCATCCTCGTGTGAATATACACGTCTTAAGATCCCAAACCCTGCTGCAAATCAGCACCATAGGCCTAGCTTTACATCCTTCAAAACCCCATGAAACACTCATGTGCGAAGCACATAGAAATCCTTAAATCAACCAAACCTCTCAACCGAGAATCCCCTTACCATCTCCGTCTAGGTCTAGGATTGATGGAACATTTTCCATAAAACTTATGACTAATTAAATATTTCACTGGAAATATTAAAGTCATCTCTCGTACCCCTCTTATGATTACTTGAATATTTCACTAGAAATATTGTAGTCATCTCGTGCGTCTCGTCTCATGACTCTTTAAATATTTCACTGGAAATATTGAGTCATTCTTTAAATCCCTCTCATGACTATCTAAATATTTCACTGGAAATATTAAGTCATCCCTCACGTTCCTTGCATGATCTCTTGAATATTTCACTGGAAATATTGAGATCATCTATTCTATTTCGTGTCTTGACTTTTAGATATTTCACTGGAAATATCAAGTCATTCCCTCGATCTCGTCCCATGACTGTTAGATATTTCACTGGAAATGTCAAGTCATATCCTGTGTCTCGTCTGATGACTTTTTAAATATTTCACTGGAAATATTAAGTCATCTTTCACATCGCTCTAATGACTACCTATGTATTTCCTCGGAAATATAAAAGTCATTTCTTCTCGTCCAGTACCGGTCAAAGAATTTATTAGGTATAAATTCTCTCCTCGTGTCGAAAGCGAAGATTTATTCGTAAGATCCTCTTAAACTCCAATGACAACTTAAATATTTCATCCGAAGTATTTAAAGTTTATTTAATTTGCGAAATGCAATTAAATGTCATTTCTCGTTCTCGACAAACGTTCATCGAATCCCGGTGGATTCATTCATAAAGGAATTTATTCGGTATAAATTCTTTTAATCTAAGGTCCAGAAAAATCACAACATATGTGAAATTTCTTTGTCAGAAATCTAATTCTGGGTCAAAACTGACCTCAGCAGGTCACGGTACTCTTTAATAGGGGACAATATCGTTAATTTTAACGGTACCGTCGGACCGTTGTCTGCTGAGACAGTTTATTCTCACTGTTTCAAAACCACTATCGAAACACACTCGATGTAGTCTTGAACCGGAACCGTATCCTATCAGAACAGATTGTATCTATCTTCTGATTCCTAAGCCTTCTTCCCTTTCACTTCCGCATGGTACTAAACACTACCAATGCTTTCGCATCCCACTCATCTTCCACACACTTCAAACGAAGAACCATTAGGATACATTGAGATAACCCTCCTTCATCAACATAGATAACCCTATAACCTTATCACCTACCTCACAACCCTGAAGATTTTATCTTCTTAACCCTTAGGATATCTCCAAGTAATCACATGCCTCATCATATAAATATTCTATGAAATATTCAAAATGATTGAGAAGAGCTACGCGACTTCAAAGGTGAAGTTTATCGTATACTATCCACCACTTGTCATGACGTTACTAAGCTCATCGCTTCCGTCAACGTTTGTTTTCCTCTTTATCTTTTGCATCTTGTCCGGATGGTCATAGATTAAGGGGGAGCGAAAACACACTCATATAGCCTTTCACTAAACACTCTCAAGAACACATTAATGTGGTTCTTATTCCCTAGGAAACTTCCCTTTAGCTGCCCAGAACTAGGCTGCACAGGAAAATTCGTGACTTCCAGGTCACGGTACCGTTAAATAGGCCACGGTACCGTTAAATTTAACGGTACCGTGTGGTATTTAGTGGTACCGTGCCTATGTTTGACGAATTTTCACTGTTTCCTTTAGATCCCTGCATCCCTAACCTCAAACCTGCAAAATTTTGCAAACTCACATACACCCTAGGATTCCCTCACTACACCATAGGACTCTAACACCAACTTTAGTTCAAATCCCACAACTCAATACCACTCAAACCTTTTAGCTACACTTCACTCTTGACAGTGATAGTTAGTCTAAGAACCTTCAACCCATAGATCATCACACTCAAACCTTATAACCTTCAACTCATCACACTCAAACCTTACAACTACTCGTCACTTTGGATAAGTGATAGTTAGTTCAACAACCTTCAACCCTCACAAACACATGAAACCCTTCATGCACCAAATTATCTCTAACACACAACTAGGATCATCCAACCTAGAAACCTAGAACCTCGTTACCTTAACCCCGTTAGAGATATCCACCAACAATCCTGTTAGAATCACATACACCTTTTCTTTTTCCCTTTTGAAATATATCATACATCTCATTGTCAGTGCAAACGATATATTAACCTAAACCATCCTTTCCCACCTTTCCTCAAAAGGCAAAACCAACATCTCCAACCACATCATCATCATCCTCCATCTTTAGGATTCCTACACCCTTACCTCCACCAAGTCCACCACAACCCTTAGCTATCACACTAACCCTATCACCATCAAACCTCTTTGGACTTGGCACCAACACATCATCCTTGTCACCATCACCATTGATGCGTGGTTTTGCAACCTTACAACAGGTTTTACCTCTCGAGGGATCTCAAGAGGCTTACAACCCCACCAGGCAGTGTACCTGACCGATGTAGTATAGTGTAGTGGTAAGTACGGGGGATTGATCGTTCTCCACAGGGAATAGTGTTCGTTAGGTATGAAAGACTACTCTAATAGGTCTAAGGGTTGAGGAAGATTCTTTTTTTATGTTTTTATATTTTTATGAAAGCAAGTAAAATCTCGGGTTTGAAAGAGTGGGCGGAATTAGTTGCTAGTCAACTAACCCAAATTACTACGAATGCAAATAAAATAAATAACTGAAAATAAAATGTTGGTGAAAACTTATGTGTAGAGAAATGTGTTCACTTAGATTTCCTTACTCCCTAACTATCTTTTACCGGTTGATTAGTGTGTATTAGTCGCGTGGATGACGGGTGTATTCCTTAATACCAATCGTGGGGTGGCGTACGTACTTCCCCAACTCTACAAGCTCCTACTTCACTCCTATGTCGAGCCGGCTAGGAAGCTCCTAACATGGGATCACTAGAATTCGCTTGTGCATTAAATACAACCATAAAAACCTTTAGTACGCATTTGGTTCATGTTTCTTAAGACGTTCAAGCAAGTTACCGAATAGGAAGTTAGCCAGTTTTCTTAAGCCTAACATAGATAAACAATCATCCAATACAACTAATAACACACTAATAACCAATAATCAATAGCTAGGTTTCATTAGATCTAAGCAAACACAAGATAAATCTAGCCTAACATATTAATCAAAAGACAAGAACAAGATAGAATCAAACAATACATAGACATATTGAATGATTAATTGATAACTTATCTTCAATGTAACATGGAAGATCTCAAGGCAAAAAGCCTTGAAAAAGATGCTAAAATCGTCTTAGGGTTTTCTCCCAAAAATTCCACACTAAGTTCCACACTAATGACAAAAAATTAGAAAACTATATATAGACTTTTGGATCTGACGGCGTCACGTTATGGAGTGTGACGCCGTCACCTCGCCGCTTCTAGGGTTCCCGGATGACCTTCTTGACGCCGTCCCTCTTTAGCTCTCCAAAATCCGTTCTGGCTTATCAAGGCTTGACGCCGTCAGACCTTGAACGTGACGCCGTCCCTCTTTGAATTAAGCCGTGACGCCCTTGATCAGGTTAAAGCGTGACGCCGTCAGAATTCACATGCAATTTTCACTGGCTTATCATGAGTAAATTTCACATCCACCTTTTCTTGCCAAGCCATGACGCCGTCTGGAGTAAATCCTGACGCCGTCAAAGGTAACTTTTAGCCGATTTTTGAGACTTTGTCGTTTTCTTCACTTTTATGCTCCAAAAACGTCCAAAATGCCTCCTTTTCCAGATTTCTCCTCAAAAGTACCTAAAATGACAAAAGGAACGATTTAGGGCAATATTTGATCAAATAAATACGATTTAGGGCTTAAATGACCCCTTAAAAGCGGTACACTTTTCGCTTCATCAAATACCCTTACACTTGAGATTTGCTTGTCCTCAAGCAAATGCGCTTTTATTCTAATCAAAATACAAGTTAGGGGTCATTTAACGCTAATAAAAAAGTAATTGCAACAAATAATCGTTCCACTTTAATCATAATAAGCACGGAGATTATAAACTAGCACCTCACAAGTAGTGTTTAGATACTCACATCTCTCAAGTGTCATCAAAATAAATCTCATAAATGGAAACGGATAATATCTCTCACTACCTGTCATAACAAATAGATTACCATAGGCTTGGGAAATGATCGAAAACCTCCTCCACTAGGCGTAAGCACCTAAGATAAACTATCAAAGAGGGCTTTTAAATGGGTTATAACGTTAGGTGTAGGGAAAAGGAAAACACGGTTTTGTTGGATAAAGGATATTTTACTGGTGGCGAGTTAAAGATCTTGATCAATTACATGTACTATACAATGTTGCTAAGCCAAGACTCGACTCAATCTTAAGCTAATGAAAGAAAATAACAAAAACATAAAATAAACATAAAATAAAACGGGATGGTAGTCCGTATGTTTTTTCTACTTTTCTTTTTCTCATTTTTTTGTATTTTTCTTGATTTTTTTCGATTTTTTTTTTTTTTTTTTTTTTTTTTTTTTTTTTTTTTTTTTTGCATACACTTTTGCCCTACCATCCAAAATAATACATCATAGGGGCGTTGCATCCCCTTACACTTGAACTTTTACATAACTTTATAAATAACTATTCTAATGACTCGAATTAAGATAATCAAAACACTTGGAGTACTTTTAAAACATTTAGCACATATGGGGGTAATGAATGATGTTCTTCCCCATTACTCCATTACACTAGTACTTTACCCATGAGTCCTAATCGTCCCAAAACAATATGTACAAGGATATGACTCGACTTAGCAACCATGTAATCAACTAGATAATTAACTTGGGTTTAAACAAATGTTGTCACAATAATGCACTAAAAATGAGTGCATACAAGGTAGGCTAAGGCGATTTGGGTGTACATTTAAGTGGGGTGTAACAAATTCTTCCTTTAAGTAAAATGCTTAAAGTTAGAAACGAAAAGATAGGCTCTGAGGGGTGTACTAGGGGTATCGTGTACTAAAAATGAGTACAACGCAAATGGTGTGGGAGAATTACTTGACCAATGTTGCCAACGTAATTATAACAAAATCACAGGTGTAAAACAATGGGTTAATCCTAATGCCTCTTATCATGTAGTAAATCTAACTACACGAATGTAGTCTCACTTGTGGCCTTGGAATGGTCCTAACGCAAGTTCTAGAATCTAAGTGCTACCGGTACACACATCATAGCATAAATGCTTTTCCTACCAATTCTAGGGGCGAACCTCACATATTTGGGGTGGAAAATTGATGAACTCAAATAAGTACATTTTATTACTATCATTTATCCTATTAAATTGACTTGTTTTACTATATTATGTATGAGGATTGATACTTAATCGTTTACTTTTGTAATTCTCAGGTAAAAACAAGCATTTGGTGAAACTTAGCGATTTTGGACTGATTATGGAGCAAAACATGCATAAAGTAAAGAGTCTACTGAAATGAAGAAGATCAAGACTAATCTGCTCCAGATGCGCCGCATCTCACTCATGACATGCGCCGCATCTCTATCAAGATATCACCAGATACGATCCAAGATACAAGAGGACATGCGCCGCATCTAATCATGGAGTTACACCGCATCTTCTGGCGGTGTACGAATATTCCTGAATATTATAATCTTGGACCCCACGCGAAGTTAAGTACATGCGCCGCATCTACTTAGTAGATGCGCCGCATCTTCCCTCATACAGAAACTATAAATACCCCAAGACCAGACGAATTTCGTACGCATTATATTATAACCTAAGTCCGAACAGGAGAAACAAAAGGACGAATTCAGTCAAGGAGGCAGCACAAGACACACCCAAATCAAAGATACAAGAGCTGTAAGAAGGTGCTGCATGTGTTTAATTCATTAAGTAGTTTTGTTTTATTGTGTTAGCAAACTTTAATTCATCAGGATTGGTGGCTTGTGTAATGTGACAACGAAAGATTGCACTCCCTTTAATACTTGCTTTCCCATCAATTAAAGTTTATATGTTGATGTCTTTGGTTACTACTTATTAGTGCATTGATAACCTCTGTGTTTATTAGTGGCTTGCGGGCATTTGACTGCGGGGCATAATGTGGCTCCCACGGTTATTACTAAATTGATCACTTAGGAATAACTTTTAGACATAAGTAATCATTAAGGGTTTACTCGCCGATAAGATTAGGACCAACGAGAAAGGGTTAATTACATACACTTCATATAAAGCTATCAATAAAACAAGTGACAATCTACTTAATCATAAGGACAGCCCTCTTATTGTCTCGAGTATCTATCTGTGTACGTGTGTGCTACTTGCTGATTCGTGCCTATTGGTTTATTTTATTATTTAATTGCAAACAAACCGTGCCAGTCTCTCAGGCTGAAACCCCCTTGCGTTAGGATATTAAAATACTGATTAGAATAACGAGATAATACGTTCCACTCTTAGTGATCGACACTCTACTTACCATTATATTCATACTGACCGGGTACACTGCTCGTTAAGTGTGTGTGTTATTGATAAGTCGGCTAAATATAAATTTAAAACTTGAGTAGGCATTAAAACTGCTAAACCGCAACGACACATCACGCGCATCAAGTTTTTGGCGCCGCTGCCGGGGAGTGAATTGTTATTATCTGTTAATTTGATTAGTATTTTAATTAGGTTTTTCTTTTTATTAGATTAATTGCATCATTGTACTATTTTGCATATTTGTTGTATTGTGTGTTAATTGTTTTCTTTTATTTTTGTGTGTTTTATTTTCGTCGTGTGTTTTTATTTTTCGTATTTTTCTGTTCTGCTATCGTTGTACTGTGCTAAATCAAACGATACGGCGCATCTGATCTCTCAGATACGGCGTATTGCGTTTAATTTTTTTTAAATACAACGCGTTTAATTAATTCGATACGACGCATCTTTTCCCCAAGATACGGCGTATCTGTTTTTAATAAGAAAATTTTTCTAAGCGATAAAGTAATACGACGCATCTGCTTTTGCAGATACGGCGTATCTGTTTTTGATAAAAAAATTTTCTAAACGTTAACGCCATACGACGCATCTGCTTTCGCAGATACGGCGTATCTATTATTTTAATTAAAAACAGTTTGCGAATTATTAAACAGATACGACGCATCGATTTATATCGATACGGCGCATCTTTCTGAATCAAAAATCGATATTTATTTTTAAACGTAACGAAAATACGGCGCATTAACTTTCGTTAATACGACGCATTTAATTTTAATTAGATAAGCTGATTTTTGATTATTTAATCCGATACGGCGCATTCATAAATTCTAAGCGGCGTATCTATTTTCTGAATAAAGTCTGATTTAATCTTAACGTATTAAGATACGGCGTATCCAACTCTTTGGATACGGCGCATCGTCTGCAGATATCAGCTATTTGTATTCTTATATCCGTTTCTATATTCATTAATTTCTCTTCTAGCGAACAAATCCTACTGATGATTTTACCTTGGATGACAGATTTTGCTATGGAAGACATGTCAGTTAATGGATATCTTGCTAAGGAATGCTTGTTTTCAGATTCATTCAATGTACTCATGATCGATGCAGATTTATTCTCTTGGGAGACTCCTCTTGAAGCTGCTTTTAAGGAATTCATGCGTTTATGCAACATTGAAAAGGAGGTATTCTCTTATGATGTATTTGTGAGGTACACTGGAGAAGAATTGTCGCTCTTATGGCCTATCATTGAAGCCGAAGGATTGAACTGGACTACTATCGAAGAAGATGATGGGAAATTCTATCTTGCATACATGGACTCAAGCAACAACAGCTGTGGTGAAGGCGATGCCCAAATCTCTTACATGCCTTATTCCGAATAGTACTGGGGATTGAATGAGAACTATCAGGATAATGACATGAATTATGCTTTGGCGGAGTTACTATTTCATGGCAGATTGGTAAGATTGATAGACCTCTCCCTCAATGATTGGCTAGAACTCAAATATGGTAGTCCGGAATTTGCCCCTACAAATGAAGTCAAGGAGATTATGACTTCATGGTTGACTCGGAGTTTTAAGAAGCAATTTAACGAGTTCATGGAGATAAAAAAGAATATGATTGGAAAGGTTTGCTTTGACGTTAACCACGATCCTCACGATGTTGATTTTTCAGATTGGTTGGCTAGTAAGTTTAATAATCATAAGAGCATGGATCGTGCTACTAAGGATGCATTATGGGTATATTGGATGAGAGGAGAAGACGAAGAAGTAGAAAGCAATTATGGGTCGTCACTTCATGATTCAACAATCAATGAGGGCATTGAAGAACTTTTCAGAATTGACATTGATGTGTTCGATTATGAGACACCCTTGTGCAAGCAGTTCAAGGAATTTAACTACCTTCTTCAAGTCGACGATGATGTGCTTACTGGAGATCTACCAGGATTTAAGACTTATGAAGATTTCAAAAACACCTGGTACTATGAATGGAATGACCAAGTACCATGGGTTTGGGATAAACCATGGGAATTTGCGCACATTAATCACACTTGTACACCCTTCGTTTTCAAGGACGGGAGTAGTGTTTGGCCGACCTGCGATTATAAAAGTGACGGAACCTGTAATGGGGGAAGTATAATTGGGATGAAACGGGTTGGAAACGATGTAACCTTTGAAGATTATGAGTGGTACGATAATGTTGAAGACTGCCCACAAAAATCGGAGGCTTTACAAGAAAAAGGCAGAATTGAACGCTTGAAAGGACTTAAGGGGACATCGGATACTACTTTCTGGGAATGGGTGCATATACAGTTTGATGATTTCACAAAACTTAGTCGTCGGTTACAATATGATTTGGAAAGAGAATGGGAGGCGATTCAAGACGATTATAATAATGAGTCGTTGATTGAAGAACTAGATGATTATTTGATTAAGGATCCTTATTTTAAGTTTGTTGATAAAGACGAGGAAGAGTTCACCAAAAGAAAGTGTCAACTACTTGGGATTCCTTACAATGAGCCACCCATGATTATTTCTGAAAAATTTAAAATCATCAAATATTCTTTGGGTCCTGATGAAGAATATACTGCGGTGAAGACAAAGAGTTATACTAGATTAAGTCGAACGGAGGAAAACGTCGCAGAGATATACGGGAACATCTTTCGGATGAAGGACGAAGGATGGACCGTGACAAGGACTTATTGCTGAGCTGAACGTGAGTCTAACTTGAAGACTCTGGAATAAAGACAAGTGCTTACCGGGAGACAACCCGGATTTATCTTTTTCTGTTTTCTGTGTCGAGTCAGTCAGGCCCGTACGAAGATACGGCGCATCTCAATTCTGAGATGCGACGCATCTCCTGCAATGGTCATATCTTATTTTAATTTTTCTGCATTTTTATTTTCGACTTTAAAACTATTTATCAGTTTATTTTTAATGCGGCGCATCCCTGGTTAAGGATGCGGCGCATCTTTATTCTGATCCCTATTTATTCCAGGCTCGATACGGCGTATCTTCTTCCATAAGATACGGCGCATCGACTGACCTGATGATTTTCAGTTTTAATTTTTAAGTTTTATTTTTATCTAACTACTAATGTATTATGCAAGTTGAACCTTTCTTATCTTAGGTGTGTTTTAAAGCATTGGTGGTATTATAGTTTCCTGGATTTCCTGTGGATACATCAAGTATGAAGCTTTAACGTTCTAATCCACAAGAAGATGATTTTTGCTCTTATACTAATGGAGGATCATACCGAGCAAATCTCAGGGGAGTTTTTCTGTTCTAATTCTTTTATTTTCCAGTTTTTAACATTTTATACAAACAACGAGGACGTTGTTTAACTTAAGTGGGGGGATTGGAGAATTAGAACACTTAACATTTACTTGTCCTAAACTTTTTCAAAAATTATGCTTAAAATGTGCTTAATATATCAAACTTAAAATTTTTTTTTAGCATGTTTTTGTTTAAGATCTAAGTTGCATAGCTGCACACATGACGTTATTTTCAAAAATTGTGATTTTTCAAAATTCACAAATCTATGAGTGTGCCGGTGACTTGTAAACTTTAGAACTTGGCTTGTATACTATTCGAGACCACCATAATGAGTATTATTTATATAATTGGAATGACTTGTCTAAATTGGTAAAATTCTAGGACTACACCCAAATAGCCTTTATATGTTATGTGATATTAACTAACTACACTGGTTAGTTAACCCCCGTATAAACCCCTTTTGTTACTCTCATTTTTAGAGTAAGATACCCCTAGAAAAACACTCAGAGCCATTCCTTTCGTTTCTTACACCTATGTTTAAAATGTTTCGTTACACCCTTACACCTTAGCCTACCCTGTAGATTAGAATCCGTGGTTGGTTAATTGCTATAGGCAGAGTGTGTTTCCTTACATTACCTGTGTTCGCGTGCGTAATTCATTATCTTTGGTTAGGTCGGGAAAATGCACAATGCAATTGGAGTGAAAGTAAATATTGTATATCTTTGAGTTTATTTTTCGTGTGTTTACTACTTTCACTATTACCATTATTTCTGAAGTTATGAAAAGTATGGAAAAATTATCCAGAATTATCATTATAGTGATGTGGTGAAATTTTACACATCTATGTTAAAAAAAAAAAAAAAAAAAAAAAAAAAAAAAAAAAAAAAATCGAAAAAATAAGAAAAGAAAAAGAAAGAAAGAAAAGTTGGAAGTTAGTTTTAAACCAACTTATGTAAAGTTATGTAAGTGGTCGATATCACCACTATTTGTTGTACTATATCTATGGATTGAATGGGAATTGGCAGTTATGGGAACGCCAATTAAGGTTTATTCTTTGATTAAGATCTTGTTGAGTATAATTCGTGTCTACCTAAAGCGTGTGTTTCAAGTGTTAAAGCGTGAGTTATTCTATGATATGAGTCTTATTCATGGGATGGTTGGGATAGTGATTAACCACACTTAGGATTTTAATTTATTTGTTTTGTTTATTTTTATTTTTACACCAATTTATATCCCAAATGTTATCCATGCCCTTCATTATTCTTTATCCAACCAAACCTTTGATTTATTGAGATTAGGGATTTGAGCAATCTTAAGTATCGTAGTCGTGGATTCGGCTATGTATTTATGATTTTGTCGCCCTTTTTGATTTATTATTATTGGTGAAGTTTGGACCTATCTTTAGCCTATTCGAGTTAAGGATTTGAGCAATTGCAAGTATCGTGTTCGTGGATTCGATCATGTATTTGTGATTTTGTCGCCTTTTCTGGAATTTGAGATCGATAGTGAAAGAGAATAATTAACCCTTAAACCTAAAAACCCTTTTTACCGCTTTAGACTTGTTATTCCTTAGCTTTAGTGGTGGAGATGTGTATACTTGCCAAGCTTATGATAGAATATTCGTCACGACTGGACAGTTAAACGATTAGATTTGCTTTTATCGACTTATTTTATTTTACTTCTAATTCGTTAAGTGTTTAGTTGTGTGATTATGAAATAAACGAATACATGCTTAAATATAAAAATAAATCCTAACATCTTTTAGGATACATTTTCATAAAAGAAATTCTAAGGTTTACTTGGGGACAAGTAAAGTTCAAGTGGGGGATATTTGATGAACTCAAATAAGTACATTTTATTACTATCATTTATCCTATTAAATTGACTTGTTTTACTATATTATGTATGAGGATTGATACTTAATCGTTTACTTTTGTAATTCTCAGGTAAAAACAAGCATTTGGTGAAACTTAGCGATTTTGGACTGATTATGGAGCAAAACATGCATAAAGTAAAGAGTCTACTGAAATGAAGAAGATCAAGACTAATCTGCTCCAGATGCGCCGCATCTCACTCATGACATGCGCCGCATCTCTATCAAGATATCACCAGATACGATCCAAGATACAAGAGGACATGCGCCGCATCTAATCATGGAGTTACGCCGCATCTTCTGGCGGTGTACGAATATTCCTGAATATTATAATCTTGGACCCCACGCGAAGTTACGTACATGCGCCGCATCTACTTAGTAGATGCGCCGCATCTTCCCTCAGACAGAAACTATAAATACCCCAAGACCAGACGAATTTCGTACGCATTATATTATAACCTAAGTCCGAACAAGAGAAACAAAAGGACGAATTCAGTCAAGGAGGCAGCACAAGATACACCCAAATCAAAGATACAAGAGCTGTAAGAAGGTGCTGCATGTGTTTAATTCATTAAGTAGTTTTGTTTTATTGTGTTAGCAAACTTTAATTCATCAGGATTGGTGGCTTGTGTAATGTGACAACGAAAGATTGCACTCCCTTTAATACTTGCTTTCCCATCAATTAAAGTTTATATGTTGATGTCTTTGGTTACTACTTATTAGTGCATTGATAACCTCTGTGTTTATTAGTGGCTTGCGGGCATTTGACTGCGGGACATAATGTGGCTCCCACGGTTATTACTAATTTGATCACTTAGGAATAACTTTTAGACATAAGTAATCATTAAGGGTTTACTCGCCGATAAGATTAGGACCAACGAGAAAGGGTTAATTACATACACTTCATATAAAGCTATCAATAAAACAAGTGACAATCTACTTAATCATAAGGACAGCCCTCTTATTGTCTCGAGTATCTATCTGTGTACGTGTGTGCTACTTGCTGATTCGTGCCTATTGGTTTATTTTATTATTTAATTGCAAACAAACCGTGCCAGTCTCTCAGGCTGAAACCCCCTTGCGTTAGGATATTAAAATACTGATTAGAATAACGAGATAATACGTTCCACTCTTAGTGATCGACACTCTACTTACCATTATATTCATACTGACCGGGTACACTGCTCGTTAAGTGTGTGTGTTATTGATAAGTCGGCTAAATATAAATTTAAAACTTGAGTAGGCATTAAAACTGCCAAAACTTTACTCCAACGCACGCTCACCAAAAATTTTTTAGTGGTACGGTTTTTGTGCTAGTCATATAACTCCTATCCGTGAGACGCTCATTAAGATCAAAGTTTCACTCCTATATGTTGTAAAAAATTTTAAATTTGGCACTAAAATTGCCCTAACAGGTATTTCTCTCAGTTTTATTACACATCAACTATTAAACAAACAAAAATCAAGCGTAATTGTATTCTCTAAAAATCGTATTTTTACCCCCCCCCCTTACACTTAAGATGAACATTGTCCCCAATGTTCAAATAACAAGATGTAAAAGTATAAAGTAAAAGAATGAAATCAAATACTCCCCTGATTCGCTCGGTGGATAATGAAATAATACGGTTAAATCTTCTTCCAAGGTAATGTAGAAGCTCCATGACTAATGCATCGCCATAAGCTTGATTCCATATACATCTCCTTGTCCAAAATAACCTGTTAAACCTGAGAAAACAAACACGAAAACCTGCATAACATCGGCGGGATAAATCTATATATAAAGATATAATGCTTGTGGAATGATAATTTTGCAGATTCCTGGAGATTATAAGTTGGAGATTTAATAAAAACTTTTATGAAAACAAAACTTTCAAAAATTTTTGAAAATTAAATCTGACGCCGTCAGGTTATAAACCCTGACACCGTCAGAAATGACCTGACAAAAATTCTCATGTTAAGTTTCCGGAAAATTTCTGGAAAAACCTTTACCTTACTTCCTGGAAATCCTGCAAAACATCATTATGACTCGATACAAGCATTTGACTCAAACAAATACTAATATGTATGTTAATTTATTATTGTTACGATTCATGTTCATTTGTGTTCTAATAAACCGATTTAGATTTCCCTTACACTTAACTTTTGCAAAATACCTTTATATGTAGTTAAGACGAAGTTAAAAACAAAATAAAGCATTTTCACAATTTATATTTGAGACATGAACAGTAAACAAAAAGAATAAGAAATGCATACGGAAACAAATAAAATTAAATAAACAAACAATCAAACAAATAAAGCAAATAAAGTTTGGGTTGCCTCCCAAGAAGCGCTTTTCTTTATTAACGAGTCTTGTAGCTAGACTCAAAGTCACGTACATTACGTGATTCCATCATTGGTCACGGTTCCTAGGCCATTTTCATTCCCGGTTTTATATTCCGGTCCCAATTTCAAACAATCCTTGTAGAAACCGAATATCCTTTCCATAACATAGTCTACTCCTTTATTTCTATCCTCATCATTCCTATAGTAAACCGCTTGCTTGAGCTCCTTCTCAACATTTGACAAGTGTTGGAATTGTTCTATCTTATATGGCATTTGGTAGTTTACCTCATCGGTCTCGTCCTTAAATCTAACTATCCCTAAGGAAGGTTCATAAGTCATTCTAGAGACCTCAACAAATGGTTTTCCAAAAACCACTTGAGTTAAGGATGCATCGACTATTGGGCGGATATCTTCTACAATTACAAAGTCGGTGACATAGGTGAAGTTTCCTACATAAACCGGTAATCCCCTAACTCTTCCCGTGAAGTTACTCATCCATCCCTTGTCAGGGAACATCCTATACCCAAGTTGATTTTTCATTATCAAGTTGTAGTGGGCTCTAGTCATGATGTTTATGGGTGATCTAAGGTCGATGTAGGCTTTCCACACATGCAAATGTCCGATGTTGCATGGTATGTTGAGATTAGAAGGGTCGCCTATTTCTATAATTGGTCTACCTAGGAAGTATGGTGTCTCGGGGTCATCGAATAAGTTTGTATGATATGCGCGCTCTTCCTTAGTGGGTAGCCTATTGAAGTAGTCCTTATCATCATCTACTTCTTCAATCTCACTTGTCCTAACTTCCTTATCAACCTCGACTTTCTTATCCTCATCCTTAGGTTCACTATTATCCTCATTCCTTTCAATTGGTTTAATAGTGACAATGTTGACAAAGTGGACGTGTTTGGATGAAGAGGGGTCTTTTACTTGGGGTCCGCTATTTGTGTTCCTAGCGTCCTTATGTGGAGGTGATAACACTTGGTTATTGAGAGCTTTCAACAAGTTGTCAATTTTATTGGTCATCTCCGTTTGTTGTTGATTGAATTCGGATTCGAATCTAGCTATCCGAGCTTCTTGAGATGCCATAAATTGGGACATCAATCCTTCAAAGTTATTGGTACTACCATTGCCGGAAGGATTGTTGTTGAAAGTACGGTTCGAGTTGGAACCGCTTGATTGGAAACGATTAGGTGGGTTGGAAGAATTGGTTTGTTGTGCGTTTTGGTTTTGTTTCCACCTAAGGTTCGGGTGATTTTTCCATGAGGGATTGTATGAATCACCGTAATGGTTTGGCTCGGGTTTGAAAGTGTACCACTTGTCTCCCGCTCCGTCGGTACGCGAGGATGCGTAGTCCACAAAAGCTTGTTCGGGGAGTTCCATGCAATCACGAGTGTCGTGGGGACCACTACATAATTCACATGAAGAAGTGATTTTGTTCACTTGGCTTGAAGGTTTAGGAGCCTCGTAGGATTTCATAAGAAACTTGACTTGGTCTTCAAGTTCTATGATCTTACGGTCGAAAGTGCTTGAATTGTTCGAAGGCAAAGATATTGCCTTGACCGTTTTATTCAAATCACGGGGATCACTCCAACTTTCGTTGTCATAAAGAGTAAGATCCTCTAGGAGAGCCCATGATTGTTCCGCACTTAGATCACGTAGCTTACCACCGGCCGATTGGTCAATGGTTTGCCTTGTGTAGAGATTGATATGGTCATAGAAGATTTGGACTTGGAGCCAAAGTTCTATGCCATGGTGAGGGACTTTTTGAAGTAAGTCCTTGAATCGAGTCCATGCCTCGTAGAGAGTTTCGCCTTGACGTTGTTGGAACATCAAGATATCATTCCTTAGCTTGGTAGTTCTTCCCGGTGGGAAAAACTGAGCAAGGAAACGAGTGGTGAGATCATCCCAAGAGGTAATGGATCCTGCGGGTTGACGCTCTAGCCACTGACTAGCTTGGTCCCGCAGAGAGAATTGGAAGAGACGCAATCGGGTCGTCTCTCGAGTGGCAACATCAAGGTCTATAGAATCAACAATTTTGAGAAGTCCTTGAGATGTTGATTAGGATCTTCAGAACGAATTCCATGGAATGCGCATCCGCTTTGCACCAACCGGATGGTGTCGGATCGCAAGGGTGTGATATTGGCTCCTTGAGTGAGCTCAATGGTGTTTCGATAGCCATGGTGGCTAGGACGGGAGTACTCTCCTAAAGTACGGGCTCTAGGAGGTGGTGGTTGTTGTGGTGGTGGGTTGTTGGGATTAAGGATATTACCATCTTCCATGATGTCAAATGGTAATGGTTACGAACAAAGAAACGAAGAAAATAGATAGACTAAAAAAAACCTAGAAAAATAAAATAAAAATCTCACTAGAAAGGAATCTAGTGAGTAGACCTATAAAATAGAAATTCCACCTAAACAATAACTATTCCCCGGCAACGGCGCCAAAAACTTGATGCGTGGTTTTGCAACCTTACAACAGGTTTTACCTCTCGAGGGATCTCAAGAGGCTTACAACCCCACCAGGCAGTGTACCTGACCGATGTAGTATAGTGTAGTGGTAAGTACGGGGGATTGATCGTTCTCCACAGGGAATAGTGTTCGTTAGGTATGAAAGACTACTCTAATAGGTCTAAGGGTTGAGGAAGATTCTTTTTTTATGTTTTTATATTTTTATGAAAGCAAGTAAAATCTCGGGTTTGAAAGAGTGGGCGGAATTAGTTGCTAGTCAACTAACCCAAATTACTACGAATGCAAATAAAATAAATAACTGAAAATAAAATGTTGGTGAAAACTTATGTGTAGAGAAATGTGTTCACTTAGATTTCCTTACTCCCTAACTATCTTTTACCGGTTGATTAGTGTGTATTAGTCGCGTGGATGACGGGTGTATTCCTTAATACCAATCGTGGGGTGGCGTACGTACTTCCCCAACTCTACAAGCTCCTACTTCACTCCTATGTCGAGCCGGCTAGGAAGCTCCTAACATGGGATCACTAGAATTCGCTTGTGCATTAAATACAACCATAAAAACCTTTAGTACGCATTTGGTTCATGTTTCTTAAGACGTTCAAGCAAGTTACCGAATAGGAAGTTAGCCAGTTTTCTTAAGCCTAACATAGATAAACAATCATCCAATACAACTAATAACACACTAATAACCAATAATCAATAGCTAGGTTTCATTAGATCTAAGCAAACACAAGATAAATCTAGCCTAACATATTAATCAAAAGACAAGAACAAATAGAATCAAACAACACATAGACATATTGAATGATTAATTGATAACTTATCTTCAATGTAACATGGAAGATCTCAAGGCAAAAAGCCTTGAAAAAGATGCTAAAATCGTCTTAGGGTTTTCTCCCAAAAATTCCACACTAAGTTCCACACTAATGACAAAAAATTAGAAAACTATATATAGACTTTTGGATCTGACGGCGTCACGTTATGGAGTGTGACGCCGTCACCTCGCCGCTTCTAGGGTTCCCGGATGACCTTCTTGACGCCGTCCCTCTTTAGCTCTCCAAAATCCGTTCTGGCTTATCAAGGCTTGACGCCGTCAGACCTTGAACGTGACGCCGTCCCTCTTTGAATTAAGCCGTGACGCCCTTGATCAGGTTAAAGCCTGACGCCGTCAGAATTCACATGCAATTTTCACTGGCTTATCATGAGTAAATTTCACATCCACCTTTTCTTGCCATGCCATGACGCCGTCTGGAGTAAATCCTGACGCCGTCAAAGGTAACTTTTAGCTGATTTTTGAGACTTTGTCGTTTTCTTCACTTTTATGCTCCAAAAACGTCCAAAATGCCTCCTTTTTCAGATTTCTCCTCAAAAGTACCTAAAATGACAAAAGGAACAATTTAGGGCAATATTTGATCAAATAAATACGATTTAGGGCTTAAATGACCCCTTAAAAGCGGTACACTTTTCGCTTCATCAAATACCCTTACACTTGAGATTTGCTTGTCCTTGTTGTCACCACAACCAACACTCTCCCACCTTATGGAATCATTTAGGTATAACCTCTATCGAGTCTACTTTATGGCACGACTTGTCATAATAGTAATCATTTAGAGTATGTCTTATTAACAAACTATCCTTAACATCAATCATCTTAGGTAGATGATTATGTTGTTCAAAAGGTTTGTTAGAACTTTCCTTCCCAATGACAACTTGGAATAAGTCATTTAGTGCGTCAGTCAATGAACGAATCTCGTTCTTGATTAGTGTGATTGAGTGAACAATTACACCTTAGGTTTTCGGTCGGGTTGTGACACTTACGTGTTAACATAATTTAACCCATGCATGTCTTGCTATGTGTATTCTATCCCTATAATGTTGCTCCTATACTGTTATATATTATGCTGCACGAAGCTAACCCTTGATGTAGGAAAAACCTTTGTAAGAATTTGATCCATGGATCCGCTAGATACTAAGGTATATAAACAAGGGGTTTAAGTCACCTTAGGGGAGCATTGAGCTAGGGGGAGCTCGGGAGTATTTGAATACATAGCATGGAGTCGTCTTCACAAGTGTTGATAGAAGGCTTCACTAGGATGATGCAAGCTCGCCTTTCGGGGGAGAAAGGATATTAGTGCAATAAGGGGGAGTAGGAAGTAAATCCAAGGGAGCGCTCAAGGCAACTACCTTTTTGATTCGACAAAAGCGGGAGAAGGGGAGTGTAAACAGGTAACTTTTACATTTTACTATGTGTCACGGTTTACATATTTGTCATCATCAAAAAGGGGGAGATTGTTAGTGCAAATATTACGATATTTAAACTAAACGATTTCTTCGGTTTTAATAATGACAAACATGTAACTTGTAATACATAAAGTAAAATGTGCAAGTTACTTGTAAACACAAATCATCAATGCGTACTTACATCAACATCTCTCGACGCCTCAAGTATGCTTCAACAAAGTCGTAGATTTCCGTCCCGACGTAAATCACTCAAGGTATGGACAAACAAATCTACTACTTGACAAATGATCAAAGGATTATATTTTTCTAAACTTCACATTTTTATAAATGTGACAAAACATTTTTCAAAAATACATTTTACAAATTATTTTTGAATTAAAAAGAAATGTTTTATTTGGAAAAATCATTTCAAATTATTTTGAATTAGTAACAGCTATTTTCCCCCCCAAAATAGCTCCAAACGTCCCCAAATAAACCTTCACCACTAAAAGACAAAATTTGGAGCGTCTGGAGCGTTTTTGACACCGACGGCTCCAAGGTTTCGTTAAATTTAACGGAGCCGTGGCACAATTAACGGAGCCGTCCGTACAAAATTTTCTGTAACGGCTAGATTTTTCTTTGCCTATAAATAGTGGACCATTTCACACTTTCAACTTGATTTTTCCAGTCCTTTTTCTCTGGTCTAATCCCTCCTCACTTAGAAAACTTTCTTTGATCATTTGGAGAGTCTTAGGTTGTTTAAGAGTGATCCAATCATCCACTCAAGTGATCCTCTTCATTCCTCTTGATTAGCAAGAGAAGAACACAAAGTATCCAAGTAGATACAAAGTGTTGTCATCCCTCTTGATTAGCAAGAGAAGAACACAAAGTATCCAAGTAGATACAAAGTGTTATCATTCCTCTTCATTTGCAAGAGAAGAACTCAAGGTATCCAAGAAGATACAAAAGTTATAGTTGTTAGGTCTTGTAACATTTGTTACACTCTTGATTGCATCATAGCATACATCAAGATCATTTTACCTTTGTGAGAGAGAGTGAGTCAAGATCAAGTGTGATCTTGTAGAGAGAGTGAAGATCTCTTGAAGCCATTGGGCTTGTGTGATTGATCATGTGGATCAAGGGTAGATCGGGTAGATCGTGGTAGATTGGTGCTAGCTAAGATTAGCACTCGACATCTAGCTTAGTGTCGGAAATAGGATAAGCGACGTGTACGGTGTAGATCGGGTAGATCGTGGTAGATTGGTGCTAGCTAAGATTAGCACTCGACATCTAGCTTAGTGTCGAGAAACAAGTTAAGCGACGTGTACGGTTTTCTCCGCCTAAAGGGAGTTTGTTGATTAGTGAAGTAACTCTCGAGTTGGGTACTCGGGGAGTGGAGTAGGGCGAAGAGGAGCTTCGTGACCGAACCACTATAAATCATCGTGTCCGGTTTGCGCCTTCTTACTTATCTCTTTACTTTCATTTTATTCTTTATCGCTTTATATTTATATTTGCATTGCGTTTATGCTTGTGTGGCTAGTTGCTTATGTTATGTTGATTATGTATGTGTCATGGTTGATTGTGCTTGTGTTGTAGTTTAATTTATTCATCCCTAGATGATATGTGATCATTGTTGACACTTTTCATATTACGTCACACTTGATTGGGTGTTTGATACAAAAGGTTTTAAGTTTTTAAATGGAAACGTATTCACCCCCCTCTACGGTTTCCACAAAACATATATGTTCACAACCATAAACATATATGTTCTAAACCATTATCCTGTCAAACATATATGTTCACAACCATAAACATATATGTTCTAAACCATAATTCCATGAATCAAAACTTTAATCTAAACCCAAAATCTTCCATGAATCAAACTCGCTATATCTTGTTTGTACACTCCCCAATAGGAAAGACATTTATAGAGTTATGTGTTTCAACTACGTATGGTAAACTTCATACAAATCATAACATTAATCAATGTCGTCGAAGTTAAGCAGCACTAAACTAAAACACTTTCTCATGTCTAACATAATACTGTGAATAATAATCAAGGCATCAAACCTACTAAAATGACCTATGATAAAAAAAAAAAAAAAAAAAAAAGAGAAGAAAAAAAAGAAAGAATCTGAGCCATAGTAGGAATTTGAGATATAATAGATGTTTTTTGAGTTATTGTATCAGCTAACCTTGTGATTTCATCCTCTAGGGCTTTGTAACGAGTCGCCACACCCTCAGTCATGATCAATGAAAGCACCAATGTTACCCAATATGCCAATATCACAAAATTAAAACACAAACTTGTAACTTGTAACTTGTAACTCTTCGAAATGTATTAGACAATATTACCTAGTAACTTGTAACTCTTCGAGCTTTATTAATAATCACGATCAAATCATGTAGATCGAAGGTCTAGGAGGGTGTCGGTTTAAAAGATCAGTTGAGATGAGGGTGTCGATTAGGAGGGCCTGTTGTAGTGCCGTAGTGGTGGTTATAAGGTGGGTGTGGCTAGGGTTTGGGGTGAGAAAGAGAAAGATAGAAAAATGAAATGTTTAGATCTGTATTATTTGGTGGGTGGGACGGTTTATATGACATGTAGTACCGATAATGCCCTTTTCAGCCTTTTCTTTAATTGCAAAGAGATACCTTATGTTTTATTTGATTACAATTTTGTCACTTTTAATTTTAACCTTTGATCAAACTCATCTAATGGCTCAGATTCATTTTAATGGTTTTGTAAAGTTCTGTAAAAAAAAATGGTTCTGCATTGAACGCTACACTATATATATATATATATATATATATATATATATATATATACTGCCTTGCACTTTATCCGGAACACCCATTTACAATCAATGGCCTTTTTCCCTGCTAGTAGTTCAGTGACAATCCAGGTACCATTTTCTTCAAGGGCTTTTAATTCAGAGTTCATTACAACTATCCACTTTGGGTCCTTTGCTGCTTGAGTATAGGATTGAGGTTCTATGATCTTGTTGATTGTGTTAATTAGGTGCCTGATGGATGGTGTTTTGATGTTGTTGTAATTTATGAAATTGATATGATGGTGTTTTGAAGAGGTTTTTGACTTTGGTAATGTGAGATGATAATCTTGTAATTTGGTGGGAAGTTTGGTGGTTCTGGTGGATGTTCTTGGAGGGAGTGAGGATGCTGATGGTTGTGTTGGAGTAAGTGGAGGTGGTATGGTGTGAGATAATGGTATGTTGTCTGTGTGATTTGAGTTTGAATTGGATGATTGTTCTGTGTTTAGGTGTTGTTCTGTGTTTGATTGTTGTTCTGTGTCATGTTGCTGTTCTGTGTTTGTGTTTGCAGTTTGGGAAGTAGATGATGAAGGTTGATGGTGTTCTATGTTTGAAAATGATGGGGATGGTGGTGTACCTGTGGAAAGATTAGGTGTAGGTGTGGTTGATGGTGAAGTTGTTGTAGGGGTAGAAGGTGTGTTAGGGACTGGTGTAAAATAATGTGGTGGTGGTTCAGGTGAGAAGGTAGGTTGTGTTGGGGATTTGTTTGTTGGTGATGAATGAAATGGGAATTCATTTTCATGAAAAGTTACATGTCTTGTTGTGAAAATTTTGTAAGTGGTGAGGTCATACAGAATATAACCTTTTTGGGTTTGTGGGTAACCAATGAAAACAGATGGAACTGATCTAGCAGCAAATTTGTCATTGAGATGTTGGTGTGCAAAGGTTTTGCAGCCTATGACTCTTAAGTGAGTAAGATCTGGTGGTGTACCATAGAGACATTCAAAGGGACTTTTGTATTGAATTGGTTTGGATGGAAGTATATTAATGAGATATGTGGCTGTGAGTATGCAGTGACCCCAGAAATGAGGGGGAAAATTGGCTTGAAATTTTAAGGCTCTTGCTACCTCAAGTAGTTGTCTGTGTTTCCTTTCCACCATAGCATTTTGCTGTGGTGTATATGGACAGGATGTTCGATGGATAATGCCATTTTGTTGAAAATTGTTGAGAGTGATTGGTTTAAAAACTCATAACCATTGTCACTTCTGACTGTTTTTATTGTTTTGTTGAATTGATTAAGCACATATGAATGAAAGCTTTTGATTTGTGAGGTTGAATGATCTTTGCTAGGAATCAAATAAGTCCAAATTTCTCTTGAAAAATCATCCACAATGGTTAAGAAGTATTTACATTTATTGATGGTGGGATGCCTAAAAGGGCCCCAAATGTCAATATGTACAAGTTCAAAAGGAGAGGAAGCATGAGAGTTGCTGTGTGAAAATGGTAATGCATGCTGTTTAGCTAATGGAAAAATGTTACAAGTTGAGAAATCATGAGTACAAAGATTAGAAAGTGTTTTGATCTGTTTGATTGTAGAATAGGATGGATGTCCTAATCTTGAGTGCCATAGGCTTCCATTGCTGCTACCAGTTAACACTGTTGGCTTTGGTGTTTTGGCTTGGTCAGGGTAGATTATGTAAAGTCCTTCACAAAGGTTTCCATGTGCAATCCTCTTGTTGAGACCCTGAAAGTAACAAGATAGTGATGTGAAGATGGCTGTGATGGGCATTTGTTGTGTGAGTTTGCTTACAGACAACAAGTTGTAAGCAAATGATGGGATGTAAAATACATTTGTAAGTGTTATATCTTGGTTGATTTTGACCTTTCCACAGGTTGTGACTGCTACTGTTTGACCATTAGGTAGGGTAATGTGAATGGGTGGATAACATGTGTAGGTATCATGCATTATGGTTAAAGTGATGCATATGTGGTCAGTTGCCCCACTGTCCACTACCCAGGCAGCTTTGAACTTAATCATAATAGAAGCAATGGATTTGAATTTTCTAATGGTGTGAGAATTAACAATACCTGTTGGTGGATTGTTCTGACATTGTTGCATCATCATCATTACTTGATTCAACTGGTTCTGAAGCTGGTCCATCTTCACAAAAACTGCATCATTCCCATTGTTTGAGTCTGTTGTGGTTGAAGATGAGGGATCCTGATTGAGTACTGAATTGATAGCCTTGTTTCCTTTGTTGTATGTTACACTCCTGAACATAGGTGGCTTGTATTTTCCATGTAAAGGATGACCAACAGGATAGCCCTTCAACCTATAACATTCCTCACTATTATGGCCTTCTTTGCCACAATTTGTATAGTAAACACCACTTTTGAAGGTACTTCTTCTACCAGGGCTCTGATGTGATCTGTTAACATTGTTCCTTGAGGTGTTTGGACCAGTGTACCTATGTGCCTGAGTTGTGTTTGAGTGTGCAGAGAGGGATGCAGAACCTAAAGGTTTGGGTAAAATGCCTTCCATCTGTTTTTCCTCCTGCCTAATCATACTGTAGGCCTTTGCAACACTAGGTAAAGGCTGTATGAGTAGGATTTGGCCTCTTAAATTTGAGTAACATTCATCTAAGCCCATAAGAAATTGAATCAACCTTTTTCTCTGTTCCCTATCACCATTATTTCTCTCGTTTTCACAAGTACAAGTACAACGACACATATATGGTGATTCCAGTGCATCATGTTCATCCCAAAGGCCCTTGAGTTTATGATAATACACTTCTATTGAGCAATTTTGTTGTTTCAATTGGACTATGTCATTGACTAACTGATAAATCCTATGGCCATCTAATTGGGCATAATGTTCATACAATTCAGACCATAAGTCACAAGCAGAGTTTATGAAGTTGAGATTGTTACTTATCTGATCTGAAATCGTATTGAGAATCCAAGAAATGATCATATCATTCGTTCTTTCCCATATAGCCCTTGTTTCTGACTCCACATTTGGTTCCACATATTCACCATTTACAATCTTCAACTTGTTTTTGGCATTTAGTGCTATCATCATACTTCTTTTCCAGGAACCGTAGTTGTCAGACCCTATGAGCTTCTTTGAAATCAAGATTATGTTAGACCCGTTCCCCGGGTATTGGTACCCCACCCTAGATGAAAGTGGACCAAAGGCCTTACGTGATTGGCCAGTCAACAAAGGTTGCGTTTTAGTCAAACCCGATAGTCAAGTGATGGTCAAAGTATGTGTTATATAGCTATGGAAAGTATATTATGGCAAGAATAGAAAGGGAATAGACTTAAGGGACTTATGTTGTCATAAGTCAATTATGTTATAAAGTTAGTTGAGGCCAAAATAGAAGGAATGGGAGTTAAGGGACCATTAGTGCCATTAACCCAAACTTGTGCCTAGTCAATTATTTATCCAAGAAGTCTAGATAATTCCACATTATTCATGTATGTGGAAGGCTGGTTCTAGACCAAGAAATGGGAGGGAAAAGGCTTGTCTTGATGGCTTAGAAAGAAAATGATCAAGTCTTGATGTTTATGGTCCTTCCTAGCTATGATCCCCCACAAGTAAGTATGTATGTTCTTGATGTTATTGAAGTTATAGATTATGGATTAAGTGGGTTTTCATCATATGATCAAGATATGATCATATGATGATGTAGAATGAAAGATGGGTATGTTTTATGGGTTAGGTTAACCCTTGTTTATGTATTTGATTGTTATGTTGTTAGGTTTTGATTATTGTTAAAGATGATGATGATGATGATGGAAGAATGAGATGATGATGATGTTCTTGTTATGATGTAGCTTGGATTAAGGTAAGTAAAATGATGGTAACATGTGTTATATGGATTTCTAACATATGTGTTATGTATGTTGTATGACAAGTGATATGAACTTGTGTTATGCTTATGTGATGCCATGGATATGGCTTATGTGATGAATTGGTGTTATGGATTCTGTTGATGTTATGTGCTAGATGAGACTTGAGTAGTGAGCCATTAAGTAAGTGGTTATGTATATGATGCTTATGTGGATTGAAGTATAATTGTATGTTATGATCATTTTGCTTACTAAGTCTTTGTGCTTACGGTTTAGTTGTCTAACCGTTTTGTAGGTTGGCGTGCTTACATGGATGATTTGGATATATGGGTTAAGGCTTGGTTATGCGATGTGGGTAGATTGGTAAGAATGTAGAACCTAGGTAGATACCGGGCTTATGTGTAAACTTGTACCCCCGTTCGTCTTTTATGGGTTGTTAAAGTGTAGCCGTATGGAAAATTGTATGTCAAGAGTTGTATAACGATTTGGTAGTCATTTGGTAAGTCAAAGTATGGGTTAGGTGTTTTTGGTGTAATGTTAAAGGGGCGTTTGGATTTAGTATAAACGTACCCATTTTGGATAGTAAACGGTTTAAGTGTCATTGAAGCATGTTTGTTTATGATAAGTTATCGATGTTGGTCAGGTTTGATGTAAAACGGAAGTCGTATGGGTTGTTTGTAGTGAATATGGGTCAAAACGGGTTATTTGCATAACCCGTCTCATTTGTAAAGTACCCTTTCGGGAAGTCGTTCGGTAAATGTTTTTGTATGAAAATGAGCCCAATGGCATACTAAAGAAATATGGAAAGTTTCATTAAGTTTCGAGTCTTGGAAGTCGTCTTTCCGGAAATTAGATTAAGTTGCTAAAAGTTTTGGTTTTGGTAAAAATCTAAGAATGGAGCATAAGGCCTTCCACTTCTGGGCAATAAGGCCTTCCTCAATTAAAAGTGGTTTTATGTGTTTCTGAGTACAGGTCATACGCCCTGATCATACGCCCTCATGGGCTGAGCATAAGGCCTTCTGCCTAAAAATGCATTTTCACAGTTTCTGAGTACTGACCATAGGCCCTTCCGGACCTTGGGCGTAAGGGCGTATGGTACTCAGGTTGTTTTGGTAGATTTTTGTCAATGTTCGAAAAATCATATCTTTTAAACCGTAAGTCGTCACGGGTCGTGCCACCCGTCGTTTTGAAGGTAATTGAATGTACTTTCGTCTAAAAATAGTCTCAAGCCCTGTATGTGTATAGATTTTTGTCAGTTGTCCAAAGAGTGACAGCATGTCCATAAAAGTCAAGCGTTTCCGCGTCAAAGTTCAAAGTTTTTGGTCTAAGCGGGCACGGGGTGTAACAACTTGGTATCAAAGCCTCGGTTTAAGCGAATTAGGTTTCCTTTAGGTTGCCTAGACTTAAACCACTCGTAGGAATGTTGGACGTAGGTGTAAGAAATGCGTAAGATAAACTTTTAAGTTAAAAGAAGGAATGTGTGACGTGACATGTGAACTTAAGTTAGTAAGTATGATAAATGTGTTTTAACATTTTAATGTTTATGTGATGTGAGTCCAAGGAGGACTTGAAGTGTTTAAATGACTAGTTAACCATGCACCTTGATTGGTGTCGGTGATCATATAAACGTATGTTATAGTAACGGTAATGGAAGGTGAATAGGAATGGTAATTGGTATTAGAGTATGGACATTGTATAGGTGCTATATTATAACGTGAAAAGATAAGATGAAGCTAATGTACTAATGATGTAGTGTTAAATGTATGAAGGGTAAAGAATGAGGCTAAAGAATAACGGCATGTAATCATTGTGATCCGTAGGATATTAATGTGACCAACATATGGTCTCGTTATATATATATGTCTAATGATTGACGTTAATGTGGTGTAGAGACGGGTTAAGAAGAAGTTAAGGTATAAGGATAATAATGCGATGAGTTAAGAATGTAAGAGCGAATAAGATGAGTATGCATGAGGTAAAGGTGTTGCCCTGAAATCATTATATTACGGCTAAGGTCATTAGCGGTAATTATTATAATGAATGTATGCGTTGCAGTTGACGATATGTGTAAAGTCTATATGTAAAAGAGTTGAGTAGACTAACTTGTAATGTAAAAAGGTGGAAATGGTTAGTGCGGGTTAAAGAATATAAGCTACAGTGAAAAGTGTAACGACGTAGAAAATGTGTAAGTAACTAAAACATGCAAGAAGAACGAATGGTACTAATGAATGAATGTAAGTTAACCTATGCAAGGTTTAAAAATGGAAAGAGTCGGGTGGACTAGAGGATAAAGTAAGAGAGTGAAAATGATTAAAGCGGATTTAGAATGAAAAATGATAAACACAAAGAAGTGTGTACTTATAATAAGCAAGTTCATATGCACTATGAGCTTGCGTTCACTAAATAAAATGGATGAGATAAGGAGTGTATGTTAAAATGTTAATAGCTTGGATCCAATACTATAATGTGGAAGTGATAAAGTGTGAATGTTAAAGATCCTTCGGGATGAATGTTAATGATCCTTCGGGATGAATGTTAAAGGTGGTATCCTTCGGGATGATCAAGTCAATGAATGTTAAAGAAATCATTCGGGATGAAACGTATTGCCTTCACCGGCAAAGATTGCCTACATCCTTGGCATGTGTAATAGTCCCTTCGGGGAAAATGTTAAAGTAAAGCAGATCCAAGCTAGAAAATGGAAAGGTTTAAATAATGAGTGAAATATAAAATGAAAATGAGAGATTGAAAGTTAAAGCAAGAAATAGTAGTGCGAGTGTTATGTCGGAAGTGTATGAGTAGACTGGTTTATGATTTCCTTATTTAAATGGATTGGGACGCCTTTTCATTTAAATAAAGAAGTTGTAATCACCGAACCATGAGGTTGTATTTCTTGATTTACATCGTTTGGGACGCCTCTCCATGTAAATGAGGAAGTATGAACGAGTGGGCTTATGTGTTCCCGACATGGCATGAGTAGGGTAAAAGGGTAAAAAGGGAGTCTAGGATGATTAGAAGTCATATAGAGTTAAGATAGGTGGATAGATGATGAGTGGAATGACGACCCTAGGTGGGTAACGTCAAGTGAAGTATAGGACTTAGGTGTTTAAGTGTGAGTTGAAATGATTAAAGTTGAAATTATATGCTTGTTGCAATATAAATTGAGGGAAAATGTAGAGTAATGAATGCTAATAAACGCTAATATGGACTAAAAGCTCTATAAAATTTTGAGAAGAAAAGTAAAGGCGAATGTAATGTGTAGTAAAATGTCAATGAGTTAGTGGTAAGGTTGCGATAAAAGTAGAAAGTTAATGAATAGTCGACTTATAAAAAGTTAAAAAGGGTGTGTGATGTTCAAGTGACACATAGTCCTTGACTGGAAAGTTTAAATGGAACTAGTTAGAAGGTTATGTGATAGACGTAGAAATGGTTAAATGGCATATATTGGTAGCAAGGATTATGTCTTGAATAACATAATGACTAAAAAGAAACGAAATGTTAGAAAAGTTAAGCTTGAAATGGAATGAGCTAGGGGTATGATGTATGTGTAGTGGACCTTGAATTGTAAGATCATTAGATCGTGCAATCAAAAAGGGGGATGAAGAATGGAAAGTGCTAAGAATGGAGGTAAGGTGAAACTAAGTTTTGGTTAGAAGTAGACGAGAGATTTCGGGGACGAAATCTAAATAAAGAGGGTAGAATTGTTAGACCCGTTTCCCGGTTATTGGTACCCCACCCTAGATAAAAGTGGACCAAAGGCCTTACGTGATTGGCCAGTCAACAAAGGTTGCGTTTTAGTCAAACCCGATAGTCAAGTGATGGTCAAAGTATGTGTTATATAGCAATGGAAAGTATGTTGTGGCAAGAATAGAAAGGGAATAGACTTAAGGGACTTATGTTGTCATAAGTCAATTATATTATAAAGTTAGTTGAGGCCAAAATAGAAGGAATGGGACTTGAGGGACCATTAGTGCCATTAACCCAAACTTGTGCCTAGTCAATTATTTATCCAAGAAATCTAGATAATTCCACATTATTCATGTATGTGGAAGGCCGGTTCTAGACCAAGAAATGGGAGGGAAAAGGCTTGTCTTGATGGCTTAGAAAGAAAATGATCAAGTCTTGATGTTTATGGTCCTTCCTAGCTATGATCCCCCATAAGTAAGTATGTATGTTCTTGATGTTATTGAAGTTATAGATTATGGATTAAGTGGGTTTTCATCATATGATCAAGATATGATCATATGATGATGTAGAATGAAAGATGGGTATGTTTTATGGGTTAGGTTAACCCTTGTTTATGTATTTAATTGTTATGTTGTTCGGTTTTGATTATTGTTAAAGATGATGATGATGATGATGGAAGAATGAGATGATGATGATGTTCTTGTTATGATGTAGCTTGGATTAAGGTAAGTAAAATGATGGTAACATGTGTTATATGGATTTCTAACATATGTGTTATGTATGTTGTATGACAAGTGATATGAACTTGTGTTATGCTTATGTGATGCCATGGATATGGCTTATGTGATGAATTGGTGTTATGGATTATGTTGATGTTATGTGCTAGATGAGACTTGAGTAGTGAGCCATGAAGTAAGTGGTTATGTATATGATGCTTATGTGGATTGAAGTATAATTGTATGTTATGATCGTTTTGCTTACTATGCCTTTGTGCTTACGGTTTAGTTGTCTAACCGTTTTGTAGGTTGGCGTGCTTATATGGATGATTTGGATATATGGGTTAAGGCTTGGTTATGCGATGTGGGTAGATTGGTAAGAATGTAGAACCTAGGTAGATACCGGGCTTATGTGTAAGCTTGTACCCCCGTTAGTCTTTTATGGGTTGTTAAAGTGTAGCCATATGGCAAATTGTATGTCAAGAGTTGTATAACGATTTGGTAGTCGTTTGGTAAGTCAAAGTATGGGTTAGGTGTTTTTGGTGTAATGTTAAAGGGGCGTTTGGATTTAGTATAAACGTACCCATTTTGGATAGTAAAAGGTTTAAGTGTCATTGAAGCATGTTTGTTATGATAAGTTATCGATGTTGGTCAAGTTTGATGTAAAACGGAAGTCGTATGGGTTGTTTGTAGTGAATATGGGTCAAAACGGGTTATTTGCATAACCCGTCTCATTTGTAAAGTACCCCTTTCGGGAAGTCGTTCGGTAAATGTTTTTGTATGAAAATGAGCCCAATGGCATACTAAAGAAATATGGAAAGTTTCATTAAGTTTCGAGTCTTGGAAGTCGTCTTTCCGAAAATTAGAGTAAGTTGCTAAAAGTTGTGGTCTTGGTAAAAATCTGAGAATGGAGCATAAGGCCTTCCACTTCTGGGCAATAAGGCCTTCCTCAATTAAAAGTGGTTTTATGTGTTTCTGAGTACAGGTCATACGCCCTGATCATACGCCCTCATGGGCTGAGCATAAGGCCTTCTACCTAAAAATGCATTTTCACAGTTTCTGAGTACGGACCATACGCCCTTCCGGACCTTGGGCGTAAGGGCGTATGGTACTCAGGTTGTTTTGGTAGATTTTTGTCAATGTTCGAAAAATCATATCTTTTAAACGTAAGTCGTCACGGGTCGTGCCACCCGTCGTTTTGAAGGTAATTGAATGTACTTTCATCTAAAAATAGTCTCAAGCCCTGAATGTGTATAGATTTTTGTCAGTTGTCCAAAGAGTGACAGCATGTCCATAAAAGTCAAGCGTTTCCGCGTCAAAGTTCAAAGTTTTTGGTCTAAGCGGGCACGGGGTGTAACAGATTAGGCTTGGATGATCATTGGGATGAAGATAGAGAGGTTGATTTGGGGAATTGATATCATTAATTGAGTTGATTGAATTAATTGGGGGATTTTGATTAGATGATGATGTAGTCATTTTATGATTTGATTCTTGATTTTGAGTGAATTTTGATCGGAATTATTGATTGATTGATCAGAATTAATGATTGAAGTTTGTTACAGACCGTCGGAGTTAGTTACAGGCCACCAGAGGTGGTGGCTCTGATACCATGATGAGAAATAGATGAGAGGAGAGGAAAGGAGGGAAAAATGATGAATTGGTACTTCTTAATGAATTGTTAGTTACAATACTGAAGCAAGAAAAGACTTTATATACAGATTACAAATTTGACTTTCTCTAACTAACTTTGACTATTTGACTTTGTACATTAAAAGCTACAAGCTAAAGCTACAAACTACCACAGACTTTTAGCACACTATATCTGTTCCTTTGTTGTTTGGGTGTGTGTTTAAGCTTCTTGAATGCTGCAACACTATTGACTTTTGGTGATGAGCCATTAAAAATGATAAAACACAAAAGCCAGATACATTTGCTATGTATGGAAATGGAGACCCCGTGCTTGAATATGATGCCATCGAAGACTTCTTGAGAATAATGGACGAAGAATGTGTTATAATACCTTGGAAGAAATTAAGGTGATGTTATGCTTGTTAATAACTTGATGGTCCTTCACGCTCGACAACCACTATGTACTAAGCCAACTCGTCGTGTGAAACATGCTGGACTTCTTGAACCATGACCATATTTTGGTTAAATTATTGACAATGTCAACATATATATATTTGTATATAGTTTTCTAAAAAGAATGAAATGGTGCATAAAAATAATTGCATTCTTTGTTTAATATTGTTAATAAATCTTTTCAACAAGAATGGGTGCATGACTTGTTTACTCGTCAATGTTGTAAACTAATAGCAAGTGTGTGCAATCTAGAGTAATGAAATTCTAAACTAGAATTTGAAATAAAAATAGGAATAAACCAAAACCAAATTTTATCTCCTGAAATTTTTCGTGACGTATTGAATGTTAATCAGAATCTAACACTTAACCACTATAAAATCAAAAGAAAAACCAAACGAACCACACCCACTCGTTGCTACTAGAATTGCCAACTTGCACTTCTATTTTTTCTAATTAACTTTGAAAATTTGACCAGTACCAGTTAACATGGTCCCCACTTGAATTCCAAACACCTCATGCATATGACCAAAATACAAAAATTCACAAGTCTTCCCACCTCACCTTAATTTGATTGGATGGTTGTATTAACAAATGAAGATAAAAGATTAATCAATGCAACAAATAGTTGAATTCTCCACACTTATTTGTTAACGGTATAATCAATCGTGAACATCTTTTTTATATGGATTATAATTTGATACATTTATAAGTGTCGCAACTATTTAAAAAAATAATCCACATATATAAATGTGTAAAATTACAACAAAACTACACTTATAAGCGAAGCAAAACAAACTCTTAAAAGGCCACACTTATGAGTGTAGACACTTTGACAATTTGTCCACACTTTTAGGTGTGAATATTTAAGAATGTTGACATTTTTTGCAATTTTGCTGCACTTCTAGGTGTGAACATTAAAAGGAATGTTTTCACACTTTTACTAGAGGCTGTACCAAAAGCTACTACCACCGCTGTCACAGTTACAAAGATTGAAGATAACTGTTAAGTTTTACATTCAAGAATCAGAAGAAAAAGAGACTCGAACGAAGTCAGAAAAGGAGAATAAACGACCGACATTGGGATTGACTGAATTCGCAAACAGAAGATATGAAGAGAGTACAAGTGAGGCTGTTAACGCGTATTACTCACCAGCACTAATAGGGTTAGCTTATGGAGATACACATTTAGTTGTGTTTGTGGGAGTGTTGTGGGCAAATAAACGAGGCAGCGGGAGTGGAGCATGCATCAAGATGTTAAACAACATGATATGGGAGTCTAATGACTACTACCTGTATTTGGTGTCAGCAAAAGGGAGTCGACAAAGAACATGGGATCCGGGAATCAAGATAGTTCAAAGCAACACCTTGAGGACAAGGTGACTTTGAAGGAGAGGGGAATGTTACGACCGCTTGGGTCGTGTCAAGTTTCGTATGGCATAAGGATTATGTCGTGGGATAAGTTATCTTTATTTGTCTTAATTGTTAGGTCGTGTTTGTCATGGGCTAAGCCCATTGTCATTGTCATTATTAGGTTAAATGTTATTGTAAGGTTATAAATACCGAGCCATTTTAATGAATGAAATCATAGTTATGTCAAACAAATAATTCTCTTCTCTAATATTCTTAAGGAGCTCGCGCCCGCTTGAAGTGGTTGTAACACCCCGAAAATCGGGTCCAGCGGAAGCATACATGTCATTGGGGTGCTACTCAATTGGTATCACAACACCAGTACAAAGAACGGTTTTCACCTCAATCATTTAGGATAAAATTTATTAACAAAAGTGTAATATTTACATTTTTCAAAAGTAGTGCGGAAATAGGCCCATAAAATAAATATAGCGGTCCCAAATATAAATATCAGTCGTCTATGGCCATGCCCTTTGCCAAGCGCCTCCAGAAATAAGCTATCCCCTTAAACCTGAAAATACATGCTAAAAGGGTCAGCTTACACTGTTGAGTTCACAGTTTTAGTTTAAAACAGTATAGTTGAACCAAAAGGTTTTCGAGTTCAAAATCATCGTTCAAAAACAAGTCGAGTCCAACGTAGGCTCACACTGCCTAAATCACCGTTCCAAAACCAAATCCGTAATAATAGCATTTATAATAACAATGGACCAAAATCAGTAATAAGTATGCTATGCGTTACTAGGTCGCAACCAACCAAACCAAACCAAACCCATACTTGGGTGTATCCAAATACAGTAACAGTTTCCTATAGGTGCACACTACGGATGTCTATAGGCACAGGAGCCCTCGGTAATAGGCACAAAGAGCCCCTGTTAATGATTAGGCACAAAGAGCCCTTGTATATAATAACCATAGTCAACTAGCATAACAACATATCGAAAACATAAAATAACAATTGGTCCATTCAAAACGGTTTTGCAAGTTTTCTCCCCCAAGTTTAGTAAGTATTAATAAGAGTAAAAATTGAGGCTATGAAAACTCACATTCATATAAGTTAATCACATAACGCCTTCAAATAACCAAATCAGGTATTTCAGTCAAGCGGTACGTTTGAGAAAACAAATCACATTTCAAGTAAAACAAACATTGAGTTTACGTAGAAATGAGCATGTATTCTCCCCCAAAAATAGTTAGAAAACCGGTAAAAGTAGGGGCCCTGAACTCACCTTAGCCACAGCAATGCAAGATCACAACTGATACAACTGGCATCTAGAGCATATCACAACGGTCTCAAAACATACGGCACGAGGGTACACGGAGGTACAAGCATGGCGGTACACAACGGTCTAGTATCGGCACAACCTAATACGTATACAGTTATCTCAAAATACGGCTCGCACAGTAATAAAGTCTATAAAAGACAAGGTGTCGTAGTTTTCGTGGATTACTCGGTTTCAAAACTTATCAAAAGTTTAGTTTCAACGTTTCGTGTGGTGTGGTAAGAAAATATAGACTCGACATACAACTCACGCCAAAGAGAAATAGACACCGACATAGTCGAGAGAATACTGACGAGAACTCAAACAAAAAAGACAAATCCAGAAGTTAACGACAAATGATCACATCAATTAAAATAAACCAGTTTGTACGTTTCGGTATTTACCCCGATATCCCAAATAATTTGTATAAAACACAAACGTCTTATAAATAGAAATAGTTTAACTAATAAAATCAGTTTTTCTCAAGTCGTCGTGATTTTAATTAACCAAATTTGTAACTATAATATTTTATAAGTTTTATGTTTCGTTATCATTCGCGAAATTATTAGTTTTGGTATTATTGAAGATTTTGTGTCTGGTCTGAGTCTAATATATTAAAGTCTTTTCGATTTTAATATATTACGTCGTCTCAAGTCTCAAAATGTTCAATGAATCCAATATGCAATATCGCAATTCCGATAACAATCCATAATTGTCCAAACATCCAAGTATAATAGTCAATTCCAAGTATTTATTCCGTTATGTATATGTATCATCCAAATTCAAATTACAATTCCAAGATCAATTCCCGAAACGTACTAATAGCATCAATGTCAAAAAAAACAAATCAACACGTTAGTATAATTAAATTTTGACACAACAATTTATTCAACAAATTTATCTAAAATCAAACACACCCATTAGTCTTTACTTGGGCTTGACCCAAATCCAACAACCAGGCGTACCTTATGGCATGATCTCTTTACCAAAAACGCCACTTAAACAAAAACTCAAACGCACCCTACGGGGTTCTTTGTTGACCCGAGTTCAGAACCAAACAACAATACAATCCACTTGGGTTGTTGACTAAATCAACATAAGCACAAGACCAACACCCTACGTGGGTGTGGTTTTGAGCCGAAACCAAAACACCACCCTGGTGGTTTAATCTGATAATCAAATCCTATGGATTTTTAACAACCACATCCTATATGGATTTTTAACCAAGCTCAACCCAAAACCTAGATAGCCAAAATAGATCACCATTATAAGCAGCTTAAATAAGCATATCCAAAACGCAAAAACCAGGACCAATCCGAGATCAAAACTATCAACCATCATCATAATAGGCAAATCCTGTCTCAAAATAAGACACAAACCGAGACCAAGACGTGACTCGACCCGTCAAACTTAGTCGGCTGTAATCCGACCCATAACCAAACTTACCACTATGAAAGCAGGTCAAATTCCAAAAGCTCAAGACTAGATAAATAAGCAAATCTAAGCAGCAACCGAGAACCAAACTGACAACTAATCAAACCCATGAGCAAAAGTGACCCAAAACGAGTTAACTCGGCCGAGTTGACTCGGCTGAGTTGACTCGACCCATGTAGTAACCGAGCAAAACACCCTTTGGAATACCTTCTTACCACACGAATCAATAAAGACGACCATGTTTAAATCCAGTTTTTAAATCACGAATTAATAACCTCGGTTTGAATATAGTTTTAAATCCACGAAAACCAATAACAAAATAAATCGGTTACTATCAAAACAATGAGTGAAAAAGGGTTTTCTCGGTTTACCAAGTCGAGAAAGGAGAGATGAGGAGGATGACGGCGGTGGTGGAGGGCTATGGCGGCTGGTGACCGTGGTAACTCGAACTGAGACGAACCCAACAACAAGCCATACGATCCAAAACTATAGCAGTAGGTGGCGGCAGCATATGGCGGTGGCGGTGTGAGAAAAAGAGAGGCGGTGGTGGTGTATGGTGGTGGCCGGATTGTTTGGCCGGAGAAGAAGTGGAGGGCGGCTGTTGGAAATACTGGAGGAGGGGGATATGAATTTAACCCTAGAAGAGTTATAATTGTTGTATATATAGGCTAGGGTTAGGTTAGAAAAACCTTAGGGACCAATTATGTCACAATCAAAGTCTAGGGGCAGTGGGGTAATATTATTACAGGGACCATAGTTGTAGTTTTTGCTATCCTTCTTGAAATGAGACTCGGGGCTTGTTTAGGCTAGCAAACGATCGATTCAAATAATAAAAATAATCAAATCAAATCGTCGGTTGTGCCAGTACGCGTTGTGTACGAATTTCCCGTTTCGCGAGATAACATCACGTTTCATGGTCAAATGAGCTCGGAAATGTTCGTAAATGAAAAACAAGGATAATCTCGTTTAGAAATATTTTCGGAAAATTACGGGGTATTACAGTCTCACATCCTTAAACAGAATCGCGTCCTCGCGATTCAATTCAAGTTACTCGTTGCGGTTGAAAAGAGATGAGTATATACATACGAGGATTCATCCTTACGTTCCCACGAGAATTCAAGACTTTTTTGCGAGCTTTAACGGACTTTGTCGATAGGGATGCGACTTTACTAAAGTCATTCGACTTCACGGTTCATGATTTCGATAGGTTTCTCTACAAGATTCAAACATTCGTCAATTTGGATCTCTCCCTGAGGAATAGCGGTTGCCTCATTGGCAAGTCAGTTCTTCACTTTACACATAAAATGTTGCGAATACTGCTGAGTCCTGATGGTAGCTCGAGTCTGTGTGCTACCGGTTCAACTCTAGCAAGGATTGCAAAAGGATCAATATAGCGAAGATTTAGCTTTCCATGTTTACTAAACGTATCACACCTTCTCATGGTGATTCTATAAGCATAATCTAGACTTTAACTGGGAATTCAAGAGGTTTACGTCATTTGTCAGCGTAATTGTTCTGACGATTTGTGAGCAGCTTGCAACTCGGTTCTAATCTGAACGATCTTTTCGGTAGTCTCATGAAGAAGTTCGGAGTCGGTAAGTTGGGTATCCCCAACTCCTACCCATCAAGTCAGCGGTCGGCACTTGCGAAGGTGCCTCGTATGGTGCCGTTGCAATACTTGAGTCATAGGTATCGTTAAAAGAGGATGTGGCCAACGGAAGGTGTCTATCCCAACCATTGCCACACTCGATCACTCAGGTGGAGGTGCAGGATTCGCTCATGAGGTCTAGCTTCTGATACAGTAGTAGGAATAGCAAATCGACTTACAAAATAATTTGTGAAATGTTTTGTGAAACAACTTATAGGATAATAGGAAAACAATTCATCGTTTATAAAATTGTAGCAAAGTCAAAATTTTGATTTTTAGTTTGATTCATAACATCGTATCAAAACGTTTTATGAAATCATTTCTTCAAATGATTTATAGAAAGTTTACGGATAACAGAAAAGCAGTTCGCCATTCATGAAATGGTAGTAAGATCAAAATTTTGATTTTCGTGAAATAGTAGTAAAAATTTTGTAGGATGACCGCAAATAGTCGGTAGAAAAATCAAAGGTAGTTTGTAAAATTAATGGCAAAACAGTTTATTATCCTATAAGAGGTTAGCAAAGATAATTGGTATTCCCGAGGGACGAGAGAAAAATTAGGTGATTGTCCCAAGGAATCGCGGTTCAGGTTACTCCTTAGAGTCTCAAGATTTCTGTTGGGTGTGGAATCTCTGCCAAATGGAGAGTTTAGCGAGTTCAGAGTACAACTCTAAGGAAAAATGTTGATTGCTAATAGAAATCAATTGGTTGAATCAGTAATGTACATAGTACTTAAAGCGGGAGGTACAACATTGATTGAATCACTTCGATTGAACAACATCGATAAAAAAAATGAACATCATCGATTGAGCACAAGGCTTAGGATAGAGGCGACCGTAATAAGACCACAACAAAAACAAGGCCGAATAACAAATCCAAATCCACGATGACGTCCAGAATCACAAAATCAAATAATCCGAATTCAATCATAATCAAAACCATTTCAAACATAGCCAATATCAAATCCAAACGTAGCCGAAATCAAATTCAAACGCGGCCAAAATCAAATCCAAACGTGGCCAGAATCGAATATAAATATTCCAGTAAGCTCGGACGGCTTATAACGCTCTTAGAGGTTACAGATAAGTAACTCGGATTCCAACGGTGCCAATCGGATCTAACTCGACTCGATGCAAATGCGGCCAGACGGTGACGAACAGGATTTCCATATGATGGAGACGTATAGCAGTGCCAGGGGCATTATGGTTCATGCGGTGTTGTGATGCCAGTCTGTTGTGTATGTGGAAATAATATTCAATGTCCGTGTACACACGCAAAACTGTACCATTCCAAAAATCAAGGACCAACCCGAACATAATTCCATTATAACTACTCTCATTATTGCAAAATTCACCTCTGAGTCGGACATAGGTGATCAGGCTATGTCCCACTGTCCCTGGTTGAATATAGGTGATCAGTCTATGACCAAAATCCTTATTCCTACCATGAAACAACTGACTTTTTCAACCAGCCCCCACAACACCAGATGGAGACATACTCTTGTGAGTCTTGTGGAGGTAGTCCTCACCCGGGTTTTGATTGTCAAACAGGGAACATGTTTGTCTATGAGCAAGTTCCATGTAATCAAAACTTCGGTTATGACCATTATCTATACAATTCACCGAATCAGTCACATCAATCATATTGTTGTGAGTACTGTGGAGGTCCACATTATAACTCTAATTGTCAAACGAGGAACCAGCTTGTCTATGAGCGTGGTCCTTGTAACAATTATAACTATTCTTATCATGACCAACCTCCACAGTACCAAATGATTCAAACACCATCTCAAGAACTTTCTCAAGACATTCTTCATGTTCTAAATTTAATCGAAGAAATTAAGGATTCGATTAAAAAACTTCCCCAAGAAGATCCTCATCAGAAAACTTATGGAGAACTTCTAGCTGAAGAACAAGCAGCTAGAGTAAGTTCCCAATATCGTCAAACTTTCGTTTACGATGACGATGATGATGAGGATTCTATTCAAATTGGGACGTTTTACACTAATTCATCAGTTGCTATCACTCCTGTCGAAAAATAGGAAGAAAAACGAAGCATGGAAGAATTATTAGCAGAGGAACGGATGCAACTTATCAGAGCTTTATATGATAAACATAGGGTCGAAGACGATTATGACAAGGAGTGTGCCCCCGAAGTTCTTGAAATTTCAGATAAACCTCCGAGTGGCAATCCCACTCCGTCTTCAGATCTTATCATTTCCGACTCTTCCCCTTCCCTCACTCCGATTGAGGGAAATGATCCTGCCTTGGAAGAGATCGATGCTTGTCTCAAAGATGATTCAATTTCACCAGAAATTGATGATTCTTATCTTGATCAGGAGGGAGATATTCTTTGTATTGAGAAATTATTGAACCAAGAACCATCTCATTCTCTCCCTCCGAAGGAAGTTGAAATCAATCCTTCAAAAGTATTTGATGAGCTTGTTTCCGAAACTTTCAAAACGACTATCACCAACCCTCTGTTTGAGTTCGAATCTGAGTTTACTTTGATTTCTGATAACCCAATCTTTGATATTCAGATGGAGGAGAGTGATGAGTCCGTGACGGAACATGAGCTCACAGATTCTCATCATATGATTGATTCTCTTCACGAGGAGTTCTCCGGTGAACTCGCTCCTATCATATCTCCTCCAGAGTACGATTACTTTAATTTTGAGGAAGATCCTGACCCGGGGGGAGATGTACTCTATCATGATCATTTGCTTATCAATGACATCATCCCAACCCTCCCTCCCGAGGTTTTTATTGATGGTAACCATAAGAGCTTCAATGATGATATGCAAGATCAGAAAAATGGTAATTTTGAGGATGAAGAATGGATTTCCATTCTGATAATGATCTTTCTCCCATTCTTCACCTATCCGGTGACTTCTCCTTTCTTTCACTCATTCGGGAGTGAGGACACCATCTTTGACCCCGACATCTCTCATTCTTTTTAGCCGTGGGTATCTCATCGGAGTGGAACTTTCATATGCTTCAATGTTTATCCAAACATCTTGAACGAAAGTCCGATGGAGAGTTTCTTTTCCACCTGCTCCCCCAAGAACAATTAAATTCGGGGCGAGTCTAAGCTATACGACTCGATAAAAAAAAGCGCTTCGTGGGAGGCACCCCATGCTTATCCTTCTATCTCTTTTCTATTTTCTAATAAGTGAAGTGAGGAGGGTTTCCTCTTCCATTTCTCGTGTTTTGTGGTTGTTTGTGTATGTCCAGGATTTGCCCGAATTATGAATACTCTCATGCTCATGGTTTGCTTCTCTCCACTCAAGTTTCATCAATCGTTGCTCATCCGATATCCTTAATCTTATCGTCTAACGTTTATCTTTGGCATAATTAATAAACGGCCCTAGATTTAGTTAGGAGAACCCTTACCTTTAAGACATTGGGGACAATGTCTCGTTTTAGTCTGGGGGGTAATCTTTCGATTTGATTTGTGCCTTGCATTTTTTGCCGTTTACTCTCGCAACCCCGTTTTTCCTCCAAAAAAATGAAAAAAAAGTCCAAAAAATGAGAAAATTTAAATTTTTTTTTGCAAAAATATAATAAATTTTGACATTTCGTTGACTTTCCGCTGGTGAGAGTAGGAATAAAATTCTGACTTGATCGGGCATGCTGAGCTCTAGCTTGTCCCCTTAACCTTTCTTGGCTAAGCATTCGCGGATCTTATTATTTAAGATTTTAAATTTGCGAAGGACGAGAAATGATAGAGTTTATTTAGAAGTTAGATGCTAAGCGTGGAGTAGTTGGTTCTCTTTAGAGCTCATCGAAGTTACTTGTGGCCTTTTGCTCCCACAAAATTGTTTCACCATATATAACTGTAAGAATAATTAAAGATATTAGGTTTTGCCGATGATTAGTTCTTGGTCTTCTTAAAAAAATCTTTGCTTTAAAAATTGGGTACACATCAAGGCTACTTAATAAATACATTTAATAATAATAAGTTAAGTGCTCTAAGCTACGGATTCGAGATCGGGCCTTGGATCCTTATTTCCGGAAGGCATTTAGGTCTTGGCTACCCTCTTGCACCGGCCCTTGGACCTCTAGTTCAGGAATGTGTGAGGTCTTGGTCTCACCACCTTGGATCCTCATTTCAGGAATGTCTAGAGTCTTGGAACACTCCAATATAACGGCCCTTGGATCCTTAATTCCGGAAGGTGTTAGGTCTTGGAACTAAACCGTGAAGCTCCGTCATTTAGGGTACCCAAGTGAAAAGTTAGTGAAATAAAAATGATGAAAAATGAAAAAAATGGTGATGAATAAAAAAAAGAGAAAAATGCAAAAAATATAAATAAAAACCTTGATGTGGACCTCATTTTCAAAGCAACGGTTCTCGAAAGAAGATTGAAAACTACTTAGCGTCTTAATTTAGTATCTTTATCAGACTAAAAACCTATCAAAACGAGAAAATATGAAGCAATTCATTTCTCACCAAAAATAAAATAAATAGAGGCAAATTAGAAAAATGGGAGCAAGAGGTAATTACACAAATAACTTCCATGGGTAGTGTTGGCATCTAACTTGTAAATAGAAAATGATTTCGTTTTTAAGCTTAGTTTGGAGACTCGTGAAAAATCAGGGACGACGAATTTTATCCGTATGGTCACTTCTTCATAAGTCGTGTTTCCTACTCGTTGAACCTAAAAATTATTGATAGATAATGATTGTCAACAAAACCATCACAAGATTATGAGAAAAGTACAAAAATAGAATAAAAAGGAAAAATCGGGGAGTTTTTAGAACTAAAGATTTCTTAATCTCTTTTGAAAATTTTGCTACTTCTCAAAGTTAGTAAAAAGAGATTGGAAATTCTTGGTTTCAAAGACGTGTTTTTATAACATTGCGTGAGGACACTGCAATAGCTTAGTCTGGGGGATTTTGGTAGGTGTGAAAATACATACCTTTATTTGACCAAAACCGGACCCAAATAGACCAAAAACTAACCAATTATGCCAAATATCTCGTGTTTTTGTGTTTATGATTGTGCAGGGATGGATATTGTAAAAAATGAACAAATACCAAGATAAAAAGACAAACCGAGCACGGAATTTGGAAGAGTGAATAAAAGCCGAAACCGGGGAAGCAAATGATCAAAGTTTATTCTCAAAAAGTCACCAAAGATCCTTGAAAAATCAAAATATTACAAGAATGGCCCTTGGATTTATTTTGAAAAAATGGCAGAAGTGGTCCCTTGAATTTCATAAGTTACACATTTGGTCCCTTGAATTTACCTAAAAATCCTAAAATTACTACCACAACCAAAATAAATAAACCCAACCTTAAATTTAACCTCAGCCCACTACAAAACTAACCCAATCCAAACCCGGATCCATACCCACCAAACCCGGTCAACCCATAATAAAGTTAAGTCAGACAAATGCCTTACCCGCGCCCTTTTCTTTTTCCCCCAATAATTACTGTTCACCAAGAACCCTAGATTTACCCCGTCCCAAATTCACCATAATTAAGGGTATATTGGTACTTCACATTCGCTTCTAGAAGTACTGACAAGGTCTGACAACACCAGGGATTGCCAGCTTGGCAGAAGGAAGCATCCTCATTGGTTGAAACACCTCATTGAGCAAAATCAAGGGCTGAGATCAACTATGATTATGATATGATGATTGAAGGGCCGTGATTGGACGTCTAGGATCTTCTCAACCCTAATCAAGACCCAAGCTCAGCTATAAATAGCCTCCCTCACTCACACATCAAGGCTGTTAGGTTTTTAGGCATTAGGAGTAGGTATAGTTTAGTAGTAGTAGCTTATTTTATGTCCACTTTAGCTTATTGTAATCTTTTAAAGTTTGTCTATTCAGTTTTAAATCATTGTACTCAATTCTAGTGTTTTTTAATGAAAGTCAAATTTTGGTCAAACTGCTTATTGGTCTGATTTAAGTGCTTATTCTGGTAGTTTCTGCTTAATAGATCTTGATATTGAGTTTTGATATTGGTTTGCTTATTGTTTTTCACTTAAATCTGATTTTCATTTAAAATAGTCTAAAGTCAATAAAATAAATCAAACTGCTTAACTGCTTTTCTCCAGTGCTTAATTTCAGATCCTTTCCATTTTTAAATGCTTAAATATAGTTAGTTAATGGTTTATTATCAAAAGCTCAGTTTCTATTTGATCTTATCAGTTGAAATGTAAGAACAACCACATAATGGACTGTTTGGCATAAGCTTTCACAATGGGTCAAATGGGTAATTTTTTATCACTACTGTTCATTTGCACCTTAGGTGAGTTTCTATCTTACTTAATTTAGTTTCAATAAGGAGTTGGTAGTGAGATTTAGGCTGATTTGAAGGTTTGAGAGATTTTGAGTGGCTACTAGGAGTTATAGAATGGAAACTGTTCAATTGAGATTAAAATTAGCTTATGTTTTTTAAGTTCTAATTTGTGGTGTTTGCAAGATCATTTTAGTTCATATATTTCAAATTTAAGTGCTAGTTTATTGTCATTTAGGTTTTGATAAGTTCACTCTATATTTGCAGACTGCATATCTGCACCAGATCTGTCCCAAGTAGCCATCATCTAAGCTTTTAATCTGCTTATCTAGTTGAAATTAGGATCTAGATTTTGGTGTACTGTTAGATTGTAGTATGAACTCCATCTGTTTCAGCTTTTTGAGGTTCCTAGTGCTTATCAGTAGCTTATTTAGAGGGCTGCAAGTAGGGCTCAGGGCTGCTATTGCATCAGCAGCCCCTGTGTGGTGATTGATCATATAATTGCTTATCTGCCTTTTAGGACTGCTTATTAGGATTATTCTAGCTTATTTAAGATAACATTTAGTACCATTAGCTTATTTAGGCCTCTGCTTAGCTTATTGCCTCTATATTTTAGTTTATCAGTTTTCATTTTATGCCCTTTTAGCTTGTTCACTTATCTGTTGATATTATCTGCTTATTTCTAGCTTAATTCTAGTTTTCAAAAAGTTTGTTTTTACAAAGCTGCTTATTGTCTAGTACTTTTCAAGTTTCAAAAAGAAAAATCAAATAAAAAAATAGTTTCAAAAAATTTTCAAAACCTGGGACTCGAACCCAGGCCACCCAGCTCAAACACACACACCCTACCATCATGCTCTAGTTCTGCTTAGTGTATATCTTGCAACATTTTATTCTTATTCTAGTCTTCCTATTATTGCTTAATTAGCTGTTTTGCTTTTGTTCTGCTTATTTCGAAAAGCTGTTTCCCCAATTTTATTTTTCTTAGATTTAGTTTACTTTAAAAAAATTTCCTGCAAAGTTTTAGAATTTTCCTAAATTGTTTACTATTTTTAAAGCATTTAATTAGTTTAATTAGTAATTAAATCATAATAATTAGAATCTTAATCAGAAAAATATAATTCTTTTTCTCAAAATTTTCTTTTAGCATTTAGAATGTAGGAAAATTGTTTTCATGCCCGTTGGGTTAGTATTTCTCTAATTTCACTTTTATTCTCGGGATTAGCCCGGGAATACACGTTTTTAGGATTACTTTGCGTTTCCTTTACATTTGCCTTAGAATAGGATTTCCCTCGCATTATTAATTGTTTTTAGTTTATGTTTGCTATTTTTAGTTTAAAATCCTATCACTCACTTTTATTCTCACCATTCACTACATGTTTCACGAACCCGAAATCACTATTCCATTCAACCTTCGTCGGGACAACGAACCTTGGGTTTTGCATATTTCCTTTGCAATTCTCCTTTGGAATAAATTGTTAAATCACAGGTACTTGTGAAAGTGTTGAGAGTTCATACACTCGATGTGGAAAAGAAGAACTTTATGCCAACATCGCATGTGGAAATCCTTGTCTTATTCCACTCTTAACTCCACTTTTACTTGTTCAAACTTAATTCTTCTGTGTAAATATTTTTTGAAAAAAGAAAATACAAAATTTGAAAAACCAACAAAAACAAAATATAAAAATAGAAAAATTTCAAAAATACAAAAACAATATAAAATCATAAAAACCAAAAATATTCTTCTCACGACATGTCTCTCGTATAATCGATATTCTGTACGTATCTAAAAATGTCATTCAACAATGATACGGACATGTACAGATGCTTGAGCGAGAGTTCATTTAACCGATTTTCAAAACATGTCGTTTCTCAAAATTTTCTTCTCTATGGCTTCGGAACAACTCAGTTTCGGACCCGAGCTTAATGTAATGGCTTCTGGATACATCAGTTCAGGACCCGCGCTTCAAAGAAAGGAAAGTGCTTAATCAAAACAAAGGTTTTAAATATATTTTCCGAGAACTTATCCTAAAAATCTCTATGGCTTGTAAGTATTTCAGCTTACAACCCGAACTTCAAATAAAGGAAAGTGTTATGCAAAACCAATATCTTTTTCAAACACTTATCCTAAAACAAATGAAGATAATTCTTCTACCACATCTTTAAAGATTTTCAAAATCTTCTCTATCTTGAGCACATTTACTTCAAGATTTTTCAATAAGATTTTTCAAAATCTTTCATAAAGTGCTCAAGATAACTCCCTCCAAAACCCGATAAAACATGCTTTATTTCAAGGGGAGTATAAAATTGAAAAACAAAAAACGTTCCAAATTCATGCTAAAAGTCCGTCTTTCTCTCCAAAAAGCTTTCATTAAATCAGTTGATATCAAAAATATCACTACATGCTATTTTTGAGGGGGAGAAGACGTGATTAAAATGTGATCAAAAGTTTAAAGATCGTGGATTGAATCTCAAAAGAGCTCTACAAAAAGACTCAGCATGAACCCTCGAATTGACGAAAATTAAATGTCCGATATCGAAAAGACTTGTCCGGGACGGGTAATAATTTCAAGCTGGTTATCCAGTGATGTAAACGTATCTCGCAAAGGACTTATCTGAGTAGAATGTACCAATTCGAGAGATAATTTGTTGATCTGACCGGGACGGGTAATAATTTCAAGCTAGTTTAACTAGTGATGTAACCGTGTCTCACAAAGGTCATATCAACTAAAAATCAATCATTTCAAATGTGCGAACTCTACCCAATATGTGCAAATTTATCTTAAAAATGCATGAGCACATGTGAAGGGGGAGTATTTTAGAAAAAGCAAAACTCTCGAAGTGTTAACTAAAATGTGTTTTCATTCATAAACACTTTGAGAGATTTTCACAAAATATTTTATGGCAAGTGATCAACAAATCTAGGATAATCACGGAGTAATAAGGTGATTATGGTTAGGTTATGTCCTATGATCCTCTAGAGCCGGAGGGATCTACCCAAGGACAATTCCAATAGATTAGAATTAGAAGTCCTTAGGAAAGATTGAAAAAAAGGAGTAAATGAGAAAGGGATAGAAGGGGTTGAAGAATTAAAAAGAAAAAGTTTAAGAAAGGGTGAAAAGAAATATGTAACACCCCAACCCGAGAAGGGTAAAGATATCACAATGATGGTTTCATATCAGATCAAACAAAGCATACATCTATAGCAATACAAGAATACTCAAAGGTTACAAATGAAATACAGATACTATAAGGTTACAAATGAACTTCCACTAAATACAAATTCCGAAATACCAATAATAACTTCTAATCACTTCTAAATCCAGAATAGCTATCAGTCTTCTAAGTCTACAGGTACTCTCCACCCATTCCCAGCTTCTTACTAAAAACCTGCCGCAGGAAAAGAAATGCGGCTGAGCTACGAGAGCTCAGTGAACAGATATAACGATAACAAATTGTAATAGAGAATAGTACTGAGTAACAGAAACAAAGGTCAAACAGATGTAATATGGTCCAAGGGATAAGTCAATGAATAATTATAAAGGAAAGAGAAAGAGGGATAGTAATCCACCACGAGCCCAGAAATAGATCATATCATATCGTAACCACAAATCTTCAAATCATATAGAGGGGAGACCTCTCAGATAATCAGATAATATGAGGGGTGTCCTCATTCTTCAAATGGAGTAGCTAGCTCCCAGAAATTGTGAAGGGCATGTATAGCACACAGTACCAATCACCAGAACAGAAATCATATCATATATAGTTAAATCCACTAAACAGAACAGAACCTAGGATTGCAATCCATACGCCCCCCAGAAACATATATAATCCATAGTCAAAGTAATGCGCATATCATAATTAGAATGGGGACGGTGTGAGAAATCACTCACCCACACATGAGTCATGCCAATGGTGCATCAAAGACATGGCCAGGTTACCTTCCTGGCTAGGGAAACAGAAATGGCTCGGGTATCAAACTAAGAGTCAAGTATCATATCAAATCAGAGTGTCACATCAAAAGGGTCATATATCAGAGGCTGCATATCAATATCTCAGAAGTAATATCAAAGGTCCAACTCAGAGTTTATCAGATCAAAGTTCATATTAAATAATCAAGTCAGGGTTCCGAACAGCAGTTCATTTCAAAAGTTTCTATCAAAAGTCCTTTTTAAAACAATCCTTTATTCATGATTTTCATAAAACGATCCTTTAAAGTAGTTTTCATAAAAATAATCTTTCAAAACGGTTTTTCATAAAAATAGTCTTCCAAATATAGTATTCACAAAAGTTAGTAACATTTTATATAAAAGTGGTTTCGCCTCATTGATAAACATCTTTTTAAAATGGTTTTTCTCAAAACATTTTCAAGGCATAATTATAAAAGGTTTTGATAACATAGCTTCATATCAGAGGTCATATCAAATGGGATCAACAGAGAAGGTTCAAGAGAAAGGGAATCATAGCAATCAACTCAGAAAATTAACGGATCAGAATACGAAAGAGATCATGAGAAACCTTAAAAGAAAAGGTTAGAATATCTGTACCTCATACCGCAACCGAAAACACAACAGAAAATATCAAGGTCGGAAGCAGACTCCATCTCCAGCGAATCTACACGAATTCATGACTGACTTATTAAAACGTATTTGATTCAGATTACTTATTTTAGTCGGCTTTTCCAGTTTTAGTAACTTTCCATCTTTAGCAGGTTTCCATATTTAGCAAATTTCTATTTTTAGAAAGTTTCCATATTTAGTAAGGCCCCATAATTAGGAGATTAAAGTATTTTAACTTAAGTTAAGTCGTAATTAATCATATTATGGACATAGGGTATATTTTAACAAGTTTAGATAGTTCAGGGTTAAATGTGACAAGTTTTCATAAATTAGGGTTTTAATTGCAAATATTCCAGAGTCAAGGGTTTTAAATGAAAATAATGCAAGTTACTGATTAAAACACATATTTTATTCAGAATCACCTTTTAGTCCTTTAAGTTTCATAATTTACACTTTACGCCCTTTAATTATCAAAATTACAAAATAAACCTTATAATTACATAATTTACAATTTAACCCATATAATATCCATAATTACACAATTGACCTTCACATTTACTAAATTACAGATTATACCCTCAAATATAAGTGTGGTACGAATTCAAACCCCTTAGTTTCACATAATTACATTTTTAGTCCCTCCATTTAAAAATAATGTAATACGAAACCCTAATTTCCCATTTAATTCCAAATCTTGCAAATTTACACATAAGACCCTCATGTTATAATTTTTACACTTTATTACTGATCCAATTAACATTATAAAAATGGCCCACAAGTTTATTTAATTACAAAACACCCCCTTATCATTTTAAAATCAAATCGTTACACATTTTAAGTTTCAATTCTTAACCTAAATCTTCCCAAATCATTTAGCCATAATTATCACATCACAATTACACATTTACATCACCAAATCCAGATTTTAAAACCCTAATATCAGATCACAACCCTAGTTCCTTTTATTTCCATTCGAAATCCAAAAACCCGCTTTTACTTTAAATTCGTTACACTTTATTTCGACCTTAAAAAATCAAACCATTATTTTTCTTGGATCATATACATCATATGGAGTCTAAGAAAAATAATCTCCATGCCCAGAAAATTCGTTTTCAATATTTTAGGATTTACACCCGTTTTAACACTCTAAATTCACAACGATTAACCTAGGCCTCTAAAATTCGAAATACTATTTTTCCCAGCTTATATGATGACCAATGAACTCATAAAAATTAATATCATAGTCCAGAAAAATTGTATAGCATATTTTGGATTTTATACACGTTTTAACCCTTATAATTCAATCGACCAACACCACCTTGCATGATTCGATTTAGATAATTTTTATGAGTCTTATATAATTAAATAGAGTTGAGAAAAATACCAGATCAATTATTGAACGTGTGGATGAGCCAAAAGAAAATTAAACCCCTCGGATGGAATTATCGACAAAACAAAACCCTAGCGATTAAACCAATGAGTCCCACGACCTCAACCAATTTTCCCAGCTACCTTTGATGATAAATAACCACAGAAAAATGCTAGAACAGCTTTAGAAAATCGTATGGAATCGTGGTGAATTTTTGTGTGTGTTTTTGTGTTTTTCGGTTATAGTTTAGGAAATAATTAAAAGGTAACTAAATATATGGAATAATGGCCGACCAAGGAGGGGGAGAGGGCTTAAAAACCGGTCCATGATTGACTAAAATAAATGGGCCTTGATTTGAATTGATTTTGTACATATTTGGTAAGTTATATAAAGTTTAAATGTGTTTAATTGTAATTTAGATGTAATAACTTAAATAAAATGGCATTAGGGTATTTTGTACATGTAATTAGGTGAGACAATAATTTTTGGGCATGTAAAAATTATTTCATTTCATGTGTAACTTGTTACTTGAATTTTGGGATCAATATGGTACTCTAAATACCCTTTAATCAATTTTTAAACTTGTAGGGGCATTTTAGTCATTTTACATGTTTCAGATTTTTGGGTTTTACAACTCTTCCCCTCTAACAGAAAAATTTCGTCCTCGAAATTTGAAGTCGCAAAGTTAAACAGATTCGTAGCAAGTCGCAACAGATCATCGTAATATTCTCATGCCCAAGGAGGCTCTTCCAAAAGATCTTCAAACAGAAATGGTTTCTCATGACTCAATAAAACAAGTTGGGTTCAGATTCCTCAGAAGGAGACAATATAAGTTGATTTCTGATCAAAGGTCAATGCAACATAAAATGGACGATAGGTGAATCTTCAGGACGCTCATATGGAATACGAACAAGAGTTCAAATCAAATTGACTGTATCAACAGTAGAGGGTTCCAAAGGGAGTTCAAGATTTATAACTGAGGTCAACAGAATGAAACACGAGAGTCCAAAAACATCCCGATATTAAATAAACGAAAACAGAGTATACGCATAGGTAGAACGAACCTAAAGTCTCACTAATCACGGATAACCAACGGAGATCAGATTCTAAACTTCTTAGGTACTCCCCAAGATATCCTATGGCCATAATGAGTGCACGTTATATGGTGTAAGTATTATCACGTTGATCAGGCGTCATAATACTAGCACCACATAAATATGCCTTCATGATGATCATACTTTATCTCAAGTCGTATTCAAAACCACCTATCTTAATCCACCTAGTACTTCTACAGTCTCAGAGGTCTTCAAAATCAACCACCATAACTAAGAGAAGAACGAACTACTCGAAAAAGTTAACGGAAATCTCAGAATGTCCATCAGAATTTGGTACATCATTAAAAGCATCAGATCATCCATCATTCGTCAAATTTCACATCACAAAACCATCGTCCACCATACGAAGAATGAACACCGTGCGGAATTACTAACAGGGAACATAAATCATTCAGGGAATCCTATCTTAAGTAACGGAAATTTGAGTAGGTCAAGAGGAAATGAATTACGTCATCCATAGCTTCATTCTTCACCAAAATCAACTCTTCCAAACACAAACGTTCACTTCAGAATTATCGTCCATTCAAATACATGATCTTAAACTTCTTCCAAGTCCATGCAGTCTATCGTATGATCATAGAGTGGAAAAGAAATATCAACTCGAGTCTGGTCCCTCAAGCCTTCGGCACTTCTCCTTGGAACTGTGGTGCAGTAACGTGAATCTCCTGCGTGGTCACTGTGCATTCTTCCGTTCGCTAGTCTGCTTCTGCTCTCAATTCCTCTTAGTACAACTAAGACGAATAGAGAAGCAAGACTGCGTGTCTTCGACAGGTCTTCAGCACAGTTCAGAATTCGCCATCTCAAACTGCCGTCATCGCCAGATGCATGGTAGTGTTGTCTGCTACAATCTCTAGGTGCCAATCAAGTCTGTTTCCTCCAGAATAAGGGTCCTTTTACAAGATGATTTACATGCTCCTCTTTGTGCATAAAACTGAAATACTTCCCGGAGGTTACTCTCAGTTTGTTATCTCCCTTCTTAGAAGTTCTTGTGGTTGCTTCTTCAGTCCTTCAATCATCTACAGAGGTCGTCTGGTACGGAGTTTACAAAGATAGAATCAATCATTGATACGCTGAATTGAAAGATGGTCATGGTAGTGATACGATTAGGTTTACGATAGTTGATACTCCAAGTTTTCTCTTTCTTCTTCACAAGCTAACAGGGTATTCAAAATGAAGCACTGAGGTGAACAAAATCACAATTCATCATCCCCTCCAATTTCTCAAATTCGATAGCATCATGGTCCGTCAACTGGGATTGGTTCAAATTTTCATTCTACTTCTCAAACGGAAAGGAAATCCAAGAGTTCCATCATAGAACACCAGAAAATTTGCACAATAAAACTTCCAAGGCCAAAGTTTTCTAAGAGTGGATAATAGGTGTCAAGAGGCAATCAACAATCAAATGAAATCGAGATAGAAGTTTCCATAGCAGGTTAGGCTTAACAGATTTGAGCGGTTAAAGGTTATCATAACGAAAGTGGGATGAAACATATTACTAAAGGTCACAAATCAGATACAGTAGTCCCTGGCAGCGTATGAGGGCCAGCCAATCCATATCTTAAAGACCACAAAATCGAATATATCAAAGCAAACGGATTCGTAGGATGAGTACGGTCGCCAAGCCAGAAGGATAGTTCATATCTCAGGGTTAAGTACATGGTTCATCAAAGTGTGGAAATAGATAAATGAACAATTCAAGGTGTTGGAGTCTTGATTAGTTATTTAGCATAGGTGGCAGGTAGGTTGTGAGTCATCGGTAATACGAACATCGTATAACTGTAAAAAGTGAGGCATATAGAATATCAGTAATCAGCATCATCATGCTCAGTTAATAATTTCACATCGAGACAAAATTATCGTCGCAGTCCATGGCTAATAATCACCAGAGTTCTCATAGGAGTAGTAATGGGCTTTGCAAGGACAGAGTAATATCAGATGATACATTTATATCCAGCACAGAAATGAATTTATAAAATGTGTCAAACACATTAGGATTAAATGACCGTCGGGATGGTCAGAGGAGTACCAAACTGCTTATCCAACAGGTCAGAAGTGAAGAACAAAATCAGGTGGTGATGGCAAAAGTTTAACAATCAGAAATCATGGTAGGGAGTTCAAAATGGTTTCAAACACCGAAGGTGAAACATAGGAGGGTAATCGTCAACGATCAATCAACCTATCCTTTATCAGATACAAATCAAAGCTAACTATTCAATGAAAACATATCGGCAACGCAAGTCTTATCGTTCAAAAGTGAGAGGAAAGCATTCTTATACTCATGGGAATAGAGATGTTTAAGACGAACTCAGATAGGGTCAGAAGATTCATAGATTATCAAAAGCATATAACAGAATGCATCAAGTAAGTCATCGTCATAGAGATTCTCAGAATACCCGAAAAGACATCAAAATGATTAACAAAAGAATCAGAGGTCGGAGTCGGAATCTTAGGTGGTGCAAAGCGTGAGCTTAACAAGCAGGGCATAAATCAGAGTGATGCGGAAGCAATGCTACTTAAACAAAAGCCTTATAGTCTACCCATTCCTCACTGGTAAAAACTTAAGTTCCTATAGGGAAATCCTAAAGCAATTCTTAAAGGTTATCTTATGAGCGCATACAGTGGAAACTTAGTGGTCTAACTTACACAGGTCAAGGGTAAATGTATTACGAGTCGCAGCCTGTCTCTCTGATACCATAAATTGTAACACCCCAACCCGACAAGGGTAAAGATATCACAATGATGGTTTCATATCAGATCAAACAAAGCATACATCTATAGCAATACAAGAATACTCAAAGGTTACAAATGAAATACAGATACTATAAGGTTACAAATGAACTTCCACTAAATACAAATTCCGAAATACCAATAATAACTTCTAATCACTTCTAAATCCAGAATAGCTATCAGTCTTCTAAGTCTACAGGTACTCTCCACCCATTCCCAGCTTCTTACTAAAAACCTGCCGCAGGAAAAGAAATGCGGCTGAGCTACGAGAGCTCAGTGAACAGATATAACGATAACAAATAGTAATAGAGAATAGTACTGAGTAACAGAAACAAAGGTCAAACAGATGTAATATGGTCCAAGGGATAAGTCAATGAATAATTATAAAGGAAAGAGAAAAGGGATAGTAATCCACCACGAGCCCAGAAACAGATCATATCATATCGTAACCACAAATCTTCAAATCATATAGAGGGGAGACCTCTCAGATAATCAGATAATATGAGGGGTGTCCTCATTCTACAAATGGAGTAGCTAGCTCCCAGAAATTGTGAAGGGCATGTATAGCACACAGTACCAATCACCAGAACAGAAATCATATCATATATAGTTAAATCCACTAAACAGAACAGAACCTAGGATTGCAATCCATACGCCCCCCAGAAACATATATAATCCATAGTCAAAGTAATGCGCATATCATAATCAGAATGGGGACGGTGTGAGAAATCACTCACCCACACATGAGTCATGCCAATGGTGCATCAAAGACATGGCCAGGTTACCTTCCTGGCTAGGAAAACAGAAATGGCTCGGGTATCAAACTAAGAGTCAAGTATCATATCAAATCAGAGTGTCACATCAAAAGGGTCATATATCAGAGGCTGCATATCAATATCTCAGAAGTAATATCAAAGGTCCAACTCAGAGTTTATCAGATCAAAGTTCATATTAAATAATCAAGTCAGGGTTCCGAACAACAGTTCATTTCAAAAGTTTCTATCAAAAGTCCTTTTTAAAACAATCCTTTATTCATGATTTTCATAAAACGATCCTTTAAAGTAGTTTTCATAAAAATAATCTTTCAAAACGGTTTTTCATAAAAATAGTCTTCCAAATATAGTATTCACAAAAGTTAGTAACATTTTATATAAAAGTGGTTTCGCCTCATTGATAAACATCTTTTCAAAATGGTTTTTCTCAAAACATTTTCAAGGCATAATTATAAAAGGTTTTGTTAACATAGCTTCCTATCAGAGGTCATATCAAATGGGATCAACAGAGAAGGTTCAAGCGAAAGGGAATCATAGCAATCAACTAAGAAAATTAACGGATCAGAATACGAAAGAGATCATGAGAAACCTTAAAAGAAAAGGTCAGAATATTTGTACCTCATACTGAAATCCAAAAACCCGCTTTTACTTTAAATTCGTTACACTTTATTTCGACCTTAAAAAATCAAACCATTATTTTTCCTGGATCATATACATCATATGGAGTCTAAGAAAAATAATCTCCATGCCCAGAAAATTCGTTTTCAATATTTTAGGATTTACACCCGTTTTAACACTCTAAATTCACAACGATTAACCTAGGCCTCTAAAATTTGAAATACTATTTTTCCCAGCTTATATGATGACCAAGGAACTCATAAAAATTATTATCATAGTCCAAAAAAATTGTATAGCATATTTTGGATTTTATACACGTTTTAACCCTTTATAATTCAATCGACCAACACCACCTTGCATGATTCGATTTAGATAATTTTTATGAGTCTTATATAATTAAATAGAGATGAAAAAAATACCAGATCAATTATTGAACGTGTGGATGAGCCAAAAGAAAATTAAACCCCTCGGATGGAATTATCGACAAAACAAAACCCTAGCGATTAAACCAATGAGTCCCACGACCTCAACCAATTTTCCCAGCTACCTTTGATGATAAATAACCCCAGAAAAATGCTAGAACAGCTTTAGAAAATCGTATGGAATCGTGGTGAATTTTTGTGTGTGTTTTTGTGTTTTTCGGTTATAGTTTAGGAAATAATTAAAAGGTAACTAAATATATGGAATAATGGCCGACCAAGGAGGGGAAGAGGGCTTAAAAACCGGTCCATGATTGACTAAAATAAATGGGCCTTGATTTGAATTGATTTTGTACATATTTGGTAAGTTATATAAAGTTTAAGTGTGTTTAATTGTAATTTAGATGTAATAACTTAAATAAAATGGCATTATTGGTATTTTGTACATGTAATTAGGTGAGACAATAATTTTTGGGCATGTAAAAATTATTTCATTTCATGTGTAACTTGTTACTTGAATTTTGGATCAATATGGTACTCTAAATACCCTTTAATCAATTTTTAAACTTGTAGGGGCATTTTAGTCATTTTACATGTTTCAGATTTTTGGGTTTTACAACTCTTCCCCTCTAACAGAAAAATTTCGTCCTCGAAATTTGAAGTCGCAAAGTTAAACAGAGTCGTAGCAAGTCGCAACAGATCATCGTAATATTCTCATGCCCAAGGAGGCTCTTCCAAAAGATCTTCAAACAGAAATGATTTCTCATGACTCAATAAAACAAGTTGGGTTCAGATTCCTCAGAAGGAGACAATATAAGTTGATTTCTGATCAAAGGTCAATGCAACATAAAATGGACGATAGGTGAATCTTCAGGACACTCATATGGAATACGAACAAGAGTTCAAATCAAATTGACTGTATCAACAGTAGAGGGTTCCAAAGGGAGTTCAAGATTTATAACTGAGGTCAACAGAATGAAACACGAGAGTCCAAAATCATCCTGATATTAAATGAACGAAAACAGAGTATACACATAGGTAGAACGAACCTAAAGTCTCACTAATCACGGATAACCAACGGAGATCAGATTCTAAACTTCTTAGGTACTCCCCAAGATATCCTATGGCCATAATGAGTGCACGTTATATGGTGTAAGTATTATCACGTTGATCAAAAAACGCCACGAGGCTTTGTGTGCCATGGTTATGTTTGGATTTGTTATGTGATGTTTGTTTTGTTATCGGGTCGAAACTCGTATAGAGTCTTGAGCCGTATGGCTTGGATATGGTGATTTCCTTTTTCCAGCTTTTAGAGTGCGTATGAAAGTGGTAACAACTAGGGTGCGTTGGTTTTACAGTTAGGTGTGCGTTTGGTTTGAAAACCACTTGGGCCGAGGCCCAATGAAGGTGTTTGGTTTGAGTAGTAATTTGGGCCACAAGTCCGTTGAGTTCACTAGAGTGTGTGTTAGACTAAACAGTGGGTAAAAGCTCACACTAATAAACTTGGGTTAAAGTTTGGGTTAGGAAAAGTAGTGTTATATAAATTTGGTTATAAATTGTTGTGTCAAAATATATTTGACTAATGAGTTTATTTGTATTTGACATTGTGAAGATTGGTACGTTTCAGATTTATCTTGGGATTGATGATTTGATATTGAACAATACGGATACTTAACGGAATGAATACTTGGATTGTGACTATTATATTTGGACATTTGGACAATTATTCGATCGTTATCGGATTTACGATATTAGATATTGGATTCATTGGACATTTTGGGACTTAATGGTGTAATATATTAAACTCGAATAGAATTTAATATATTAGACATGGACCGGACATAAAATATTCAACAAGCCAAGACTAATATATACGCGAATGATAACGAATCATGAAATTTATTAAATATTGAAATGTGAAAATTTAGATTTGGTACAATCACGATAACTGGGGAATGTTGAATAAACGGACGTGTTATGCCGAAGTTTATAAAAACAATCCAAACTAATGTTTTTATTTTAAATGACTTTTATTTGGGAATTTGGGGTAAATACCGGAACTTACCAATCGACCTATTTGTATTGGCATTTTTATATAACATTTTTATGTGCAATGTGAAGAAATGACTTGCCGATGAGGTAGTTGCTATTCCTCCGGGAGAGATCCAAATTGATGAATGTTTAAACCTTGTTGGGAAACCTATCGAAATTGAGTCCTTAGTTAGTTAGTCAGTTTTTTGTTGTTTTTTTTTTTTGTTTTTGTTTTTGCTTTTTTTTTTTTTTTTTTTTTTTTTTTTTTTTTTTTTTTTAAAATTTTTCCCTTCCTGAAACTGATTGAGTCCTCAGTTGATGTGAAACAAGTTATACTTTTGCATACATTAGTAGCATTACTATTACTAAAGTGAATGTTGGAACTTATGTGAGTTTGGAAGCTTTTATTGTCTCACTTTGTAGGTGAATCGAAACCCAAAACTCAAAGCTGAACTATAATTTAGGGACATGAATACATGGTTGCGATCTTGACTCATGACAAAAAGGCTAATCATGTTGGATTAAGGAGTTTTGTTTAATATCAATGACACATACTCGCGTATGTCATATTACATTTTGGATTTGTCTAACGGGTGCCTTCGGGACAAAGTTTAAGGTCAGTATAAAGTGTATTTAATTATGTTAATTAATAAGTTTCTTTAATGTGCATTAAATACAATTTTTGATCTAAAAAGAAAATTTGTGTTTAATAAATGCGGTTTAACCAGTTCCCTCAGTGCACTCGTTAGACAATCATTTTTTTTATACATGAAGTTTTGGATACCTTGTGCAAGTTGGTAATTGTTAGTACTATTGAAAGCTGCATCCATCCTTGTATATGTTATGTGATTTTTAGTCCACGCCCATAAATATCTGATGATGGACAAAACAATCACATGTAGTGTCAAAGGTTGAAAAATATTACTGTAGTATTACTCTTTTTTTGTAAACCTAAAAAAAGTTTTACATAGTTAATGACTTAATGTAAGTATTGCAGTATCCACATGTAGTAGCTTGCATGCGTTTGTCGTATATAATAGAAAATGGAAAATTCGTACATGACAAAATTGATTAGAGACACAACAAAAACAATTTCACGTGTTTATGAAACAAGGAATCTAAAAGATATATATGCTTCTTAGCATATGTCCAGAGAGTCAACATCATATCATAACAAAGCCATCTTTCTACTTAGTACTATTGAACACAAAATAAATGGACACAGGAAAATTCTTCCAAGAAGTGAATTTACCTGAACAAAAACCTTATGATGATGGTATTGTCTTCCCGGCAGTGTTGTCGCCAACCACTAACACTCATAGTTTTACTGAGGCTATAAAAGCTCAAAAGCCATGGCTAGAGTCACTTCTAAATGAGAGAGGTGTTATTCTCTTTAGAGGCTTTCCTGTTACATCTCCTTTGGAATTTAATGACGTTGTCGAAGCTTTTGGGTTCCCTGAGGCGCCATACGTGGGTGGTCGGGCTCCTCGAACTAAAGTCATGGGACGGGTTTACACTGCTAATGAAGCTCCCCCTGAGAATGCTATTCCGTTCCATCATGAGATGGCTTATGTAAGATCTTTGATTCTATACATATGTATGTAACAGATCTATGATCTATGCATGTATCTGATCGACTCTTTTCTGGAGGTAAACCATAGATCCAGACCGAAAAACTGAATATGATTAAAGGAACTTAACTGTATGTATAGTTAGAGGTGCATGAATCCTGGATTAAGCAATGAACCATGACCAAAATACTTGGCCTATCTGGGTCCGAACTGTCCGAACCAGTCTTAACCAGTCTTTCATGCTTATGAAAGTCTATTTACGCACAGAAAGATATACAATTTTAAAAAAATATATTAATTGATAACTAATTTGTTTCTAAAGGGGAATTAGCTTTCGAGCTTAGTCCGCCATTCTGGCCTGGGATTTGATGAATAATATGCACCCTGTTAGGAATTTTCGGCCAAATCAAGCATAGGTCTGGGCTATCTCGGGCTTGAGGCCTATTGTACACCTCTACCATTTAGTATACCAAAGGTTGAGACACAGTTTTGAATACGTTGGTCCAATGAACCGGGCTAATACTTTGGACGAATGATTCAAATCAAAATTTTCACAAACATGACGTCGTTTATGTCTAAGTGAAAAAAGGGGTACCACTTTGGTTTCGTGATTTACTAAAAGGATCTCTTTACTGAAAAAGATTTCACTAAAACTATGCAATTGGTCAAACAGGTTCCAAGCTTCCCCAGCAAGTTATTTTTCTTTTGTGAAGAAGCACCAGGAAGCGGGGGACAAACGCCATTAGTTTTGAGTCATATCGTATATGAAAAGATGAAAGAAAAGCACCCAGAGTTCGTTGCACAGCTCGAGAAATATGGAATGACATATAAAAAAATGATGAATGACGAGGACCATCCATCGTCCTACACAGGCAGAGGCTGGAAGTCTGCATACAATACCGATGACAAGAATGTTCTTAAGGAAATGTACGCTTGTGGTTCACTACATTGAGCAAAAACATAAGTTATACCACATTAATAAATTAAACTGACCCTAATTATGTTAATCCGCTCACTGGAACAATCTTTGTTTGACAGGGTGGCGGAGTTAGGAACAAAGCTGGAATGGATAGGGAATGCTGTAAAACTTATAACAGGTCCATTGCCAGCCATCAGAATATTTGACAAAAAAAGTCAACGTAAAGTTTGGTTCAATAATCTTTCGACTGGTAAAATTGGTCCAATGACTAATGATATTCATGATCCGGAAGCGTTTGTTGAGATTGGAAATGGTGATCTTGTGCCTGAACAAGCTAAGAAAGACTGTTTGGAGATATTGGAAGAAGAGTGTGTTGTTATACCTTGGAAGAAAGGTGATGTTATGCTCGTTAATAATTTGATGGTCCTTCATGCTCGACAGCCAGTGCTAAAGCCACCTCGACGCGTACTTGCATCTCTTTGCAAGTGATGGGAATGATTATCTCATTAACCACAAGATCTGGCTTTCTCGAAAGATTGATGATATATATGCCGATGAAAAATGCGCATCAAGTTCCGAACATTTTTTTTTTTTTTTTTTTTTTTTTTTTTTTTTTTTTTTTAATTTTGTGAAAGGAGAATATATATATATCACAAAAATTTGGGTACAAGCTATACAACATATATTTTTGTTATGGACATTCCCATGCAAAAAACAACTATAAGCTAGCTTGTATAACACAAAGCTTTGCTAGACAAAAGCATTCTACTACACATACAAACAAGCTAATACTTCTACTGATTTTACTACTGATTCTTAGTTCTTGAAATTTTACACTCCATCTTTTCTCCACCTCATTTACACACTGTGAATCTTTTACTTGAAAGCTCATCAATTTGAGTCTAACAGTTTCTCTGATAGCTTGCAAGACCATTTGTTCATCTCTTTTTTCATTCTTGAACATTCTCCTATTTCTTTCCTGCCATACAAAATACACAGCAGCACTGCATACCAATCTTCTAATAATACTCCATATATTACAGTTGTTAGGCATATCAGACATTTCTGCCACAATTTGATCCCAACTGTAAGGTAAATCTCTATTGATCATTTGAAGCATTTCCTTCCATATGGCTACTGAGAATTTGCAAGTGAAGAAGAGGTGGTTATGAGATTCTGGACAATTATAAGAGTGACTTGTCACATTTTAGGAACAGCAATTTGTTAAAACATAACTGAATATCATAAATCAACCAGTTTACAAGTTTGTCACTGTTGATATAAGCTCCCATTCTAACTTTCGTTTTCTTGCAAAAAGACGCATTTAGTTTCTTTTGTTAATGTTAAAATCACTATTCACTACCACCTCTATTTCACGATATGTCGACATGTAGCACCATATATATGGGCTACTTCTTTAACTTGGGGAAGGTTTTACCCAGGGTTCAAGTCTCGCAAGAGACAAAAAATCCAGTTTTCCTCCTAGTGCGAAGCCGTGAGTTATAGGGGTTTCTCTTCGCGGGTCTCTCCTAGTGGTTCGGTCCCGGGGCCTGCCGTTTGGATGGTTTAACTCAGGGGCCGGATTTCAAGTGTGGTGCCGTTAAAAAAAAAATGGTTTTTAAAACATTTGGTCACAACTACAAATAATAATAAAAAAAAATCCCTATAGCAGCCATATTGTTATTTAGTAAATAAAAATAGATGCATGCATATGTCGATTGAACACATCTTGAGAATTAAACACGTTTTCCACAATATGGACCAATCCATTATTAGCAGGCGAATATGTGGTTCATCATCAACTGCATTATTTCGGACCCAACTCATCAATTATTATGACAAAATTGATTCGAGAACAACAAAAACAATTCACACGTTATTTATGAAACAAGGTATCTAAAAGATATGAGAATTGATACAACGACTAAGGATTCACAAAAACAAATCCACGAAACGGATTTGTCAATGTGTGAATGGTGTGTTTGGATAAATTTATACTCTCTTATCTTGGCTACAACCAATCACACATTGACAAATCATTTTTGCGGATTTGTTTTTGTGAATCCTTTGTGCTTGTATAAATTCTAAAAAGATATATATGCTTCTTTGCATATATACAAGCTGAGAAACCCACGCGTTGCCGCGGTAATGCGGTGGTAAGTCTTGTTTGAAAGTTAGTCATTAAAGACTAAATTTGAAAAAGATCGATAAACGAAAGGACTATTTTTGAAAATGGACTAAATTTGAAGAAGATCGATAAACCAAAGAACTATTTTTGAAAATTAATTCTGAAAATAATATGGTTTTTTACGTAAAAAGTCACTAAAGTTCTCAGCACGTTGCATCGTTAGTCCCCGAAGGAAACCAAAGGACTATTTTTGAAAATGGACAAAATTTGAAAATAAATGGATAAACCAAAGGACTATTTTTGAAAACTAATTCTGGAAATAATATATTCTTTTATGTAAAAAGTCCTTAAAGTTCTCGGCGCGTTGCATCGTTAGTCCCCGAAAGACCTACCTTGCAAACACATTTTCACCTTAGAGGCTAAACTGCACATGGCCACTATTTTGTCACTGTAGCTACAGTACTCGCTACAGTAAATGCTTCCCATTTTTAGTATATAAGAGTAATGTCCATATTCAACATCATATCATAAACAAAGCCATCTTTCTACTTTTAGTATTATTGAACACAAAATAAATGGACACAGGAAACTTCTTCCAAGAAGTGAATTTACCTGAACAAAAATCTTATGAAGATGGTATTGTCTTCCCGGCAGTGTTATCGCCAACCACTAACGCTCATAGTTTTACTGAGGCTATAAAAGCTCAAAAGCCATGGCTAGAGTCACTTCTAAATGAGAGAGGTGTTATTCTCTTTAGAGACTTTCTTGTTACATCTCCTTCTGAGTTTAATGACGTTGTCGAAGCTTTTGGGTTCCCTGAGTTGCCTTACGTGGGTGGTCGGGCTCGTCGAACTAAAGTCGTGGGACGGGTTTACACTGCTAATGAAGATTCTCCCGAGAATGCAATTCCGTTCCATCATGAAATGGCTTCTGTAAGATCTTTGATTCTATACATATGTAACAAATCTATGATCTATCATGTATCTGACTCTTTTCTAGAGGTAAACCATAAATCCAGACCCAAAAACTGACGAGAATATGATTAAAGAAACTTAACTATATGTATAGTTAGAGATGCATGAAGCCTAGATTAAACAATGGACCAGGACCAAAATACTAGGCCTATTTGGGTCCGAACGGTACGAACCAGTCTTAACCTGCCTTTCAGGCTTATGAAAATCTTTTTACAGAAATATATACAATTCTAAAATAGTTTGGTTTCATGGTTTATGATTTTGACCCCAAGTTATGCGTAAACTAAATGAAACTATGACTAAATTTAATTTCACTAATATATAAACTATGCAATTGGTCAAGCAGCAGGCTCCAAACTTCCCCAGCAAGTTATTTTTCTTTTGTGAAGAAGCACCGGGAAGCGGGGGACAAACACCATTAGTATTGAGTCATCTCATATACGAAAAGATGAAAGAAAAGCACCCAGAGTTTGTTGCAAAGCTCGAGAAATATGGAATGAGATATATCAAAATGATGAATGATGAGGACCATCCATCGTCCTACAATGGCAGAGGCTGGAAGTCTGCATACAATACCGATGACAAGAATCATCTTAAGGAAATGTATGCTTGTGTTTCGCTACATTGCTAAAACTTATAAGTTATACCGCGTTAAGAAAATAAACTGACTCTAAATATGTTAATCCGCTCACTGGAACAATGTTTGTTTGACAGGGTGGTGGAGTTAGGAACAAAGCTGGAATGGATAGGGAATGCTGTAAAGCTCATAACAGATCCATTGCCAGCCATCAGAATATTTGACAAAGGAAGTCAACGCAAAGTTTGGTTCAATAATCTTTCGACTGGTAAAATTTGTCCAATGATTAATGATATTCATGATCCAGAAGCGTTTGTTGAGCTTGGAAACGGAGATCTTGTGCCTGAACAAGCTAAGAAAGACTGTTTGGAGATATTGGAAGAAGAGTGTGTTGTTATACCTTGGAAGAAAGGTGACATTATGCTCGTTAATAATTTGATGGTCCTTCATGCTCGACAGCCGGTGCTAAAGCCACCCCGACGCGTACTTGCATCTCTTTGCAAGTGATCGGAATGATTATCTCTTTAGCCACAAGCAGATATATGGCTTTCTGGTTGAATGATGTTTGGTGTCCCTTTGATCAGGAAATGTAGTCAATAATCTATTGTAGAAAGGTGAACATTGGTTTCTGGTATGAATTGGTTATGCAGCAATTGCAGTGTATGCTCCATCAGATGTATTTTGACTAGTGTTGTCAGATATCATGCTGTGTGGTATCTGATATGGGACAAAAAGTGTATGTCTGTTAGAATTGCTTTGTTTAGTTTCTGTAATAGAATAAGAAGTTGTATCATGGATGGGCATGTCCATTCCATTTTTCTTTATTGATTGTAATCTTTGTAGTTTATTAATATATGTTCACCTTTCACCGAAAAAAAGATACATGGCTTTCTCGAAAGATTGATGAATATATATTATATATATATATATATATATATTATATATATATATATATAATATATACTACATATAATGGGTGTATGGTCAAAGGTGGAAAATGAAAAGTCAATCTTTGTGAAATGTTGAAAATATGTTTTGCTTATTCTACCCCTGAAACCTTAAACCTCCCATACTTGTGATTGATCGGACAACCCTAAAAAAAGTTCTCTCTCTCTCTAGGGCCGATCCAGCCGCCACCCTCCCTCAATTTTTCGGCCAAAAACATCCCTAAATTCGCCTCTCTACCTCTAAAACAATCTCTGATCTGTTTCATTGTATGCAATCGAGTTTTTGGGCTGTTTTTCTTTTGGAGTGGTGGTGTGCTCTCTCCTGCCATGTTTCCCTAATCACTACATTCAATCGATTACCTATTAATTCGTCTATCTTGGACGGTTTTTAGTTCTATCGTTTTTTTTGTCAGGGTTTTGGTATTTGCTAGATCGTATCCTGGTTCATGGCTTCACTCTTTTCGGTTTAATTTTATTATTAACTCGATCCAAATATTCTAGGTACGGTCTGGTGGATTTGTTGAGGCGCTTAATGATAACTAAACCTATTTAGGGTTTGGTTATTCTTAGCGATGATGTGGTAGCTGCAGGTAACCTGTTATTGGGTTGTTTGTTCGAATGGTATGCATCTGTTGTAAGTATTTTGTTCGTGGGATTGAGATATGTAAGTTAAGTTGTAGGGTATTCTTATTCAAAAACACTTTCACGGATCTGTATGCTATCTTTTATTTGATTGATCTTGTGATTGTATTGATGTACGTTAGGGCTTACTAACCCTATGATTGTTTTGTTCTTGCGCACACCTGTAACTGCTTGGTTCTATAGAACCCTATTTCATTACTGGTTTTCAGGTTTGTGCCGAAAGTTAGGGTTTTATTGAACCCTATTATAGTCTCGAAACAGGCCACATTGCTTCTGCTGGTGGTATTATTATTCGATCTGCTGGTTTCGAGGTTCAAGTGAGGGCTTTCGAAACCCTATTTGTTTCTGCTCCGGTTGAATTTGCTGTGTGGATTTGTAATTGGGGTTTGTCATCGTTCTGGTTCATCTAATTTGGGCCGGTTCGATGTTGCTGGAAGTTAGGGTTGATTACCCTATTATTGTGATACCAAGCCGTTTTAATGGTATGATCTTGCTGTGATACCAAACCGTTTTGGTTATTTGATGCTGCTGATTTTTATTCAGCATATTTGTGGACATGGTACGTCGTACTATGGGTCTTGGGTATGCTCGTGGATCATGACTAATGTCGTATTGGGTAAGTTACTTTGGTTAAGATTCAGTTGCTTGTTGCTACCTCATGCCCGTTTAGTTTTTTAATATGGTTGGCTCATTAACTGTTTCGGATTTGAAGTTGTGTTTAGTGGTTATAGTGATGTTGGTTCTTCGCTATCACTATAAACACATTGTTTATGTTGGAAGTTTATATGGTGCGAACTACACTCTCTTCACTTGTCTTGTTTGAAGCTTCAAATTTGAATGATGGTAGTCAAGTTTTGGGGGTGTGTTCGTGATCTGATCTGGAAGTTAGGGTGTAACACCTCGATTTCACTTTGGATGAACACCGAGTGCTTCCACTATGTCACACAAACACAAGCTTCTTTGATGACTCTTACTAACACATTTATAGCACAAGAAAGAGTAGTATGGATCATAGGTTAAATTTCAGTCAAAGGTTTATTAGCTTTTGGAGAAAGAAATAAACAATGACAAGGTTACACACACACACTCTCTTTCTTACAAATGAGGCACTTTCTAAATGAGATATGTGTGTGTGTTTATACCAACAGCCAACAAACCAAATAGGTTTGTATGGGCTTTGACTTGGACAACATGTGGGCTTAGTCTAAGTATTACACTTGTGCACTTGGACAATAACAAAACTAATACAACTAGCCCACAATATTAACTACACATTACATGACACACTTAAGTCATACAAACTAATGACCATCACTTTTGCAATTAAGAAAAGTAATTGCTAACAATCTCCCCCTAAGGGATGGTCATTCAAATGATGATCCCGTGATTGTTCTTTTGTCTTCAATGACTTGAACTTTGTGTGTCAATGCAAAATAGTCTTCATTCAATGTTCCTCTATGTGCTGTGATCTTCAAAGAATCGTCTTCTGGTCTGACTTGCCTTGATCTGCTTCTTCTGTTCCTGATGCGTCGTCATAGCAGATGATGATGGTGGATGGACTTCCGTCGGTACCTGCATAAAACAGTTAGCAATAAATCGTCCTTCGGCCATCATGTCGTGAGGCAAGATCTTTTAGATCTCATTAAGACTCATACAACTGGTATCCTTTGAGGTGAACACAAGTGTATTGCATAGGAAGTGTTCCTAAGAGATCTTTTGATGAATCTCATGTCTCTAGACTCAATAATGTGCGTTTTGGTTTTAGTCGTCGGAGGCATGGAGCAGAGTGCCACCTTTTCAATATCAACACATCTCGGAGTGAGAGGTCGATAGATTATGTAGTGTTCTCCGTGAGAAATGAAACAAATATCTTTAGAGAGATATCTGAGTGGATAGGAGGGGTGGTGCAAATGCGTCACTGGGTCCATGATGTCTTGTCTTCAATATCAGTATCACGTTAGTGAGTACCGATAGCAGATGTATTGACCCGGTTTCTGACCTAAGTTTTCATGGAGGGCTATTTCTTTTCACCCTTACAAAAACTTTTCTTTTTCATTCTTCAACCCCTTCTTTCTCCTTTCTCATTATACTCCTTTTTTCAATCTTTCCTAAGGACTTCTAATGCTAAGCTATTGGAATAGTCCTTGGGTAGATCCCTCCGGTTCTGGCGGATCATTGGACATAACCTAACCATAATCACCTTATTACTCCATGATTATCCTAGATTATTTGTCACATGCCATTAAACCTTGTGAAAATCTCTCATCGTGTTTATGAGAAAAACACATTTTATTAACACATCGAGAGTTTTACATTTTTGAAACACTCCCCCTTCACATGTGCTCATGCATTTTTAATAAATTGCACATGTTGGGTAGAGTTCGCACATTTTGAAATGATTGATTTTCAATGAACATGACCTTCGCGAGACACGCTTACATCACTAGATAGACTAGCTTGAAATTATTACCCGTCCCGGTCATATTCAAAGATCATCTCTCGAATTGGTACATTCTACTCAGACAAGTCCTTTGCGAGACACGCTTGCATCACTGGTAAACCAGCTTGAAATTATTACCCGTCTAGGACATGTCTTTTCGAGAACGGACATTTAGTTTCGTCAATTCGAGGGTTCATGCTGAGTTTTTTTGAAGAACTCGTTTTAAGATTCAAACGAAAAAACTTCTTTTAGATCACATTTTAATCACGTCCTCTCCCCTATATATTTAAACACTTAATCTCCCCCTCAAAAATAGCATGAAGTGGTATTTTTGAAAACAGTCGATTAAAATGAAACTTTTTGTGGAGAGATGGACTGATTTTAGCATGAAAAATGGAACATTTTTCTTTTTATACTCCCCCTTAACCAAAGCATTTTATTTAAACAATTGAGTTTAAAAGCAGTTAAGGGTGTTAGAGGGAGTCATCTTGAGCACAAAATGCATTTTAAAGACTTTGAAAAAATCTCTTAGAAATCATTTTGATTAAGTGCTCAAGGTATTTGCTTTTCGCCATTAACATTGCGAGTCCTGATCGGAAATAATCAGAAGTCATTCAATGTAGCGCGGGTTTCGTACTGAAATGCACAAAAGCCGTAATGAAGAAAAATTTGAGAAACGACATGTTTTAGAAAAACATAAAAAATAACTCTCGCTCAAGCATCTGTAAATACCCGTATCATTGTTGAATGACATTTCTAAGTACGTACAGAATATTGATTAGACGAGAGACATGTCGTGAGAAGAATATTTTTGGTTTTTGATGTTTTATATTTTTTTATGGCTTTTTGAAATTTTCTATTTTTATATTTTGTTTTTGAAAAAGTATGTATATATTTACCAAAAATATATACATAAATATTTACAAACAAATGTTTACCAAAATATTTACAGAAATATTTACATGCGATGCTTTATGAAGCAAATCAATGAGAATCGAGAAGACTTTCTAACTCTTCGGGAGTTAGGCTTCGCATTCCAATTCGACGAACTAAGTTTTCCAACCGCTCTTTTGGGAGGGCTTTAGTAAATAGATCGGCGAGTTGGTATTCTGTCTTCACGAAAAACAATTCAACAGTACCCTCTTCAACGTGTTCTTTTATGAAGTGGTAGCGGACTCTAATATGCTTGGTCTTCGAGTGTTGCACTGGGTTGCGCGAGATGGCTATGGCACTTTTTGAATCGCAATACAAAGGTATGCGGTTGAAAGAGAAACCATAATCCGTGAGTTGTGTTCTCATCCAAAGGACTTGAGCACAACACGCAGATAGAGACACATACTCGGCCTCTGCTGTTGATAAAGCAGTGCAATCTTGTTTTCTTGACGACCAGCCTACTAGCTTTTCTCCCAAAAATTGCGCTCCGCCTGATGTACTTTTCGCTGTTACTTGGCATCCAGCATGATCGGCATCTGAAAAGGCAATTAGTGTAAACTCCGAATCCTTCGGATACCAAAGTCCCATGTTAATGGTTCTTTGAAGGTATCAAAAGATCCGTTTAACCTCTTGGAGGTGAAGTTCGGTAGGCCTTGCCTGAAACCGTGCTAATAAACACACAGCAAAATGTATATCTGGTCGGCTTGCAGTTAGGTACATGAGAGAACCAATCATGCTCCGACATAATATTTCTTCAGATCCATGGGTTTCCCATTTAGGTCAGCGCCAATCTTGGGTGAAGTGACCATTGAGGTTCCAACAAAGTCACAATTTTCCATACCATGTTTTTTCAAAATCTCAATTGTATATTTAGCCTGATTAAGAAAAATTCCACGCGGGGATTGATGAATTTGTAAACCCAAAAAGAATTTTAATTCTCCCATCATGGACATTTCGAATTTGCTTTTCATGAGATTTTCAAAATGTTTTGAATGTTGCGGATTAGTGGACCCAAATATTATGTCGTTCACATAAATCTGAACAATCAAAATGTCATTTTTGTATTTTCTTGTAAACAAGGTTGGATCAATTGTTCTTTGGTGAAATTATTTGACAACAGGAAAGATGATAACTCGTCATACCATGCCCGTGGGGCTTGTTTCAAACCATAGATTGCCTTCTTAAGCTTGTAGACGTATTCCGAATGATCTTTGTCAACGAAACCGTCTGGTTGACTCACATACACTTCTTCTTTCAGAGTTCCATTCAAGAACGCCGTCTTGATGTCCATCTGATAAACCGTGATGTTCTTGTGAGCGGCATAAGCTAAGAAAATCCTGACTGCTTCAAGCCTTGCAACCGGTGCGAATGACTCTTCAAAATCTATCCCTTCTTCTTGTCTGTATCCCTTTGCCACCAGACGAGCTTTGTTGCGAATCACAGTCATTTCTTCATCCTTTTTATTTTTCCATAACCACTTAAGATCAATGACTAGTTTGTCAATTGGTCTTGGAACTAAATCCCAGGTGTCATGGATTTGAAATTGAAGAAGTTCCTCCTGCATCGCTTCAATCCAGGCATTATCTGCCATTGCTTCCCGAATGTTCTTAGGTTCTATGAGACTGACTGAGCAGACATAGATGCACATGTCGCAATCGGTGTGAAGTTGTTTTCTCGTCTGAATTGGTCTTGAGGGTTCACCAATAACTTGTTCTATTGGGTGGTCTTTTGTCCACTGTAATGTTGAAGGGTACCTTGGACTGTTTGAATGTATGTTAGACGGTTCATGTAATCTGGAAGATGATTCACCAGATTCCGTTCCAAACGGGTTTTCAAAGACTTCTTCGTCTAACACAACATTATTTTGTTCTTGCTCATCAATTCTTGGTAGAACAATTTCAATGAATGGAGTTGTAGGAGTAAATGATGTAGATGATGTTGATGTTGAGGGAGTCGGTGCGCCAGCTTCGAATGTTGTGGATGCATCTGGATTTGGTGGTGGTGGTGGTTCTTGATGTTGAGTGGTTGCAGCGGAATGTTGGTTAGATGCATTTTTCGAAGCGCCACCATAGTATTCATCGTACATGAACTCGAAGAAATTATCCAGTTCTTGAGTTGTGGGTTGTTCGTCATGAATTAATTGAGCTCCTTGAGGTGCGAGTCCCGAACTGATATGTCCGGAAGTCATCGGGTTAAGCGCGGGTTCTAGAGCGAGTCTCTCAGAAGCCATTTGTGAAATTTCATCAAACTTCACGTTCATCGTCTCCATGATCTTTTTCGTTCTCCTGTTATACACCCTGAATGCCCTCGAGTTTTCAGAATAACCAATGAAGATTCTAATATCACCCTTAGCCTTCAACTTTCCCAGATCTTCCCTGTCATTTGTTGGATAGCATAAAGCGCCAAATACATGAAGATAAGAAATATCTGGTTTTCGGTTGTTGATAAGTTCATATGGGGTTTTATTGAATCTTGGATGGATTAGGGATCGGTTTTGAGTAAAACAAGTAGTAGAAACAATATCAGCCCATAAGAATAATGGAGCACTTGAATAAATCAGCATGGTGCGAGCAGCTTCTACAAGGGTTCTATTCCTTCTTTCAACTACCCCATTCTGCTGTGGAGTTCTAACAGCTGATGTCTGGTGAGTAATACCAGTTTCTTCAAAGAATGTTCTTAACTCTTGATTGACAAATTCCGTGCCATTATCTGTTCGTACTATCCTGACTGGAGCTTGAAGTAGAACTTGAATCTGCTTCAGAAAGGCGATGATGGTGCTTGGTGCTTCATCTTTTGATCTCAAGAACTTTACCCATGTATATCTTGAATAGTCGTCAACAATTACAAGAATATACTTCTTCCCATTTATGCTTTGAACTCTCATTGGGCCACATAAGTCCATATGCAACAAATGCAACCTGTCAACCGAACTAGGTACGGGTTTAGGTTTGAATGTTGCTCTTTTGCTCTTTCCCTGCTCACATGATGGACATAGGTGTTCTTTGGTGTATTTAAATTTAGGAAGACCGGAGACGATGTTGTCTTTGGCAAGCTTGTTGATCGTGTCAAAGTTCAGATGGGACAAACGTCTATGCCACAACCAGGATTTTGTTTCGCCTGCCCTGGTCATGAGACAAATCGAAGATGAAGAGGCCATTTGGTTTATGTCAATTGCATAGAGATTGGTGCCACGATTCCCAATTAAGAGATCATTCCCCACCAAATTCCTAACAAAGCAAGTGTTTCTCCTAAAAGCAACCTCTAAATCAGCATCACAAAACTGTCCGACAGAGAACAGATTGTGTCCCAACCCTTCGACATAGTAGAACCGTGTGATCAAGTAATTCCCAAACTGAAGATCACCATAACCCAGAATAGCTGCAACGTGATCATTCCCAAACCGTACAGTCCCCATGAACTGCCATACAAAGTTGATCAGCAGCTTCAGATTCCCGGTCATGTGCTTGGAGCAACCCGAGTCTACGATCCAAAGACATATTTCGATAACCTGCCATGAACATAAAACAATTGCATTTGGAAACCGTATTTCATTTGGTTCCATGGGTTAGGGGTAACACATGAACCACATACACAAAGATGGTTTAATTTTGTTCTAAGGGAACAACTTTTTGTTTGCCATTCTTACGTGTAAACTTTCTACCAGTTGGTTTCCATGCACACAGCTTAAGATAGTCCCTAGGCAATAGAGTACTAGATATGGTCCTAGATACAACAATGAGACTGTTAAGGTTTCTAGTCTTAGCACTAGTTCGTGTAGGAACATCTTTCTGTTCAGGCTTATCATTCACATTATCAGAAACATTATCATCACAAGCATTTTCAGAAAAAGATTTTTCTTGCATTAAACAAACAGATTCATTACATGCATTCAAAACACTGGTCTGTTCATTACATCCAGATGATATTTGTTCCTTATTTGAGAGCTTTAAATTCCTAGGGTGTTCTTCTACTTCCTTGCATTCACTTTCAGAGACAGGCGATACTCTAGATTTCTTGATAGAGGTCCTAGGCTTTCGCTTGCTCCTAGTGGTGCTTTCTAATCTTGTAGAAGGTAAGGCACACTCATTAGAATTTATGATGTTGTCCTGAGATGTTGTAGCATTCCTAGATTCATTTGGATTATCGTTCTTACTTTTGTCTAACGCCCTAGATGTTTTAGGTTTAGAGGTAGACGCAGTAGTGGGACTAATCCTATAAAGGCCAGGTGCTATTACATTAGTGTTCTTCACAACAGCTTTCTCTTTTTGTTTCTCATTAGGCAAGGGGGTTAATGGTGCAATACCCGTAGTTTCCTCACCCTGCCTTTTTTGACTTGCAAGCTGAGACTTCAAAAGATTGATTTGATCTTGCATATTTTTGTAAGAACGCTCATACGACAATTTGTCATACTTGCATTCATCCTTTTTTGTATCAAGTTGTTTAAAATATGTGCAATTTTGTTTTTCAAGTTTCAAAAGCGCCTTTTCATATTTTTCAACAATTTGAGAAGTCTCAGCTCGAAGTGTTTCATCATCCTCAACAGAATATGTTTGGAAAATAATAGACATGATATCGGTCGATAGAGCTTCGAAAGAGAGAGAGTCATTTTGATGTTCCAAAACTTTTATGTGTTCCAAGTATTCATTTGCTTCCTTCACTAAGGATTTGTGGTCCTTAACAAATTCTGCAGACTCTTTTAAAAGATTATTTTCCACATTTTGAACAACCGCATAGATTGCAGCAACATGTGGATTAATTTCCTCTTTAAAAATCTTTTTCAGTTCATCCTGAACACCCGGAAACCATTCAAACTTGTTATTGTTAATTTTGGAAGCCACAATACGTTGAAGTTTCTCAATTCTCTGTTTAAGATCGACCAAATATAGTCTAGCTGCACTTGCATCATAAGTGTTTTTAGATGCCATTTGTTCGATGTTAGGCAGATGTTTTGAGACAGCTTTTTGTTTTATGAAAACCACCGGTTTTTGAAAAAACAGAGGTGACTTCTTTTTAACAAGATGAACCCCAGCAAGTTTGTTTTCTTCATTATAGTCAATGGGTTTAATTTCTGGGTTCATTTGTCTCATTTTCCTTCTACTCTCTTCTGAAAGCTTAATCGTTTCATCAGAATCATGAACCTCTATAGGATCATGTTTATCATTTATAAGAGTACCATCATATAACACATTCTGTACACTCTGAGCTTTCTTGAGATAATAAGGGTTTTCACAACCGATAGCCGTTTTCTTTAATGTATGTAAAATCGGGTTTTTATCATTTATTAACAAATTAATCGTTTGTGCAGAATGTCCCGTTTTTACAAGTAAATCTTCCAACTTTCCAATGGTTTCCTTTTTGTCATTGATCTCTTTAAGTAGATCCTTTTCACGTTTTGAAAACCTTTCATTCAACTCCTTCTTTTCTTTTTCAAGATTGGAATAAGTTGATTTTTGTTTTGAAAGCTGGTTGGTTAGTTCAGAAATTTCCTTGTTTAGAGATTTGATTTGGTTATTCAAATTAACATCTAGAGTGTTAAATTTGATTTGTAAACGTTTTTCTCTTAAATCAGACTCTTTTAAGCTAACCTCAAGTTCCGACTGTTTTTTGTTATGAAAATCATAAGCTCTTGCATTCACCTTATACCTCTCAAGCTCAGTGGTCAATTTTTCATTCGCGGCCTTAACATCGCGATTGACCTTTTTGACCTTTTCAATTTCTACACTACAATTTTGCAATAATGATTCAAACATAGCACGTGTTTCCTCATCATTATCAGTATGCTGTGACTCGAATTCATCATTAGGATCCATATCTGGAGTTTCCAAATTAGTATTACTACAACTTGGTTCGTCCATGTATGTATCATAAATGAGATTAGGAGTCTCAGGATGCTGTTCACTTTGAGGTGACATATCAAAAATTTCATTATTGTGACATGTAGCATATGGTTGTACCTCAGAAACCGCATTAGTGTCAAAAGCAGGAGGTGCTTCCGAATCCGTGTCGTACTTTGCCTCCTGAAGATTAGCCATAAAAATGCAGTTTGCATCGATGTCCTCTTGATCTTCTGAAGCATCCATAATAGCCATGAAGTCATTCTCTTCTGCACTCAACTGAAGCCCAGCCGTTTCCTTGTTTGCCAACATTAATGCTTTCTGCAAATACGCTGGATCCCTTTTATTCGGCTTGTCTGGACAGTTCCTAGCCATGTGACCAATACCCTGACAGTTGAAGCACTTCATCACATTTCCCTGATTTCTATTCCCAGCTCCCTGAGCAACATTCCCAAACTGATTCCCAGCATTCTGTACCCTTTGATTACCAACAGCATTACCCATCTGATTCCCTGCAAACTGACCCATCTGATTACCAACATACTGCCCTGCATTCTGATTACCCATCTGAAATCTTGGAGCATATCCCCCAACCATCTGTCCTTGCTGTCCCATGTTGAAACTCGGCTGTGCAATCTGCTTGTTGCGAGTGTTCGATGAGATTCGTTGATTGTTGTTGGTGGGTGTGGAGTAACGTCCTTGGAATGCTTTTGATAGGTAAGCAAAAGCTTGAGTCAAAGCAGCAGTTGACTCATCCTGATCGTCTTGATCTGGGTGTTGTGGGTATTGTTGTTGTGGGATTACATGTTGTTGTTGTGGGTAGAATGGTGATTGTGGAATATACTGTTGTTGCATGAATTGCTGAGTGGATGATGATGATGATGATGGTTGTGCACTGACTGTTGCAGGTGTAGGTGATTGGACTATGAGTGCAAGAGGATCTTGTTGTTTTGCTTGTTTCTCTTTTCTGACTTCATTTGCCTCTGCTTGGTTTTGTTTAAGAAAGTCATAAAGTTGATCGTAGTTCACATCATGAAGATTCTTAGTTTGGTTGACAATAGTAACATATCGTCCCCATTCTTCTGGAAGGTTGTTGATGAACTTGATGTTTTGAACAATTTGTTTAGGTGCCAAATTGTTTCTGATCAACTCATTCATTAGAGTACAAAACCGTGTGTAGTAAGATTCAATCTGTTCAGCTGGTGTTGCTGTGAACTTCTCCCATTCTGTCAGAAGCTTGTTTTCCATTTCTTGAATGCCAATTTCTGTACCATGACAAAGACGTCTAACTCGATCCCACATTTCTTTAGCAGTTTGACAGCTATCTACAGCACAGAATATTTCTTGTGGTAAACCGAGTTGGATTAGATGCATTGCTAGGTGATCAGCTTCAATTTGCTTCCAATCTGCTTCAGTGTAATCCGATTCCTCTTTGGTTTTGTACGTTGGTTCGACGGGAGGTTCTGCAGTAGGGTTTCCAGCTGTTTCTTCAATCTTACCAGGCTTGAATGGACCTTCTTTTACGGAGTTAACCAAGAGTATACCTTGTCCATTAGGTTTGGATCTCATATATCGAAGCATACGACTCGTCCATGGAAGGTAACCACCTTTTTCCAACATTGGAGGTCGGTTTTCTGAACCTGCGGCATGTATGTCCTGTTGTGTAGTCATCTTTAAAATATAATGTATGATAAAGTGGATTTAGGATCTTTGCAACAAAGTAGGAGACGTTGTTGTTGACGGTTGAACTTGATTGTTGTTGATGTGAAGCTTTGTTAAGGTGGAAATTTTGGTTTGGAAACTTAAAACCTCAATAACTTCATTTTGGAGCGTTTTCAGGCCTCGAAACTTGGGTTGAATGAATAAATTGATTCAACGTGTCCTTCTCCTCGGTCTCACGGTCGTTTTGACAGGTCGTGGACTGAAAACGGAGTTACGGTTCAAAAGTTATAACCTTTTGAAGTTTTGAAGTAAAAATACAACTTTGAAATCGTTATACACAAGTATGAGGGCCAAAACTGCCAATTCTGGAAGTTCCCAAAGGCTGCTAGAAAGTACAGGGACTGAAGTTGACAAATCTGAAAACTGCTGAAATGTCTTTGTTGTCCGATATCGCAGTTGGTGATTTGTCCGATATCGCAGTTGCCAAAAATATCTCGGACAGACTTGAATTGGCTGAAATGCGATAAGTCTGTTCAGACCTGAAATGCGATAGGCTGAACTGCGTTATGTCAAATGCGATGGTCAACTGCGATAGGTCGCCAAATGCGATAAGTCGCCAAATGCGATAGAATTGTCAACAGCGATAAGCCAATAGCGACACCTATCGCAATTCTAATACAAGAAATGCGATAATTCTACGAATTGCGATAACCTCGCTGCTTTTCTTCAATTGCGATAAAACGCAACTTTTGACCAAATCTCACCCACTTTTTGACTTTTAGCTTCTAGACCATGCACTCCCCATACTTGTCAGTCATCTTTCTGCCACTTTTTACTTACTTTCTCTGACTATTACCAACTCAATAATTCACAATCTATCCTTAAAATAATCAAAAACACTTTCTTATACAAGAAATGTTTGATTTATACGATCAAAGCATATGAAGAATAAACTAGAACCAAGATTCCACAAGCTTAAACAAGTGAATAAACTAGAATATATATCACAGAATCTTTTGAAGACCCACTTCGTATCAACACAAAACAACCACAGTTACCTTAAATTTTGTATAGATCGATTTAGAAGAAAAGAACATAAGTTGTAATTTTTCTAGTGAAAGAAAAATGACAAAGGATGTTTTTTACTCTTGAAGGATCATACAAAAATAAAGATAATCCTACCTTGAAACCTTGCTCTATGTATACCACTTGTAACACCTCGATTTCACTTTGGATGAACACCGAGTGCTTCCACTATGTCACACAAACACAAGCTTCTTTGATGACTCTTACTAACATATTTATAGCACAAGAAAGAGTAGTATGGATCATAGGTTAAATTTCAGTCAAAGGTTTATTAGCTTTTGGAGAAAGAAATAAACAATGACAAGGTTACACACACACACACTCTCTTTCTTACAAATGAGGCACTTTCTAAATGAGATATGTGTGTGTATTTATACGAACAGCCAACAAACCAAATGGGTTTGTATGGGCTTTGACTTGGACAACATGTGGGCTTAGTCTAAGTATTACACTTGTGCACTTGGACAATAACAAAACTAATACAACTAGCCCACAATATTAACTACACATTACATGACACACTTAAGTCATACAAACTAATGACCATCACTTTTGCAATTAAGAAAAGTAATTGCTAACATAGGGTTTTTACCCTATTTGGCTGTCATCGATCCGTACATCTGTCCTGATGGTGTTGTGATCTGATCATGTTTTCTATGGCCTGCTTTGATGCTCATTACCAGACCTGTTGTCTGACATGGTCGTACAGACCTGGTTTTCGTATTATATCAGGCCTGTAAATTCGTGTGCTATTGGGGATGATTATTGTATTCGATGGCTGGATTCTTTGTGTTTATGACCTGGTCTTCGGGATGGTTATTATGAAGAGGGTCATTGGGCGTAAGTCTGTGGCATGTTCTGCTGTGGAATGCTTTGAATCGTACCATGATTGTAAGTCTGGCATATTGTGAGCGCTGTTTTGGTTTGTGAAGCAGCTGCTATTAGTTTTCATTACCATTCATGTGATCATGGTATTGTTGAGCTGATTGTTATTGATGCGCATTAGACCTGCTGGTGTTTAGCTGACCTGGTTGGTTGATACATTATCCAATAACCTTTGTATTCATGTCTGATCCGTATTGCATCATATTACAATTCCTATCTAGGCTATTCTTGTTTATGAACTTATAATAGCAGTTTGCAATGGATCGAGGCTTGTTCGTAATAATTTTATGAAGTTTATATTGTAAATTTGTTATTAATTTTATGGTGTAAATCTTGATATGAAGTTTATAGTGTAAATTTTGTTATAAAGTTTATAGTGTAAATTTGTTATAAAGTTTTTAGTGTAAATTTATGATCTCGTATAAGTTGTGTATGGTATATTAAACTGGTGTTTATCATTAACATTTTATAATAATTTTGTCTACTAATAATTTGTTACTACCTTCTTCTATAATACAGGATTCCAGTTATATTTGAAGGTGACCTGGCACATATTGCGATTTGCCATCTGAAGGAAAAAGATTATGTCCATGTAGCTGGTCATCTAAGTGTGGATGTCCCACCGTTTAAGTTAAGTGAAGTTCAAGCGAATGTCCAGGTACAGTGGTTTATAATCTGTTTGCACTGTGTTGAGCCGTTTATACTCTATAGCTTTTCATCGCAGCTGTCTTTAATAAGTTACTAATCTAAAATAATTTGATCTTGGCTGTCGACCTTAGTTACAACTACATCATAAATGCGAATACTAAGTTTATTTTTCTAGAATTGCCACACCAATAAAAAAAATATTTGTGGTTGTGTAACAATGAGATTAAAATAAGGCCCAAACATTAGGAGAACAATCATATGCGAAAGAACTATCTCGTAGCATGTTAAGTTCTTGACAACTACCCAAAATCCATAACCGTCAGTCCGCTAACTTGCTCATGTCTTCTCAACCAAAGCTTTTCTCTTAGCATCACTATTGACTAAACGGAAGTACATTAGATGGTCATATATGCGTGTCATAAATTATAGCGATGTGGGTTTAGATTAAACTTAAGACACGATAAACCTCTCTTTGATGTTGTTGGTCCATCAACTGTGCTGGCCCTTCAGTATCCAGACTGCCACATTGCGATAAATGAAGTTGAGTTTTAAATCTACTAATCGCTCTTGCGAACTTTCTGTATTGTATATCTGAAGTCGTTCTTTATCTTATTGTTGAGATGAATAAAGAATTCCGATATAAGACATGAAATGGAATGCAAGAATGAGTCAATGGTTTTAATTGACTAGGGCAGCAGTCTTGACGTATCAATGATCGTGGAAGAGAGGCCTTTTTATTTATTTATTTTTATTTATTTTATTTTTTTTATTTTTTTTTTCAGTTCAACCTAACCCACATCACTTATTCATAAAATTCCGAAACCTGAACAAGTTGTTAATTGCCTTATAACTTTTGTGATTCTCATCTACTCGGCCAAGTTTACCACTTCTCTAGAACCTCCCACCGTGAACACCATAGAGGCGACCAAACTAAAAACGTTTAGTCCACCAGGCTCGCTTTTGGCAACCTTGGCTAGAGGCTTATATGTGTCAATCTTCAGTTAAACTAGGCCATTCATATGCGGATAAATGAGTTAATTTCATAAAGCAAGAGACCTTATGCGCTATAAGCCTCCATATTTTAGTTAATGCAACATGATAATCAGTGAAACATGTATGAGAGCTTCTAAGTTGACTGCATGGAGGTATTCCTGTGCATGCTCCAGTAGGTATATATTCTTCTGAAAATTGAAGTCCATTCTATTTTACAATATCTACTAGAGGCTTCCTGTGCATGCTCCATTACCTTAAGTTTTTTTTTAAAATGGTTTGGTTCAATAGCTGAGTATATATTTGAATCAGTTAGAAAATATTATGTCATTCTTATTTAACATTTTGACAACTAATTGTTTCAAGTATAGTCTTATTGAGTAAGGGATTCTTAGCATGTCATTTTGGAATTGTATCATCCTTCTGACTAATCAAATATTTTTTGCAGGAATGAAGTCGTGAGGATCCCCTAAATCAAGGTGTAGTTGCATTGTTATAAAAGTGCACTACAAATGTCGTGTGCCAAGAAGTTTAACGTGACAAGTAACGTGCATTGTCAGTTATTATCTCATAATTGATGTAATGTTTTAGTTTCCATTTCACTAAATGTTTTTATATATTCTTTGATACATGTTACGAATTTTTGCTTGATCGAGTTGAATTATTGCATGTTACAACCATTTGCAATTATATTTTGATCTTTTCACGTTCTATTTTGAACGTTACATGAAACACTTACCACAATATTGCATATTGTTAATTGTCTGCCGCTAGGAATTTCCGTTGCTATGCACGGGTACTCGCCTAGTATATATATATATATATATATATATATATATATAGGATAAAGATCAAATAAAAAGACAAATATATATATATATATATATATATATATATATATATATATATATATATATATATATATATACTAGTTGTCGAAGCCCGCCCGATGGGCGGGCATGACTTATAAGCCCTGCCGGGCATATAAGCCCGCCCTAAAGGGCGGGCATGACTTCTAATTATCGTTGGTATATTTTACTATAGCGAAAAAATGGTGGTAAAAAATTGTTGAAAATTGTACATGTTAAAAGAAAGGGTTGTACATAAAAACTTTTAGATTTATGTAAATAAATTATTAGATATTAGTGATCGAAGTCAAAATGAGCGCCAACATAATGGGATTTCATTCGTATTCCAATCAAAGAATCAAAGAAAGAAGGTTTCAGTTTCATTTCATATAGGAATCACCACTTTCCAGCGTTAGTCTAATAGCCACCGAAGGCTCCGTTAAAATAACAAATAATACTAATATAAGGTAGTAGTTATTTTTATTGATTGTACATTTTTTTTTAATATTAGGTAGTTTATTTGAAATTTCCCTGAAGGGCGGTCATGACTTATAATTATCGTTGTCATATTTTAGGTGTAAGTCATGTGTCTAAAAGTAGTTGGTATGAATCACTCTCCTTTCTATGTTTTTCTATTCAACTCACCGCAACCTGATCTTGTTCCTTCCTCGTCACGCCAAAGCGCTGTGAAACATTTTCTGACGTAATCCCCATTGAGCTCAATTTAGTACTCATATTTACATGCTATTTTTCTGTGTGACCGTGGTTTCTAACCTTTTAGCCGACTAATCCATGGGAGGTTTTCGTCCAATTTAAACAACAACTTAATGTACTTTATCCAGTTTTATTAAGAATATATCTCAATAACACATTGATTTAGAACACATTTTTAACATTTATGTTTTAGTTGTGAGTGAATAGTTTCCCATCATTTTAATAAAGATCTTGGTTAATTATAAGTTATTTAATAAAGTATTTTGGAATATAAACATTATTAAATACAAATTTCATTGAAGCGCTTAACTTTGATCCGTTACTGTAGCATTTATAACTTCAGTTAGACAACATAATATAATATATGTACCTAGCTAATGTTTTTAAACTTAGTACTGCTAAGGTTTTTAACAAATGAATAAGTATTACAAAAGTTATATATGTGAGACATCATGTATTTATTATATAAAAGATATAAGTTGAAATTGTACACATGCAAACTTAATGCTACAACATAGCTGATCAAGAAGTGTTAACTAAAGAAGTGTTAACTATACGACTATAGGACCTAATAAGATCATGGACAATAACCAAAAGCATTATACATTACAAACCAATAAATAAAAAAATTAAATCACCAACGAAGTAACTAACAATGAACAATAACTTTTATTGAGGCTCTTGTCTTGTGCACCATACATGTTATCATTCAGTAGCGAATATGAGTAATGAAGTGGAACCTGGCAAGAGAAAAAATAATGAACAAAGCCCCATACATAAACCAATAATAGTCACTAAAATAAAAAATACCCATATTAATTTCAAAGGTGACAGATTTACAAATGACAAATCAGTATAAAACCCAAAATAAGCTACTAACCTATTTCAAATAAGCTAATTCATGTAGTCCATAAGTGTCAAGTGATGACGCTAAATCAATTATTTAAATACATAAGTCTTAGATCAATTTAGAAGTTGATAGACTCTTTTATTACAAACCAAGAACATAATATAATACACAAATTTTTATATCAAATGAAATACAAATCAAATGTATCATTCTGAATATACATATGCACGCCTTCTAAGAACATATGTGCACAAAACATATGTGTTTGATGTTTCTCATCAGATTCTTTCGAACATGTGTGCACGTCTTCCAAAAACATACATGCACGCCTTCCAAGAACATATATGTATACGTAGTTTTTTGGTCTTAATCATCAAAGCATAAACAATTATAAACACTTAGAAGCTCCATTGGTCCATAGAAATTGCTAGTAAGTATATAGACACCATATGCAAATTGTTAATAAGTAAATAGAAATGGTTCATCATATATCGTATTTAGGTATGAAATTTGAAGTTGGTGGAGTTATTCATAGAAAACGTCATTGGGCACAAATTTTATAGCCTACAGATTGTTTTATCCCATTTATCTTTTAAATGTGTTCCCTGTACCAAGAAAATTGCAACACTATCATTAAAATTTAACATACATGTTGTAGTCATCACTAAAGTATTGATTATATCAATTAATTCACAAAATTCTGCATTTTGTTTTTGGCTAGTAGTCAAACATGTCTTAAAACTTTTGCCTAGTCAAATTTTGCAATTTCCATGTATCAGAGGGGTGGTCAGGTGGGAAGCAATTTAAAAGAAGGAAAAGGTTGAGAGAGGAAAAGAAAAAGTATAAAATAGCTTAATAATATTTAAAATGTGTAAAGATAGTATGAGCATAAGCAATTCGGCGTAAGACCTTTGGTGGTTAACTATTTGGTCACGCCAAAATCTGTTGAAAGTTTATTGAGCTCATCCAGATCCGCTTCATTACCTGTATCAAAAATATGAGTCGAGTCAGCACTACAAATTGCACCAAGTAAATCAGTGAGCCCATAAAACTAATAAAATAGTGAGATATTTTAAAACGCGATAGCAGTGTTGAAGGAGTACTACTTTTTTCATAATGCATTGGGGCTAATATCAGCTACCGAATGCGTACCACTTTATTAATTTCAATATTCAATACCAATAACTTAGGGGACGTTTGTTTAAGATTGAATATAGGCTTATGAGCATTAATGATGATTTAAGCTTATATTTCATAAGCCCATTAGTTAGGCTTATATTGCAGCTTATGAAATAATAGTTCATCTTTAAATCTTAATAAGTTCATAAGACACAAAATTTGGGCTTGTGGGTTTCTGTTAACGAAATTTATTTCTTGTCTTGATATCCCAATAAAAGCTTTAGTCTACATAAAGTTATAACTCAAAGCCCATCCTATAACTTTCTACACGCCTTTAAATCCTAAATTAAAGTAGACATTAGTCGAAAGCTATACATAGTCAAGGGAAATACGGTAACATACAGACAGAAAGAAGATGTACTCACTGTCATTTGTCAATGTTTGATCTTTTAGGCACAGAGTGTGAAGGTTAATGCAATCAAGACCGACTCGGTTAAGAACCTGAAATCATGAAATCAAAACCAAGTAGAAAATGATTCATTGGATGTAGCAGTTTTAACCATTTATTTGGTGAATCCGGTCTAAGTGGTATGAATATAAATAAACACGGGTAACAAATCAAAATAATGATAAATTTCATAAGTAGATGCATCCTCTCGAATCACCATATGAAGATAACTCATAGACCAAGTTTGTAATGAGTGGCTTAAACATACCATGTTTGTAATGAATACCGTAACCCCATTCAGTCCGCCTAGTAGCAAAAAAACAATCATGCCAAATTCCAGATTCAAACAGGGATAGTTAATTCCAAATTCAGTCCGCCTAGTTGCAAAAAACAATCATGCCAGGTATCATCTATTCCAAACAAAAGACCTTACTTTATAACTAAACTTTCATGATAAATGTGCAATTGTATCACTTAGGGCCAAAACATATATGCAAGAACCTGTAGGATAATATTAAAAATATCCACTCGATTAAAATAGAAGTAAAATTGATTTTGGTCTGTTTTTCTATGTTATCAGCAACTATGATCAAACTATCAGTTGGGAAAGTTTTTTATGTTTCCGCTTTAAACTATATGGTGTAACAACAAACCTCCCTGTACAAAATTAGGTGCTGCACGGAAACTACTCTAGAAAATGAACAATTATAACCGCAATGAGGGACATTCTCGAGGTTGGAAACCAAGAGGAAGGGGTAAGGATGAGGATGAATCAATTATTTCTTAAATTATTCAAATTCATTCAAATGATTTGACATGGTTTATCTCTAAATTGTCCAGGAGCCAAGGGGTCCTCATGTGACAGAAGCAGATGATATAAGAATGAGCATGTTTACCTTTGACAGAGATGATCATGGAGGTCATAGCAGGGGAGAATTCAGAGGGCAGGGAAGGGGCAGGGGAAGAGGCAGAGGAAGGGGACATGGCAGAGCTTGCTAATACTTGCCCTTAATCTGCACTATCAAGTAACAAAAGAAATTAGATGGGTAATTAATACTATTTGCTGTTCAAAAAAAATATTGCTGCAATTTATTAAATGTGTCATACATTCGCAGGTTGTTGCGAAAATCAGGGCCTACTTGTGAAGGGATCTTCCTTTCAGCTCATACTTGACTACAACATTGTGAACCTTCCCATGCTTAGGCATTTGAAACTCTTGCGCCTTCTTAGCTGAAATGTTTGTGTGAGTTCCCTGTTCAGTTGACATGTGTATCTTTCATGATCAGTAATGATAACCAGTTGTTGTCTCGTTAACATCCAAAGAGATCAATGAGTTGCATGCTCTTTTGGTGTCTTAATTTGTTCTTGGCATCATATGATATCAGCCCAGATGAACTGAAAATGGTAACTTAATTTAAAATGATCAATTTATAAGTACATGGGTCACAAATGCCTCTTTTAAGTGTCATTTTTGTTTTCTGTAATTTTATATTGTGAAAACTATAGTTTGTGCTATAAAATGAAAATTTCTCAAGACTCATATTACAATAACCACCTGGGAACAAAGTCCCCGATATAATTCAAATGTGTGACCCTAATCCTAATAAAAGTTGCCAACTCTTGAACATTATGTGACCAGTGAGTTAATAATCACAAGAATTAACAAACCAAACCCAATCACTTATATAATACTTATATTTATACATATTCAAACCAAAGAGACATAAGAAAGATCAAGAAAAGAAGAAGACGAAGATAATAACTGATTAATTATATCCCTCAGAGATGATCTATTCCTACTTTTATGCCTCTTTACAGCCTCACTTTTTCTGCCTTTCCTAACCTTTCACGCAACCTAATTTTTAATATTAGATTCTATGCAATACAGTGAAAACTCATGCTAAAGAAAGATGAAACAAAACAGGAAGATGCATGTAGAATACTTGTCGTTATTCTTTTTCCTTCTGATTTTGAAGATCCCGTTGATTTATTTCAGCCAATGCTTTAGCCTATGAATGAAAACCCAAATAGAGACTCATAAATCATTTACACATTATCATTTCTCTTCGGATAATGTTTCCTTGTAAAAAAGTGAGTCATAAGAATATCTTGTTCAAAATCACATACCTCACACTCGTCTGTATGTTGTTTCCTTTCAAGTCTAACCCTTCGTCTTTCCTCACCTTTCCATTCAACATTATGGAACTCTGCCTTTGGCGTAGCAGCTTTTATAATAAGACGGTGTTAGTAACCACAAAATATAATGAAAGAAGTAGTTATATATGATCAACCATTGGTGTCCCCAACTGATTTTCAAAATAAAATAAAAATAAAAAAAAATAATAATAATAAATCATTCATTTAAGCAATACCTGAACATGTGGTGCCATCTTTGCTGTTATTATTTCTCACGCCAAAAATCACCACCTCGAACATTGCCTCTTACCGCCTTTAACAGCTCCTCATCCACCACCATAGTTTACGCTACCTATCGATAATTATTCATGAACCCACGATATCCCTTCCATTAAGATAATTTCCACGTGCATGTGCAACTGATATGTTAGATCAGATGTTAATTATGTATACAAACATGCAAATATATCCCATGTAAGATGTACATGTTAAGACATGCATACATGTGTGTATATAAATTGGTGTCAGTACTACAAAATCAAAAATCAAGATATCTATTTGGGCAATTATCATCCACAATATTATACTCAAAGAAAAGTAACCAAAATCTCAAACCTCAAACCTGCAATGATGTTGATCCAGACATGTTTATGTAAGTCGATGTTCTTAGTGACCAATTGTTATTTCAATATTTGTAAACTTGACAGCTAATATCTTGTATATTGTGAAATATACATGTCCCTTTATATAAAATGTCTTGAAACAATATGTCACCATACTCGTGAGGCGTCGTTAGAGCAACCTGACCACCCAAGCAACATCGATGATACTTTGGTCCAGACCCACTGTAAGAGTGACTTAATCTTTCTGCAAACCAAAATCTGGTTAGATACACGTACAGTTACCCATGAATTTATAAACTGATGGTGGTCCTGCAAGATTTAGAGTATATATATAAGTTACGGACACGAATAATAGGTTCCATCACTGATGATGCATCTAGATGCGTGACTTACCGCCTGCCAAACGCCTAGTACGAACAGGGTGTGCAGTCGAGGGGCCGGTTTCACTTTGGACTGTTTGGAAGTGAGCTGGATGAAAAGTCAAAAGCAGTTCAATGTGGATGTTATAAGAAATGAAATCAAGTACAAATGCTGCTAACAATGCTGTAACAATATCAACCACTTACTATAACCAAACGGTTGTAAATGAGAGTCATTCGTAACATAATCACTTCCAAGTTGTGGTCGCTTTCTATTGGATCTAATGGCAGGTTAAAGATACATATAAGCAAATGATATAAACGCTGAAGATGATACAAACAACTCACCAGACGACAATCGCTGGGGATATTTTGTATCTGAACCAATGCGAACAGGAGATGCTATTCGCAATGCTCTCGCTGCGAATTGATAGGTGAAATGTTAATGGTAACAAATGTAACATATAGTAATCAGTGTGAACCTAGAATAATCGAATGTATGTATTACTTTTCCTTGCAAGACGCAGCCGCTTGTGGATTTCGGATGGAATGACAAAAGCTGTTTGGCTTATCTCAACTGAAATCCAAACAAAAATTAGCATAAACACTGTTTTTGTATACCAATTTACAGATAAGTAAAGCTGACAATTTACCGGTCAGTTTTCTTTTATATCTGTTAGTATTAGCAACTGATATTGCTTCACCCGTGTGATGTGGAGCAGTTTCAGAATATGATGCGGGCATATCTTCAATGACAACACCTGCAAGATCAACCGCTGTTGTTCAAAAGTCCATAGCTGCAAATACATGTAAATACTTATCATCATAACCTGCTACTAACGTATACCTCACTATTTTTTGATAACCTTTCCTTCTATTTACTAATAATACAGATGCATACGTGTGGTACAAACCAATACCGGAAAATAGATCGATAGGCTCACAATACCAGCATCAAAATCAAGTGTATCTTAGGCACATGCTTTTTTCCTGCAACATTCATTTAGATCCATAAGAATATAACCATCTAATACAACATTACGCAATAGCTGAAAAGAATAATTGGCATAAGAAAAAGAAAAAGAGAAAAGAAGGCTAACCACATTGGCCAATATTAATAGCGACATCATGGTCGTTCCGTATATCAACAACAACCGATGCTGGTAAATCAAGCTGATACAATTTTCTTTTACCCTTACCATCGGGTACAGATACTGCAGGTGTTTTAAAGAGCATTGGAAGCTGTTAAGTTGAACATTCATGAAGTTGCACCATTCAGTTTATAGTATTTGGTAATCCATCACTCTTTATAAATCGAGGTGATGAAAATCGGTTTTATATTGTTTGACAAATTTGATTCTGCCCATTAAAAGAGCTAATAAATCCATCCACATAATACGTATCTCTATATTGGCCTCCATTGTGCTACGATCCAGTTACTCACTTTAATTATATTAGAAGTAATGTGACTTACCATGTTTTAGATCATGGTGAATGATCCCGTGGGCATGCAAACACTCCATTCCATGAGCTATATCAAGTGCAAACCCAATCGCCTCACGTGTATCCAAACTTCCATGGCCAAATCCTTCAGGTATTTCCGTAACCTCCCACCAGTTAAAATCTCGGTTACTATAACGATGATTAGTTTCTCAACCCTAAGTCAACCAGTTAAAAAAAATAAATCCAACAATAAGCATGACTTTAATATAGAGATTTAAGGATATTAAAGACCAATTGAATTAAAACTTAAGTTTCAATTCATTCGTCCGTCAACTATATCTGTTCCAATCATGAGATATAAAACATATAGGTCTATGTATAGTAGTAATCAAACAAAATAAATTACAGCTTGTGCTTTGATTTACTCACTTGAATATTTGATTTGATAAACAACATAAGCTCCATGCACAACGACTAAACAACAACCTCTTATATTGTGAAGTGATCTGGTATCATTGGATCAGCATACAATAACACTTAAATATAGGGTCATAGGTTATATCATAATATAATTAGTGAACATCATACCTCACAAACATGAAGAGCTCTCTGAACGTCCTTATCGCTAGACTAAACACAATCGGTAAGCCTCAATCTGCATACACCAAGTATAAAACTTTATACCCACCAAAGCCGGTATGGGGGCGGTAGGATATACCCAAGTAGTTAGGATTCAACTCTTAACGTTTAAAACCGTCAAGCCTACTCTAATTCACGCCGTCGTTTACAATCTCAAATAATCAAATTTAACCGCTTAGTAAGTAAACAATAACTAATTACAATACACATCCAACAACCTAATAACTAAACAGCAATTCTAATTCTAAATATAACTCGACATTACTCAACAACAGAATGCTGCCACCTGATATAACTCGATAATCAGTTCAGCAAATTAACGCCCAAAACACCAAAATATCCAAACTTTACGCTACGATATCACCAAAAAATAAAACTTTATACAAAAAAACACAAAATTACAACAACCTCAATAATCCGGGCACAAATAGCATCAGCAATACCAGCACCATGTATCCGCTGCTCGCCCGCGATAATCGTCAAGTCCGTAATAATGGGTTTGGAATTAATAACCAATTCACTCAACACAGCTTCATAAACCTCAACAATCTCATCAGTAGTCAATGCCACGTCATCATCATCATCATCACCAACACGTTCTTTTAACAACGCCTTGAATAGATCAACGATTGGAGTTAGTGATTTGGTGTCGTTTTGTGGTGGTGGTCTGTAATTTATGGTTCGGTTTGTTGTTATGTAGCTTGTGCCGTCTATGAATTGAATTTGAATCAACAAAAAAGTAAACGTTTGCAACTAAGAAAAACAACAAATGATGCCTTATGAGATTAATAAAATAAGAACCTCATCCTCGTTGCAATATATTTTATGTGATTAATAAAAAGTTCGAATACGCCATCCCATCAAAGAAGTTCAAAGGGTTAACAAAAAGTCAGTTAGTGTGTATGCAATTAGTATATGAAACACTTAGATATAATCTACCTTTATTTTGAGATGGCTATTCTGGGAAAAATAAAGGCCGAGATCCACACAAAATATCAAAAATCAAATGATTGATCAATATAGCATTACATTTTTATGTTTTATGAACCTCAGAGAGAATACACATGTTGTTAACACAGAGAAACAACTATACCTCTTCATGAATTGCGAATGAATTCATTGATACGTACCTCTTTTCATCATTTAGGTTTTGAGGAAAAGAGGCCTATGTTTTTTTTATGTGATCAGTCAAAAGGCTATATTGTGAAACTATATATTGTGAAACTATATTTAAGAAAAAGATATTTAAGTTTTAAAAGAGATAATTACTTGTTATCCTATATAGAGTTTGAGTTACAAAATCTCTTTAAAAAATTATGGTGGTTTAGTGGTTAACATACCACAAAATATATGCATGGTCTAGAGTTCGAATCTCACCAAATACAAATTTTTAACATAATTTCTGTCGTATTTTTCCTGCAGCAAGAAATACCAAGTGGCATAGTTTATGATTATGTGGCATTTATATGATTATGTGGCATTGAGGTGGCATTTATGTGGCATTATCTACGTGTAACGCCTCCTGTTATATATAATATAGAGATATATATAGGGGAGTTAAAATAAAAAGAGTATTTTTGGTAAAAAGAATAAGAAGGATTTTAGACCTTTAGATTAAAAATCAATGGATGAGATTAAATTATAAAGTTAATTAAGGTCGGAAGGGCAAAACCGTCTTTTAACTAAAAATTATAAACACACGACTTATCACGTTTGATTACATTTTACCTTCTCACTTTCTCTCTCATCTAACTTCTCTCTCTCTCTCTAATCCCCAATTCCGATCATCCCCAATCCACAATCCGATCATCTCAATCCGATAATCTCAATAAATTCTGATCATTTCCATAATACAATCATAAAATCCGCAAACCATGATCTAAACAATATTCGTCCAGAAATACATCAAAAATTCGCAACTTCAAGATGCAAACAATGGTTTAATGCTAATCAAATCTGCAATCGGTGATTTATCGGGAAACAATTGAGTTAAGTGGCAACAAAAATATATGCAATGATGGGGAATGAAGATCAACAATATTTGCCTAATTAAAAACTTTAAATTCCACAGGTAATGATTTTATTAAACTAAAATTGCTTTGTTAATAGTTATCCTGATAAAAAAAAATGTTGATCAAATTGAAGTGTTCATACTTGGTGCATAATAATGGATATATGGTATGTGTGTAAACAAATCCCTTTATTTGACCAAATTAAGACCAAAACGACCAAAAACTAACCAATTATGCCAAATATATTGTGTTTTTGTGTTTATACATGTGCAGGCACGGATATCTAGGAAAAGGACAAAAATCAACGAAAAACGGTTGAAGGGAAAGAGTGTATTAAAGCCGAAGCTGGGGAAGAAGTTCGTCAAAGAAAAATATATTCGAAGAAAAGCCTTTGGATCATAATCAAATTACAAGATCAGTCCCTGAAACAACTTTCAGCACTTGACAGATTTGGTCCCTAGAAGTTAATCCTATTTCACCACAAATCCTAACCATTATCACTAAAAATAATAAACCCAACCCTTCCTTAACCCAACACATAGCCCACTCCCTTAAATAATCCTACCCAGCCCACTTAAATACTACTCTAACCTAAAACCCACAATCCATTAAATAGACCCGGGTCAAAACCCACCCAACCAGTCAACCTTTTTCATTAAACTATAAAAAAATAATAACCGCCAAACCACTGTACATCTTCTCCATTTTTTTTAACCCGTACACTAAAATTCACCCACCTTGGACACCTGGGATCTTCTAGAACCACTGACATGTCAGAAATGGTGTCATAACTCATCCTATGTGGCAAATTGAAGCACTCTGATTGGCTAAGGTGATGTGGAGGAGAGATCAAGGGCCAAGATGATAGAGGATGATGACATTCATTAATTGAAGGGCTGAGATTGATTCAAGGGAAACCCTAGGACTCTCTCTTGAAGGCTATAAAAGGACCTCCTCACTCACAAAGAAGAACTGTTAGAATTTTTAGGGTTAGATATAGGTCGAATGTTAGGAGTAGCTTAATTTAGAATAGGAGTAGTAGCTTACTTTAGCTTATTTCCGGCTTGTTAAACTTTGTTTTAAAAGTATTGTAATCATGTTCAAGTTTTAATTCAGTGTGCTTCAAATTCAATTTCTAGCTTTTAGTTACTGTTCATCTGCTTATCTTGTGCTTAATCTGATTGTTTTCTGCTTATTAGATCTTAAAATTGATATTTAAGGATAGTTTGTTAGTTGTTTTTCACTTATTTCTGATATTCCCAAAAAATCAAAAAGTCAAACAAATTCAAACTGCTTATTTCCTTATTTCCTATGCTTATTAGCTTTATTCCTGATTGTTCCAGCTTATTTTAGTTTATTTTTGTCATTAGTTGCTTTCCCTTAGCCTAGTGTTCATTTAAATTCAGTTTTGCTTAAAAACCATTAAAAAGCCAAAAATAGCTAAGTAGTCTATAGCTTATGGTTAGTGCTTATTCATAGTTGTTAGATGATTAATAAGTGCTTAATAGGCTTAGATAATCAACTGTTGTTAGGTCTCCTAGCTTACTTTGGTCTGTCTTAGCTTAAAATCCAAAACAGTCCATAACTAGGGGTGTTTGGCTTAAGCCTTTATTTTGACTTTTTAGCCACTTTTCTTGGTTTGACCTTTAGGTTATATTTGCTTTAGCCTTATTGGTGACATTTAAGCTGTTAGTTAGTATTTTTATGCTGAATTTCATGGTTTTGTATGATTAAGTTTATTTTCAAAAGTTTTAGCTTCAAAACTGCATTCAGTAGCTTATTATTAAGGAATAGATGAATAGGTATATTTTTGCTATTTCTGAGTTGAAACAAGTAGTGTGAGTTGAGTTTGTGGTGTTGATTGTATTTTACATAGTTCAGTAGCTGTATTGTTCTAAATCAGATTTAACGCCTGCACATGTAGCCATTCTTTTCTCATCAGTTGAGTAGCTCCTTCATTTAGTCAATTTAGGATGCTTCCGTTGGTGTTTTTTAGTGCTTAATATTAGCTTTCCCTAGTTATTAGCTTATTGTTCTCTGCTCTTTTCTAAGTTCCAGTTTTCCTTAGCTTATTAGGATTTTTCCAATAGCTTACATAAACCAAGGTCTGCACAGATCTCTACTTAGGTCTGCATCAATAGGATAAATAACCAAATCAGCTTGTCCTTTTTAATTTTCATTTGTTCATTTTCAGTTGAAATAAGCTAGAAATTAGTACATATCATCCTTGGTTGCTCTAATACTAGTTCCCCATTTTTTTGAAAATTTTTAGTTTGCATTTTGAGTAGCTTATTCACCCTGCAAATAGCCATCAGTACCCACATAAGGCTGCACATCAGTCACTTTTTGCTTATTTTTTGAGATTTTTAGTGCTATTTTTTTCTGATGTTAGTTTATTTCTTAGTATATAGAATTAATTAGATTGGACTTTGTTCTTTTTAGCATATTCAGGTCTCCCTTTAGCTTATTTTAGCTTATCAGCCACTTTTACCACTTTTTTTCTATTTCCTTTTAGCACCCACACTGATCTGTCCTACTTAGCTTAATTCCCAGCTTATTTGAGCTTTCCATAAAGTTTGTTTTTATAAAAGTTGTTTATTTTCATTAGCTTTTCAAGTTTCTAAAGAGAAAAAAAAAATAGTTTTTACAAAAAGGTCTAGCCAGGGTTCGAACCCTGGCCACCCAGCTCAACACACACACCCCTCACCACTTGCACCCTTGGGATTTCTCTGTCATACTTCCCCTTCTTATTTCTTTTAAGCCTTTTTGTTCCTTTTTAGCTTATTTTTTCATTTCAGCTTATAACTGCTTATTTTCCATAGCTTTTCTTTTCATTTTATTTTTCTTTAATTCCTGGTTATATCAGTTAGTTTCTATAAAATTTTTAGATTTTTCCCTTTTCATTTAATATTTTTAATCATTTAAATAGTTTAAAATTGTTTTTAATTCATAACAAATTAAATAAAAAAAATATATATAATTCTTTTTTCTAATATATTATTTTGATAATTAGGACTTAGGAAAATTAATTTGGCATTCCTAGGGATAGTATTTTATAGATTTCACGTTTTAGGCTCGGGTTTTCCCGGTATTATATCGTGATTAGGTTTTCTTTGCGTTTTTCGCCTTGAATACTTTAGATTAATATTTGCATTAGTTGATTAATTGTTTCTAGTTAATATTTCATATTTTTAGTTTAAAAAACCACATATCTCAGTTTTATTCACCATTTACTACACGTTTCACGATCCGAAAACACGAAATTCCATTCATCCTTCATCGGGACAACGAACCCGGGGTTTTTACATACTTCCTAGTGTGTAAATCTATCCCTTTTCCTTGAATATAAATTGTTAAATCAATTTTTGGCGCCGCTGCCGGGGAAGGTTGAAGTGAATTCGTGATTTCCGTTTATCGACTCGTGTTTTGAAGACCCTTCCTCGTGAAGTTATCGTTTTCTCTTGTAAATATTTTCTTATTATTTTTATAAAAACCTAAAAATATTTTCCTTTTTAAATTTTGTTTTTCTTCTAAATTTGTTTTTCTTCTATCTTAATTTGTTTTCCATATTTCTCTTTTATAAAAACCCTAAAAAAAATCTTCGTTATCCTCTTATCCGTTTAATTCTTATCTCTTTACCATCTCATCATTTAATTCTTCACAATGATCGATTTTCCCCCATTTCATCCCCATGATCCTCGGACCATGGAGGATTTCTATCATCCAACATTGATCGGTAGAGGAGGACCGATCACTCCTACATCAGTTCCGGGAACCGATTTTAAATTGAAAAATCATATGGTTCGACTGATCCTGCAAAATTTCCAATTTCACGGATTTCTAGATGAGGATACAAACGGACACTTAAACAAATACCTATCCATCACACAATCCATAAAGCAAAATGAAGTTTCCCAAGATAACATCCGTTTGAATCTCTTTCCATTCTCTTTATCCCACGACGTTGAATCTTGGTTTTATAATCTTAAAACTCATTCAATTCATACTTGGGAAGAGATGTTCCTCAAGTTTCTTTCAAAATACTTTCCATATTCTAAAACGGTGCAGCTAAGGAAAGACATTCGAAATTTCCAGCAATTGCCCAAGGAATCAGTATTTGAAGCTTGGGAACGATTCAAATCTTTGTTACGGAAATGTCCTGATCACAAAATGTTGCTTCTTGATCAAATCCTAACCTTTTATAATGGCATAACTCCGATTAATCAAGACAAAATTATGTTGGTAGCCGGTGGGAATCTCATGCGGAAAACTCCACAAGGAGCGTATGATTTGATTGAGAATATGACACTTCATCATTATCAGTGGGATGCTGAAATTCAGCATGACCCTACCACTATGATGAGTGATCATTATTCCGAGAAAATTTCCGTATTGAGTACACAAATTGAGGTCCTTGGCAAGAAAGAAAATTATATAAGTCAAAATTGTCAACATCAACAAGGACCATGTCATCCTCACACCTTTTACTATTCAGACTCTGACGAGAGTGACGAGGATGAACCTTCAGAAGTATTGAAAGTTCAGGCGTCGATTCTTCCTCCGAGTGGCAATCCCACTCCGTCACCAGAACCCGTCATTTCCGACTCTTCCCATCCTTCTCCTCCACTTGAGGGAAGTGATATCTTTATGGAAGAGCTCGATGATCCAATTTCGCCGGAAATTGTTGATGACGATTGTGATCCGGGGGGAGATGTTCCGTTATCAGAAAAGATGATATTTGATGAACCATCATTTTCCCTTCCCCTGGAGGAAGTTAAGGAAGTTATTTTTGAAGATAAGCCGTCAGATCCTCCGGAGCTCGAGCTCGACGATGCTTTGCCCGAATATGAGAGTTTTATCTTTGATACGGCAGAGGAGAGTAGTGGCAGTCCCACTTCTCATCCCGATTATTATTTCCCGGCTTATGAAGCCTTTTCTTTTCATATCGATCTTTTGGAAGAGACGAGTAGTGGCAGTACCACTTCTCATGCTTATATCTCTCTTCCCGAGTATGACTCGTTTCTCTTTGATTAAAATGATCCGGTTATCTTTGAAGAGTTCTCCGGTGAACTCTCTCATCCAGAGTATGATCATTTTTATTTCAATCTTGAGAAAGATTCTAGTCTGGGGGGAGGTGTACTTTATCATAAGAATGTGCTTATTGATAAAATCACCCCATCCTTCCCTCCCGAGACTCTTGTTGCAAATGGATTTAATGAAAAATATGCTTTTGAGGATGAAGAATTGATCTTAATTGTTATCAAAAAATTTCTTCCATTCATCACATTTGATGTGATTTCTCCTCTTCTTCACTCCGTCGGGAGTGAGGACACCATCTTTGACCCCGGTATCACCGTTTATGGTTATTCTTTCTTAAAAACCGTGGGTATCTCATCGGTGTGGAACTTTCATTTGTTTCAATGTTTATCCAAACCTCTTGAACGAAAGTCCGATGGAGATTATCTTTTCCACATGCTCCCCCAAGAACAAATAAGTTCGGGGCGAGTCTAAGCTATACGACTCGATAAAAAACAAGCGCTTCGTGGGAGGCACCCCATGCTTATCATTCTATCTTCTTTCTATTTTCTAATAAGTGACGTGAGGAGGGCTACCTCTTCCATTTGTCGTGTTTCGTGGTTTTTTGTGATGTGTCCAGGATTTGCCGAATAATGAAGACTCTCATGCTCGTGGTTATGTTTCTCCCCACTCGAGTTTCATCATTCGTTGCTCATCCGATATCCTAAATCTTATCGTCTAACGTTTATCTTTGGCATAATTAATAAACGGCCTTAGATTTAGTTAGGAAAACCCTTACCTTTAAGACATTGAGGACAATGTCTCGTTTTAGTCTGTGGGGGGGGGGGTGATCTTTCGATTTTATTTTTGCCTTGCATTTTTGCCGTTTACTATCGCAATCCCGTTTTTCCTCCTAAAAAAAATGAAAAAAGTCCAAAAAATGAGAAAATTAAAATTTTTTTTTTGCAAAAATATAATAAGAGTTTTGACACTTTGTTGACTTTCCGCTGGAGAGAGTAGGAATAAAATTCTGACTTGACTGGGCGTGTTGAGCCCTAGCTTGTCTCCTTAACCAATAATGACCGAAAGCTTTGGCTTGAAGTTATTTGGCTAAGCATCCGCGGATCTCATTATTTGTGATTTTAAATTTGCGGAGAACGAGAAATGATAGAGTTATTTATGAGTTTAGATGCTAAGCGTGGAGTAGTTGGTTCTCTTTAGAGCTCGTGAAAGTTAATTGTGGCTTCTTGCTCCCATAAGATTAATAAACCCAAAATAAATGATTTTCAATAAATAGAGTTTCACGGTTTTTACAATTCTTAGTTTTTGATTCATTTCTCGAGGGTCCCCGATGGTGGAACTTGGGGTACATACTTAGATCGTGTCAGTGTCGTGTGCTTTAGGCTGCGGTTAATTACGCCTTGGATCCTCATTTCTTAAAATAGGAGTTTAGGTCTTGGCTACCCTCTTACATCGTCCCTTGGACCCTTAATTCTGAAAGGCGTTAAGGTCTTGAAACTCTCCGTTGTAACGGCCCTTGGATCCTTTATTCCGAAAATAGGTGGCGAGGTCTTGGATTTCCGTAGTTTCGTGAGTTCTAAAGTACATGGGGTTAGGAGTGAGGTATTAATATAAAAATCCAAAAATAGAATTAAAAAAAAAAAAAAAAAAAAAAAAAAAAAAAAAAAAAGTAGCATGAAAAGTGAATAATAATGAATAACCAATGTCGAAATAAGACTCCCGGTACTGTCGGTGACGCCCGATGTGCAGGGTGTTTAAAGGACGGAGGATCTATAAATAAAGTTGCTTATGTTGCTAGTATAATTATATTAAGCCTCATTTCTAGTCCGGGAGTGTCTAAAAAGCATTTTCAAAATCGTGTTAAATCGGGATCTAAGTGTGGACCTTAATTTTTATCAAAAGGGAGTCTTTAGGAATGTTTTGAAAACTAATTATTGTCTAAACCGGGTTTCTTCTATATAATAAAGTTCTTAATCATAGTAAAATAAGAAAAATCAAAAATTTTCATAATAAAATCCTTAGAGGAATTAAGAATAAGGGAGCGAGAAGTAGCTACGCGTACACAATTATCATTTACGGGTAGTGTTAGCATATAAAATCATAATTTAGTTGTGATTTCGTTTTTAAGCTTAGTTTGGGGACTCGTGAAAAATCAAGGACGACGAATTTTATTCGTATGGTCACTTCTTTATGAGTTGTGTTTCCTACTCCATGATCCCAAAAGTTATCGTGAGATAATGAAAGTCAACAAACCGTCACATAAAAATGAGAAAAATACAAAAATAGAATAAAGTGTGAATAAATGGAAAAACGGGGAGTTTTTAAAACTTTGGATTTCTTAATCTCTTTTGAATATTTTGCTACTTTTCAAAATTAGTAAAAAGAGGTTGGAAATCTTTGGCTTCAAAAGCGTGTTTTTATAACATTGCGTGAGGACACGACAATATCTTAGTCTGGGGGATTTTGGTATGTGTGTAAACACATCCCTTTATTTGACCAAATTAAGACCAAAATGACCAAAAACTAACCAATTATGTCAAATATATTGTGTTTTTGTGTTTATACATGTGCAGGCACAGATACCTAGGAAAAGGACAAAAATAACCGAAAAACGGCAAAAACGGGCACGAGAATGGAAAAAGTGTATTAAAGCCGAAGCTGGGGAAGAAGTTCGTCAAAGAAAAATATATTTGAAGAAAAGACTTTGGATCATAATCAAATTACAAGATCAGTCCTTGAAACAACTTTCAGCACTTGATAGATTTGGTCCCTAAAAGTTAATCCTATTTCACCACAAATCCTAACCATTATCACTAAAAATAATAAACCCAACCCTTCCTTAACCTAACACATAGCCCACTCCCTTAAATAATCCTACCCAGCCCACTTAAATACTACTCTAACCCAAAACCCACAATCCATTAAATAGACCCGGGTCAAAACCCACCCAACCAGTCAACCTTTTTCATTAAACTATAAAAAAATAAAAACCGCCAAACCACTGTACATCTTCTCCATTTTTTTTACCCCGTACACTAAAATTCACCCACCTTGGACACCTGGGATCATCTAGAACCACTGACACGTCAGAAATGGTGTCATAACTCATCCTATGTGGCAAATTGAAGCACTCTGATTGGCTAAGGTGATGTGGAGGAGAGATCAAAGGCCAAGATGATAGAGGATGATGACATTCATTAATTGAAGGGCTGATATTGATTCAAGGGAAACCTTAGGACTCTCTCCTGAAGGCTATAAAAGGACCTCCTCACTCACAAAGAAGAACTGTTAGAATTTTTAGGGTTAGATATAGGTCGAATGTTAGGAGTAGCTTAATTTAGAATAGGAGTAGTAGCTTACTTTAGCTTATTTCCAGCTTGTTAAACTTTGTTTTAAAAGTATTGTAATCATGTTCAAGTTTTAATTCAGTGTGCTTCAAATTCAATTTCTAGCTTTTAGTTACTGTTCATCTGCTTATCTTGTGCTTAATTTGATTGTTTTCTGCTTATTAGATCTTAAAATTGATATTTAAGGATAGTTTGTTAGTTGTTTTTCACTTATTTATGATATTCCCAAAAAATCAAAAAGTCAAACAAAGTCAAACTGCTTATTTCCTTATTTCCTATGCTTATTAGCTTTATTCCTGATTGTTCCAGCTTATTTTAGTTTATTTTTGTCATTAGTTGCTTTCCCTTAGCCTAGTGTTCATTTAAATTTAGTTTTGCTTAAAAACCATTAAAAAGCCAAAAATAACTTAGTAGTCTATAGCTTATGGTTAATGCTTATTCATAGTTGTTAGATGATTAATAAGTGCTTAATAGGCTTAGATAATCAACTGTTGTTAGGTCTCCTAGCTTACTTTGGTCTGTCTTAGCTTAAAATCCAAAACAGTCCATAACTAGGGGTGTTTGGCTTAAGCCTTTATTTTGACTTTTTAGCCACTTTTCTTGGTTTGACCTTTAGGTTATATTTGCTTTAGCCTTATTGGTGACATTTAAGCTATTAGTTAGTATTTTTATGCTGAATTTCATGGTTTTGTATGATTAAGTTTATTTTCAAAATTTTGAGCTTCAAAACTGCATTCAGTAGCTTATTATTAAGGAATAGATGAATAGGTATATTTTTGCTATTTCTGAGTTGAAACAAGTAGTGTGAGTTGAGTTTGTGGTGTTGATTGTATTTTACATAGTTCAGTAGCTGTATTGTTCTAAATCAGATTTAACGCCTGCACACATGTAGCCATTCTTTTCTCATCAGTTGAGTAGCTCCTTCATTTAGTCAATTTAGGATGCTTCTGTTGGTGTTTTTTAGTGCTTAATATTAGCTTTCCCTAGTTATTAGCTTATTGTTCTCTGCTCTTTTCCAAGTTCCAGTTTTCCTTAGCTTATTAGGATTTTTCCAATAGCTTACATAATCCAAGGTCTGCACAGATCTCTACTTAGGTCTGCATCAGTAGGATAAATAACCAAATCAGCTTGTCCTTTTTAATTTTCATTTGTTCATTTTCAGTTGAAATAAGCTAGAAATTAGTACATATCATCCTTGGTTGCTCTAGTACTAGTTCCCCATTTTTTTGAAAATTTTTAGTTAGCTTTTTGAGTAGCTTATTCACCCTGCAAATAGCCATCAGTACCAACATAAGGCTGCACATCAGTCACTTTTTGCTTATTTTTTGAGATTTTTAGTGCTATTTGTTTCTGATGTTAGCTTATTTCTGAGTTTATAGAATTAATTAGATTGGACTTTGTTCTTTTTAGCTTATTCAGGTCTCCCTTTAGCTTATTTTAGCTTATCAGCCACTTTTACCATTTTTTTTCTATTTCCTTTTAGCACCCATACTGATCTGTCCTACTTAGCTTAATTCCCAGCTTATTTGAGCTTTCCATAAAGTTTGTTTTTATAAAAGTTGTTTATTTTCATTAGCTTTTCAAGTTTCTAAAAAGAAAAAAAAATAGTTTTTGCAAAAAGGTCTAGCCAGGGTTCAAACCCTGGCCACCCAGCTCAACACACACACCCCTCACCACTTGCACCCTTGGGATTTCTCTGTCATACTTCCCCTTCTTATTTCTTTTAAGCCTTTTTGTTCCTTTTTAGCTTATTTTTTCATTTCAGCTTATAACTGCTTATTTTCCATAGCTTTTCTTTTCATTTTATTTTGCTTTAATTCCTGGTTATATCAGTTAGTTTCTATGAAATTTTTAGATTTTTCCCTTTTCATTTAATATTTTTAATCATTTAAATAGTTTAAAATTGTTTTTAATTCATAACAAATTAAATAAAAATCAAAAAAATATAATACTTTTTTCTAAAATTTTATTTTGATAATTAGGACTTAGGAAAATTAATTTGGCATTCCTAGGGATAGTATTTTATAGATTTCACGTTTTAGGCTCGGGTTTTCCCGGTATTATATCGTGATTAGGTTTTCTTTGCGTTTTTCGCCTTGAATACTTTAGAGTAATATTTGCATTAGTTGATTAATTGTTTCTAGTTAATATTTCATATTTTTAGTTTAAAAAACCACATATCTCACTTTTATTCACCATTCACTACACGTTTTACGTTCCAAAAACACGAAATTCCATTCATCCTTCATCGGGACAACAAACCCGGGGTTTTTACATACTTCCTAGTATGTAAATCTATCCCTTTTCCTTGAGTATAAATTGTTAAATCAATATATTTGCATCAATTTCCAGAGATTGTTGTGAAAAATAGGATATGTTTGGTTATTTGTGAGTTATGTGAAATAACAATGTTTTTTGTAATAAAAAATAGGCTAAATGTGCATTAATTTCTATAGGAAATTAGTAAAACTGTGATACGTTCGGGTAATCGTGTGTTATATGAAATGGCACTGCTTTATGCATTAAAAATATAGGCTAAATGTGCACTTAATGTGCGATGAATTTGTATAATCGATATTTTTGTGAAACAGCACTGTTTTGCGAATTAAAAAATGGGTTAAATATGCATTAATATTTGTAGGGAGTTAGTAAAAGTGCATTATGTTTTGGTAATCGTGTGTTATTTAGAATAACATTGCGTTGTTCATTAAAAATTGGGCTAAATGTGCATTGATTTTTGTAGGCAGTTAGTAAACGTGTGGTAGGTTTGGATAATCATGAGTTATGAGAAGTAAACTGTTTTACGAATTGAAAATGGGCTAAATGTGCATTAATTAATGGCTAAATGTGCATAAGTTTCATATAATGTTGGTAGGAATGTGACAAATTTTGTGAAATCCTTATTTGTTTGAGGTTACATTGCTTGTGCATTAAAAATGCACTAATGTGCATTAGTTTTCATAGAAAGTTAGTCAAAGTGATACGCGTTGGAAATCAGCATCTTCTTGGTGAAGATACATGATCTAATGCATTAAAAAGGGGATAATTGAGCACTATTTATCACAAAAAGTTAGCCAAAGTGATAGGCTTAGGAAATCTGTGTTCTCCGTTAAAACTTACACATTTTTGTGCATCAAAAGTGGGTTAAATGAGCTTTAGTTTTCATAGGAAGTTTGTCAAAGCGAGAAGAGCAGATCATCAACAGGTTCTTGATTAAAACTTACATGTTTTTTGCATTACAATCTGGATAGAACCCATTAGTTTTATATGAAGTTAGTCATGCATTTGCAAAAACAATTATTTCGAAATAGCTGTAGTTAAACATAGTGAGAGGATGAAACAAAATGGAAATATGATAGCACAAACGTTTATATTGCCTATGGAATCTAAAGTGGTCTAAAATATCTTCTTTCTATTCTCAATATTTAGCCGCTTGCATTCATAGTTGACGCTGCATAGTTTCTCATATAATTGCCTCTCTTATTAATTGTTATGCAAACCAGATGTGTAAATTTTGATCCATTTACTTATAAATGGGTCGATTTGGGTTGAGTTCTATCTGAATCGGGTCAAACTACAGAAACAAAAAAAAGCTTGAAGAGGAATGTGTCGTTCGGTTTTATAGTTGCCCAAATCTATTTTTAATGAAGATTTGATTATTACTTTTCAAATATTCTTTTTGTAAGCATATTTAACACATTAGCTATATGTCAAAAATGGACAAAAATGTGTTTGAATTTCAACCCAACCCCAAGGCCCGTTTCAGCAGCTACCCATTTTGCCACCTCTAAAGCAATCATCTTGGTTTCTTAATCATCGCTTTTAAAATTACAGAACATCCATCATTCTATCTTCTGTTTATCAGTATCATTTGTTCAGAATCACTAAGCCTGATTTGCTTGGACTTTTTAGGCAGCAGATAAGGAGGAAGCAAGATCAGGCTTGATAGTCTTAGAAGGGGACTTGCTCTTAAATGGAGCGCAACCGTGCCCATTGAAAGAATCCCATGGAAAGCACATGTTCCATCCTAGTGAGTTTTACCTAGTATGGACATTGGAACCTGCTTCAGATTCGTTGAAACAGATTCTCCATGTCTGCGCTGGTTGGCAATCTGTTTCACGACCAGCTGAATAAGGTAATGCTGTTGCTACTTTGTGTTCCATGTCATAAATGTCTAAATATATTGTAAGTGATTTTGTGTAAAGCTCAGTTGCCTAAGAACTATTTATTTATATGAGAAATTAATCAGTATATGATAAATGTGATAACAATTGGAATATGCATTCATAGTGTTAAACTGTTAATGATATAGGCATGTAGCGGTGACTTTTAGAGGTGAATCTTATTTACGATATAGGTATGTAACTATGGCTTTTAGAGGTGAATCTTATTTTATGTTGATTCAGTTTTCATAATGCTTCATAAATAGTGTATGCAATAGCTACATTTTATTTCTTCATTTTATTCCAAAATAATAATTTGTACTCCTTAATTGATTAGCATTTAATTTACAGTATGGGATGAACATGTTATAATCAGTATCAGTGTGAGTTTATATATACTTGTTACTTAACAAATACAGTATATAAATTAGTTACTTAATATTGCTTTTTGCACCACTGGCGTGCCCGAAAACAACTCGGATAAGTATTTCACCATATTTTCCGGTGAAAGTCTTATCAACATCTTTATACATTGCTCGTCTGCACTTAATGTCAACAAATGTTTACAATAAAATATCATGTAGGACCTATGATCAATCTTATCACACTATTTAATAATCACTAATACACAAGAGATAAGAGAGATGAAAGAGATCTAGAGAGAGAAACTAGTGAGATAAAGTATCATTCATTAAGCACACATACATTCACCAACCCTAAGAGCACCCACACATCCCACCTTTACAAGTGGGAGGAAGGATGGTATTTATAGTTTTGCTAATGATATGGGCTTGGGCTTTTCATGGACTAACATGTGACCTATTGGATTACATAATGTAATGATCAAGATACATGTTCAGGAGGTCGGGGGGAACTCAAAATAAAGATTAAACATGGTATTATTAGGTTAAAGAATGGGGGAGGTGTGTGTGATTTCTAGAGAGAGAAAGGAGGAGAAAACACACACACCTCAAATGATACAAGAGAATCCCACCCTCCTAGTTGAGACTAGGAGGGTATTTATACTAAAATACAAGCTACTCTTTGACCTATTGGCAAGACTAGTCCTTGTACTTAATTACTATGCAATTCCCGAGTATAACATAACTTTAAAGGCTAACATTCTCTCCCCAAAGTGATGTTATACTGGAATTGCTTACAACGTTCCCTACAAGTAAAATTAGATACAAAACATAAGCACAACAGCTCCGAGAATGGTCTTCAAACTTCATTACTTCGTTCTGCTTGCAGAATCTTCTCAGCTGCCATTTCTTTACTTGCAGAAGAACAAAGTGAGCAAATCTAATTAGGGTAAGGATATTGGTGATTAAAATGTAGCTTTTCACTCTCCCCTAATTAGTGCTCTCCCCCAAACTGACAACCTTTCTGGTGAATGCCCTAAATTCTGAAGAATTCATTTGATAAATGAATGCCCTGAATTCTGAAGAAGTCTTTTGTTAATTAAATGCATCCCGTCTTTAGTCTTGTCACACGCAGCGGAAAATGTAGAACGGACTGTAGACTCGACCTTCTTCAAGATTGTCCATTTGGGGAATAAAGTATCAACATCTTCATCTCACTAAATGCATCCCACTTATCTTACATAAGAAAGATCAGCCCGTTACGTACACATGAAATGATAACACCAAAGTAACAAGTTGAACTACTGATCATCTTGATTTTGTTGCCCTAAATTGTTGAAGGTGGATAAGGTAGAAGTACGTAGAATAAGATGAGAAGATAAGACATAGAATCAACCAATCTCCGACACAAATCATTTCATAAATCATTAAACCCGATCACGTGAACTTGTTGTGCGTCTTTGATGTACACATTTCTCTCCCCTGCTGGTTACGATTTATCGGAATCAGCATAATGATGTGTACGTGAAGTATCAACTGGAAGCACTTTGTCATTAAACCAATCAGCCTGTGAGAAGATGTCGATGAACCCAATCTACTAACAATACCATTTAAGATGTCTAACTCTTTATCAACCTCCTGTATAAAAAACAAAGGCTTTTTGTAGTAACCACATGTGAAGATAACCCAATATGACGAACTTGAGAATGAAGTAAAATCACCTAGATTTGTGACTTAATCTTGTACGATCCTTGTGACTAAGAACGGTGTACCCTATACCCTCAACAGAAGTGTAAGAAGCACATTCCCTCTTGAGATATCCTCAACTGCGTGAGACACTGAGCACTACAACGTAACTCCTTAAAGTAATAGCTACTTGTGTGTAGTGGAAGAATCACAAAAGTAACTAGATATCAAAGTCTTCGTCATCATTAATATATGCCCAAACAAGTCATCTCGCGGGAGGGTAGAAAGAAAGAAGATGAAATAAGTACATGCATCCGTAAAACCTTACTTCAAACCCAAATAAATAATAATGAATCATCCCCGTAGTCACAGTTCATTGCAAACTTTAGCCATTGTTATTTGATTGTGAATCTTGATCAGGATCTTTTAAGCTATACGTGGTAGTTTTGAGGATGTAGGCCAATAATTTTTTTTTTGTGATCTTGGTGTGGTGCGAGTTTGAAATATGCCTTTATTTTCAATTCAAAACATGCTAGGAAAATTTGAGTTTTAGAAAATTTTACGCCAAATTTCACCGAAAAATTCGAATTTTGACCTAAAAATTTGAATTTTGGGCCAAAATTTTCATCGTTATACCATAATTAGAATTTGGCGTAAAAAGGGACCGTTTAGTCACTCCTCGAAAATTTTCATCGTTACACTTTTTTTCTTTTTCTTTTTTTTTGGCCTTCTCGGTTAAGCTTTCACAAACTCAGTGAATATATAAGAAACTCGGTTAGTCTTGAGAAACTCGTTTAGGGCTTAATTAACTCTATCAAATCAACTTGAGCAATCCCAACTCGATCAATTCGAAACTCGATCAATCCAAACTCGAGCAATCCCAACTCGAGCTATCCCAACTCGAGCAATTCTAATAGGTTTTGATTTTATCGCACAAGTTACTAGGAGGATTAAGAGAGAAAGAATCGTAGGTTAAACTTAAGAATAATAAACTTCAATTATGCAATTAACCAACACCCTTCCCTTTCAATAGGAAGAGTATTTATAGAGTACAAGAGATGGGCTTGGCCCTTATTAAGAAATAACAAAGGATGGGGTGCAGCCCATTAAATAAATAAATAAACTTTGGGGCGCAGCCCATTAACCAAACTAAAACAAATAAATAAAAGCCCACAGCCTATGGGCCTTCTACACAGGCTGTAGAATAAATCTAACTTAAAGACCAAAGCAACCTATTACAAAATATGATCGATAATTCAATTATCTAAGACGTGTTCCCAACAATCTCCCCCCTAAGTATTGATCATCGAGGTTGCTTGACGTCATCTTTGCTTCTTTGGCTTCTGACGTCTCTTGGAATCTTTGTTCTTTGTTCTTGACTAAGTGATATGGTATTGTCTTGATCTGCCTAACTCCAACGCCTTCTCGTCTTTTCCACCATGCTCATATGTCTTTGGACTTTCGTTCTTCAACTGGTTCTCATTCCTTCAGTATTTGACTTGTGAAAGGTTGTAGTGTTTGACCTTTGACTTTTCTTTAATATCTTTGAACTTTTGCTATCTTTAGTCGTTGTGAGAACTTATCTTCAGGATATGAGCATGATGGAGTCTTGATGGTGGTGGAACTCCAGGTCATCATGATCCTCCGCAGATACATCACGAACTATCCGGCACTTACAGGTTCAGACTTCGGGATCGTCGACAGCATAGTGTGAAGACTTTCTCTAATCTTTACCCAGGCCGTTCTGAACCGGATATTGTAACCACTGCGAAAATCTCATCTGGTAACACATTATACTCAACCATTTTTCACATATAATTTTATTTTTATTTACTTGCCTGAGCGTAACCACTATCTTATGTGACGTAACTCACATCTATGATAACCGTATTCGCACGCGACCTAAACTTGACCTATTTTACGTTTATAAACATTTCCCTTGTCAAGTATAGTAACTTTACAAATTACCATTTGCCACTTTACGTTAATTCATTAACATACTAGTTTAACTAAACTATTTTCACCCAATATAGTTTCTATGATAGTTTCTATGAGACTTTAAACCACTATAATACCAAAAATAGTTAACGAAACCCTAGAAATACCAAAGTATAAGTTACCTAAGTAAAGTACAAGTCACTAAAGCATAAAAACCCTAATTTCACTATAACTCCCTGTAAAACCCTAATTTCACAGAAACTATTATTTATTTACAAACCTTAGTTATTATTTTTATAAAAATATTAAGTATGAGTCCTTTAAGCTAAGGTACAAGTCATTTAAGCATAAAACTTAAATGAAAATAAAAACCTTATAAAAACTTCAATAATAGTTATTTAACTTACATATTATGTAATATTTTCACACAATAAATTCTAAAAATAATTTATTAAGTTATTTAACATATGTGCAACTCCTTTAACTCAATGTACAACCCTTTAATGCATAAAATCTTAAAAACTCATTAATATGTATTTAAAGCTTAATAAAAATTACGTAAAAATTATATAAAATTAAGAAATAATTAAAATTATATTTTTCTTATTTTCCTAACCCTAGTATAAGTCTTTCTAGCATAAGGTACAACCATCTAAAGCACAAAAACTATTTTTCTCTATTTATATAGAATTCGATATACATGTAAATGTGTCAAATAATTTTAGAAACCATTTCTAGCTAAACCCTAAACCTAGAAACCCTAGTTTTACCCTAAACCCTAGTTTACAAACCAACAAAGCCTATGTACAACTTCCCTATGCACAATTCGACACCAACTAGCCTAGTTATTTCACCTAGTTTGATCCTAACTTTAAACTAACTAAACTCTAGGAATTCTTAAGCCCTAAGAAGCCATTTGTATGAACCCTAAGCCTCCAACACCTCCCTCTTCTAGAAATGATACACATGTGTGATATGTAACTTTCCACATCACCTCAACCCTCCTCCTTCCCTTGTGGCGCCTCAACAGCCACACACCTCACCTCACTCACTCCCATAACAGCCCTAGAAGTCACATGAAAACCCTAATTGCTTCCTATAAATAGAACAAACCCTAGAAAACCCTAAACATCCATCACCACCATACGAATCAACCATCACAGCAACCCACAGCCCAAACCTTGATTCCACACCACTAACCTAAGTTCATTTAAGCCTAAGAAAGCAGTAGAAGGAAGCTAGAACCCTAGGAGAGATCAATTCAAACCATAATATCTATATTTTGCCTTAATCGAACATATTAAGGAAGGTATGTTTCTGGCCTTTTTACTTACTTTCCTATACTTATTTTGTGCCTAAATAAATAATAGAACATGTCTTCAGTAGTGTTATAACCCAGAATTAGTAAAACTTGAGTTTTGTTTATAAAAACTTAAACCGAACCTATTAAAACAAAAACTAACGAAATGAAATTCTAAAAAGCCTAGGAACATAAAAATGGTTTAAGAGTACTTTAAACATGTTAGAATAACTAAGTATACTGATTGGCTCAAAAACAGTCAACTTAAATCAACCACGGATGTGGTCAAACAAAGTCAAACCAATTGAGAACACAATGCAATTATCCAAGGAGTATAGTTTTATCCCCGGGTCGTTTAAGTCCCAGCGAGATGTGAAATTGTGCTTAGAACGACTTGTGATCAAGTGCTTTTGAACAGAAAAGGGATTATGGTTTTTGATTACACTAAGGAGATAAGAAAATAGCTTTAATCAAGCTATATAAACAAGAAAGTAAAAACAAGTTAACTAGAAACGTATAAAAACCTAAAAGCGTACGTTTAAATTTAAATAAACGTAAACGTACGAAATAAAAAGTGAGTTTTAAGAAATAAAAAGCCTATGGATATGAAAATTATATTTTTACAGTCCTAATAAGAAAAGAAAATTATTAGAAAAAGAAAATTATTTATTTGACTTATTAATTAATTATTATTAATTAAAAACTATTTAATAATTATTTAAACTAATTAAAATTCTAATAAATACTAAAAGATCAAAGAAAAATCTGAAATTTTTTATATAAATACTCTAAAGTGACAAGAAGATAAGAAAATTATAAAAATGAAATTTACTTTATTAAAATTTAAAAAGATAAATTCTATTAAATATAAGCTATCACTATATTTCTATTTTTGATTTTTTTAAGGACTAAAAATAAGATTATATTTTTCCTAGATTAAAAATGACAAAATAAAATTATGAAAATTGGATTTATATTTTTCTGATTAATATTCTATTTATTATGATTTAATTACTATTTTAAACTAATTAAAAATATTAAAAATACCAAATAACTTAGGAAAAATCTGAAAAATTTAAGTTAAGTCTAAATTAATATTAGAAGGCTAGGAAAATTAAAAGTGGAACTTGAATAAGGCTAATAGGCTGATTTGGGCTAATAAGCAGTTTGCTTATAAGCACAAAATAAGCTAATAAGCAATAAAAGTTGCCAAAAGTTCAGGAACAGATTAATATGATAAAATAACCACAAATCAACTAAAAAACACAAATAACAACAAGAGATTAAGCAGGTTAAGCAATTGACTGTTGTGAAGCTTAACATAGAAATCTCAGGAATAAGGCCAATTTGCAGGCAGCTTTTGAGCTTATAAATAAGCAGATAAGATGAAGATTATGGGGGCAAAAGTAAGGTTACACTACTGGCTATCTAAAAACATGAAAAGCCCCATCAGAATCAATCCAATTGAAGTCCAATTTGATCAAAGATCAGCAACCCAGAACACAAGGTCTGCTGTGGAATTGACTTTTGCAGAAAATCACAAGGATTGACTTTGGTGAGATTTGAATGATTCCTAGTGACTGATTAGGATGAATTAAGCTATAATAAGATGAAATTAAGCTACTATAACAAGTTTTGAACTAGTGTGATGAGATTTGGAATCTAAAATCCTAACAGTGAATGAAAACAAGGATTTAAAACTTGATTTTGACTTTTAAACAAATGAAGACATGTTTTTATTGTATCTGTGAGTTGTTAGATACTATTGTGACTGATAACAACAACAAACACCAACTAGTAAGCACAGGCTTACCAATTGATCAGCAAATCCAAACACCCTTTATAAACTTAGAATTGGTGATTTTCAAAGTATTTCTGGGATTTAGACCATACCACTGATGTAAGACTTCATATTATCATTAAGTAAGACTAAAGAAACATAAACAAACAATAACACAAGCATAAAACTCAGGATTCACTAATATGCTAGTTTGACTGTGAAATTAAGGATTTTAAGCAACTATGGATTTCAAAACACAAGCAGGCTGTTTTAATCCATAAACCTACTCAACAACAACTAAGAAACATAAGAAACACAGACATTAGAGCTTTAAGCTACTAGTACAGTAAAATGCAAAAATCACTTAAAAAGGCTTACAACTGATGTCCAGCTTGAAACCAAGAACAAGGACTAAGGAAACACTCCTATAGGTTCTCCACAGAACCACTAACCCAAGGGCAATCCAAAATACCCCTTGCTCCAGCTATCTTCAAACATCTTCATTGATTTTTGATTCTTCACTCTTTTTGTCTCACTTTTGAATTTTTGAGTTTAATATTTAATACTGAATTTTAAGGTTGCTAATAGCTTTTAGAAGCTATATCAGGTGCTTACATGAGCTTATGAGTCCAATAACCATACTAATAACAACATTCAAAGAAACATGAAATTTGCACTAGAAATTGCATACACTGAATTCTTAAATGAAACTTGGAATTGATTATTGAAAAAGCTTAATATTACAATAAGATTGCTTGAAAAAGTACTTGAAAGCTAAAGTTTACACTGGAAATAGAAAGATTAACTAATTCGAACTAAAATTAACTAAATTACACTAGATAGTCTCCCACATTGCTTCTCCTCTTTTCTTTATAGCCTTTTATCTCCTTGTCGACATCTCTGAGCATATCCCACCACATCTTGACCTTTGGTTTGGCCAATTTCATCACAATCGAACAAGTGGCACTTTTGGCGGGAAAAATATCAAGAGCAGGTTATCTCAATTAAGGAAATTTGGGTGTTTGTGGAGGTGGAGGGGAGAGATTAGTGACTAGGGTGATGAGTTGGAAGGGTGAGGTGTAAAGGTTGAGTGGTATTGGAGCAGTGATGGAGGAGGGGTGGTTTTGGCGGGGTGAGTGTGAAAGGGAAGATGGGTTTGACTGGGGTCAAACCCTGGTATTAGTTATTTAAGTTGGGGTTGGGCCGGGTCAAAGGTTGTGGTGATTGGGCTGGGTTTGTTAAATAAAGGGTTTGGGTTGGGTAATAGTGGGTTTTATTTAGTTTATGGGATCCGGTTTGGTTTTTAAGAAATAAGCATAAGGACTATTTTGTAATTTTTGGATTTTGAGGGGCTGAACCTGTAAATATCACAATGTTAACACAAGGACCATATTTGCCATAGATGAATAGTACAAGGGTTATAATTATTAATTTTCCATTTTAAATAACCCAGGGACCATTTTTGACACTTTTCAAAAGTTGAGGGACCAAAGTTGTCAATTTGCAATTTTTAACTTTAAAGGATTTCTTTTGACAACTTGTGAATTCCCAAGGACCTATAATGATATTTTACATGTTTTGAATAATCAGGGACTAGATTTGACATGTTTTGAAAGTTGAGGGACTGAAACTGCCAATTATGCAAACTTTGTTTGTTTTTCAATTGTTTTCAAACATTTTGCATTTGAAACTTATAAAACACACTCCTGGGATATTTTCAGTATTTTGATGCATTTTTGAGTGTTTTTGGATGATTTGGCAGTTCAGATTAGGTAAAAATGATGAGTATTTACACACTCATCAATCCCCCACACTAAACTATTGCTAGTCCCTAGCAATATTTTTGAAATTTTAATGGATTTTATCTCTTTACCAAAAGCCATCACTTCTGGAGTAGCCAAATGTTTCAGTTCAAGTAAGAACTTTGGTACACTGATAACCATGTGATTTTGAGCAAACCACAAGCTGTCAACGGTTTTGATTTGTCTTTACCAGAAGCCGTTTGCTTCTGGACTAGCCAACTCTTAGATAAATTATTAATATTATCTTTGGTGAGCTGATTACCAATTATGGTATTCCAAAGCCTTTACCACAAGCCATAACCTTGCGGGCTAGCCAACTCTTCACTAATTAAAGATATGGTGAGTCGAGAACCATACAATTTTTGGCAAATTGCAAGCCATAAACGGATTTGATATATCTTTACCCAGAGCCGTTTGCTCCGGGATTAGCCAATCCTTATGTGGGTTAGACATGGCGGACTGATAACCATTTACTGAGTTCTAAGTGAGAATTTTTTTTTTTTTTTTTTTTTTTTTTTTTTTTTTTTTTTTTTTTTTTTTAAATTTTGGCTAAAAATGGGGATGCTAGATGATACATTTGATAAAATTCGCTAGAATTTCCCCCCCACACTTAGAACTGAATATTGCCCTCAATATTCAAAGAACCGGCTGTTAAACCAACACTTAGAACGTGAAAGGGAAATACTGAATAGCCATTATTTTATATACACACACTTTTTTTTTTTTTTTTTTTTTTTTTTTTTTTTTTTTTTTTTTTTTTTAGAATATTTACATATATACAACCTGTGGGGTATCTCCCCCACACTAGGGTGGTAGAAAATAGAAAGAAGTCAGAAATAGGGTGAAAACCCATATGGTGGGCTAATGTTTTTGATGACCGAGTCACTAGCTAGACTCGATCCCCGCATTTATTGGTTCATGGGGAAAGTTTGAAGATCCGGGACAACCATGAATGGTATGTCCTCTCCAAAGTAGTGTTTTAAACCGATGACCATTCACTTTGAAATTTGGTCCGTCATTTTGAGATAACTCAACGGTACCATATGGATAAACTTTTGTAACAGTGAATGGACCAGACCAACGGGATTTGAGTTTTCCCGAGAAAATCTTCAATCTTGAATTGAAAAGAAGGACTCGATCACCAACGTTGAAAACGCGGTTCTTGATTTTAGAGTCATGAATCTTCTTTGTCTTTTCTTTATAAATCAAAGAGTTCTCGTATGCTTGATCACGCAGTTCATTTAATTCATTCATTTGAACTTTACGGTGATCACCCGCAGTTTGAAGGTCAAAGTTAGCATGTTTCAAGGCCCAGTAGGCTTTGTGCTCTAATTCGATCGGTAGATGACATGCCTTTCCGTACACAAGCTTGTAAGGTGTACACCCGATGGGTGTTTTGTAAGCTGTACGAAAGGCCCATAGTGCATCATCCAATTTATCCGACCAGGATGCACGATTTTCTCCTACAGTCCTTTCCAAAATTCTTTTGATACCCCGATTTGAAACTTCAACTTGCCCACTTGTTTGTGGGTGATACGCAGTGGAAAGACGGTGAGTTACACCATACTTTTGCATGACTTTATCAAATTTGTCATTACAGAAATGCGTACCACGATCACTGATTATAGCACGTGGAGTTCCAAAATGGGCAAAAAGAGCTTTCAGGAATTTTACAACAACTCGGGCATCATTAGTGGGTAAAGCTTTTGCTTCAACCCATTTTGACAAATAGTCAACAGCCACGAGAATGTATTTGTTTCCTCGAGATGATGGAAATGGCCCCATAAAGTCAATACCCCAAACATCAAAGATTTCACAGACTTGAATTGCATTTTGTGGCATTTCATTTCGTTGTGAAATATTTCCGTGACGCTGACAAGCTTCACAAGTTTTTATGAGTTCTTGGGCATCCTTATAGATTGTGGGCCAATAAAACCCGGAATCAAACACCTTTTTGGCGGTGTAGTTTGGACTATGATGGCCCCCCGTGGGTCCAGCATGGCAAGCTTTGAGAATGTCAATAGCTTCCTGTCCGTAAACACACCGTCGGATGACTTGATCCGCACAGATTTTGAATAAGTAGGGGTCGTCCCAAAAATAATGTTTAACATCCTTGAAGAATTTATTCTTCTGTTGGGTCGACATCCCTTTCACTATGAAGTTGCCCGCATGGTAATTTGCGAAGTCGGCAAACCATGGGGTAGTAGAATCTCCTCGAAAAGCAACCGCATTGAGTGTCTCGAGAGGAAATGTTTCATTTATTTCCTTTTTCTCGAAAACATCTTGGTGTGGGTTCTCTAATCGGGATAAATGATCAGCAGCTAGGTTCTCAGCTCCTTTTTTATCACGTATAATGATATCAAATTCTTGCAGGAGGAGAACCCAACGGAGCAATCTCGGCTTTGCATCTTGTTTTGCAAAGAGATATTTGAGAGCCGAATGATCCGTATACACTACACATTTTGTCAAGATCAAATATGGCCGAAACTTCTCAAAGGCATACATCACAGCCAACAATTCTTTTTCTGTAGTGGTGTAATGAGTTTGAGCTTCAGTCATAGTTTTACTTGCGTAGTGAATAGGCTGAAAGTGTTTGGCTTTTCGTTGCCCCAGGACTGCACCGATTGCAAAATCACTTGCATCGCACATGAGCTCAAAGGGAAAATCCCAGTCGGGGGCAACTAGAATGGGTGCTTCAGTGAGCTTTTTCTTTAATATTTCAAAAGCTTTGATGCACTCAGGTGAGAAGATAAAAGGAGCATCCTTTTCAAGAAGATGAGTCATTGGCCGGGCGATTTTAGAGAAATCTTGTATGAATCTACGATAGAAACCGGCATGACCCAAAAAACTCCTAATACCTTTGACGGTAGTGGGATGAGGTAATTTACCAATGACATCAACTTTAGCTTTGTCAACCTCAATCCCGTTCTTTGATATCTTATGGCCGAGGACAATGCCCTCTTTGACCATAAAATGACTCTTCTCCCAATTTAGACAAAGATTGGTGTCTTTACACCTTTTCAACATGTTTTCTAAATTGGAGAGACATGCTTGGAACGAATCCCCAATGACCGAGAAGTCATCCATAAAGACCTCCATTGTTTTACCAATCATGTCGGTAAATATGGCCATCATACACCTCTGGAACGTGCCTGGAGCATTACATAAGCCGAAAGGCATACGTTTATAAGCAAAGGTTCCATAAGGGCATGTGAAGGTAGTCTTTTCTTGATCTTGTGGATCAATGGGAATTTGAAAGTAACCCGAGAAACCATCAAGGAAACAATAGTACTCGTTCCCTGCTAATCTCTCAAGCATCTGATCCATAAAAGGTAGAGGAAAATGGTCTTTACGGGTGGCATCATTTAACTTACGATAGTCAATGCAAACACGCCACCCCGTAACCAATCGAGTTGGAATCAACTCATTTTCATCATTTGTGACAACAGTTATGCCACCCTTTTTTGGAACACAGTGAATGGGACTAACCCAAGGACTATCAGAGATGGGATAAATCAATCCTGCATCAAGAAGTTTGAGAACTTCTTGTTTGATAACATCGTGGATTTTAGGATTCACCCTTCTTTGATGTTGGACTGCTGGTTTAAAGTCATCCTCCATTAAAATCTTGTGAGTACAAAATTCAGGGTCAATACCCTTTATGTCGGAGAGTTTCCAAGCAATGGCTTGCTTGTGTGACTTTAAGACCTTGATTAGAGCAGTCTTTTCCTCATCACTTAAATCTTTAGCAATAATGACGGGTAATTTATCATCACCCTCCAAAAATGCGTACTCAAGATGAGGCGGTAAGTCTTTGAGTTCGACCTCAGGAAATTCATCGTTTTCTCAACTGATTTGATTTCCTCATTATGAAGTTCAACGGGAGGGAGTGGAGGAGAATTGTCCTGATTCAACAATTTCTCAAGAAGAAGAATATCTCCCTCCAGATCAATCTCAGCGTTATCAATCCCCTCTAGGAATGAATCACACTTGAGAAAATCCTCGATCTCTTCCAAATTGAAATCACTTCCCTCAAACGGAGTGAGAGAAGGGGAAGAGTCGGACATGACAGGTAGAGAAGATGTGGTGGTATCCCCACTCACAGAATTATGAGAATAACCAAGAAACTCTTGAGAATACTCCTCTGAAACAATATCAATGACATCGATTCGGTTAACCGATTCGGAATCATAATTTGAGGAGTACCTCGAAGTTTGATCGAGGTTAAAGGTAACAGCTTCATGACCCACACGTAATGTGATTTCATGCTCAAATACATCTATGAGAGCACGGCCCGTTCTTAAGAATCCTCTCCCAAGAATGAGAGGAACCCTGGAATCAGCATCGAAATCAACAACCACAAAGTCAGCTGGAAAATGGAACTTTCCTACTTTCATAAATACGTCCTCAGCAATGCCAAGTGGACGAGATATTGAACGATCTGCAAGCTCAAGAGTCATGCAGGTAGGAGTAAGTTCAGGAAGAGAAAGTTTCTTCCATACTGATTTAGGCATCAGGTTAATGCTTGCACCAAGATCGGCCAAGGCATAGCATTCAACCATTCCTGGAAAGACACAAGGTAGTAGAAACCTTCCAGGATCTCCAAGCTTCTCGGGAAGCTTTTTCAAGATAACTGCTGAGCAGTTCTCATTTAATGGAGTCTTTGCCATTTCAAACAGTTTTTCCTTGTTGCTTAACAAGTGTTTGATTGTGGATGCAAACTTGGGCATCAGAATGATAGCATCCGCAAAGCTTATGTCAAAGTGTAATTCTTGAAAAATTTGGAAGAATTTATCCATTTGTTGACTAGCTTTTTCGCGGAGCTTTTGCTCATTTAAACGTGATGGGTAAGGAATAGAAGGTTTGGATTTAGGGTTTTCAACCGGGGTTTCAGGATTTTCAAAGACAACTTGAGGTTTAGTTTTGGGTTTCGGGACAACTTGAGGTTGGACGTTGTTGGTACCTCCGTTATTAGTAGGAAGTACCTAGTCCTTAGTCACCTCAGGCTCACTTCCCACTACCTTGGGGGAAGAAGAAGAAGTGGTAGTGGAAACAGTGGGTCCCTCATATGAAACACCACTTCGGGTTGTGATCGCCTTAACATCGCCCTTCGGGTTAGCGATCGTGTTGCTCGGAAGTTTTCCTGAGCCCGAAGGTTGATCATTTAAAGATTTTTTAATCTCAGAGATCTGGCTGACCAACAACCTGTTTGTGTCCTCTTGAGCTTTCATGAACTGCCTCAATAACTCATTAGATGATGGATGTGGGGCTGGAATGGCTTGATGTTGATTAGGGAAATTCTGCATTCGGTTATTTTGATTATAACCTTGATGTTGAAAATTCCCTTGATTTGGATTACCATTTCCCTAAAAATGATTCCCCTGGTTGTAATTGTTTCGGTTAAAGTTTCCTTGGTGTTGGAAACCTTGATTTTGTCCAGAATTGAAATTCCCTTGGTTTTGATAACCTTGGTTCATTCGAGGTTGATTTTGGTTCCGGTTTTGCAAATTCTGGTTCTGATTAAAACCGGGTGGTCCTTGGTAGCTACTAGCTCGGTAACTTGGTTCTATTTGAGGACGGTATTGATTACCTCCCTGATTTGAAGTACCGGCTATAGCATTAACTTCAAAAGGACTACCATCTGTGGCAGTACAGTCGTAGTATGCGTGAGGGCCACCACAAGTAACACAGACTTCCACTTTCTTCACTTCAGCATGTGAAGGACTTTGTGTGAAAGTGACTTTCTTTTGGCTTAAGAGAACCAAAGCTTGAATAGCGTCCGTGAGTTTGTCAATCTTAGCATCGGTGCTAGAAGTACTCACGGGAGATGAAGTTGAAGGACCGGCACTAGCCTGAGAATGATATGGCTTTGTTCGTGCAGTACGGACCTTAGACTTATTTTCAATAATCGCTAAAGCTTCTTTGACAGTTCTGCTCAAAAAGTTACCTCCTGAGGAGGCATTGAGATAATCTTGGTCTGACTGGCTCACACCATTATAGAAAGTGTCGATTTGCATCAACTCGGTGAAACCATGATGAGGACATTTACGAAGCAATTCTTTGAAACGATCCCACGCGTCACTAAACGTTTCATCAAATCTTTGTGTGAATTTGATGATTTCATTTTTAAGACTTGTCGTTCTAGACGGTGGAAAGAATTCGTTTACAAACTTTGTAACTAAGTCCTCCCAAGTCTCAATTGAACGAGGGGGTTGTTTTTCAAGCCATATCCGGGCTTGTCCCTCGAGAGAAAATGGGAATAGAAGAAGTTTGATTGAGCTAGACGGGATGTTCTTGTATTTGATGGTAGATGTAATCTTGTTAAACCATCGAATGTGAGCATGAGGATCATCCCTCTCAAAACCGTAGAATTGGCTAGAGGTTACAAGATTCAGTAACCCGGTTTTGAGCTCAAAACTCTCAGCTACAATAGCTGGAACAACAATGGCATCTCCATAACCCTCGATGGGTGCTTGGAGAAGCTCATTCATCGGCAAATCTGCCATGACGACAGAATCAGTACGTTCCTCAGATACGACTGATGGGGCAGAACGTCTACGACGTCTTCGAGGTATGTTTCCAAGCTCACGGAGAGGGCTTGATGACCTAGAAGAACGAGTGCGCATGCACTAAGACGAGTCTAAGAATCCTTTATAGTGGAGGAAACTCAGAAAAGGGGTCAGAAGATTCTTTTTGGATTTTATTTGTTTTTGATAAGTGAAGATGAAAACAAAAATTTTCAATTAAAATCAAGATCGAGAAAAAACACAAGTGAACTTAAACCAATAATCAACAGGCGTACGGTAGCTCTCTAAAAGACAAACGCACAGAGTGGCGGAGAAGCAGAGGTGGGCAATTAAATGCTCCTTAAAAACCCGCTTCTTTCAGTCCGACAATTTAATGTCAGACTATCCTAGAACCTCCGTTAGAGTTTGTTTATCAATTAAAGGTGAGCCGATATTCGCAAGTGATACAAAGGCAAGTTTTTATCTTAGGTTTGGGAACTTATTATGGTCGTACCCCCAGTTAGGCAGTACTCAGTCTTGGTTCTCGATGGTTAATTTTTATTTATTGTTTATTATTTAATACAGAAAATGGAAAATATTTTTGATGTTTTTATTTTTTATATGATATTATATATAGAAAAGAAAAGAAAATATTTTTGTTTTTTATATGGTTTTATGGGAAATAGGAATACGATATTTTTGGTGCTTGATCCGTTAAATGAGTTAACTTCACAAGCGTTTTGCTTTATATATGATGAATATACAAGAGAGAGAAGATATTCACAGATTGGGGTTCAAAGACACGATACTGCAAAACGTTTAGAACACGCAGCGCACCTCCCCGGCAGCGGCGCCAAAATTTGATTGGCTCAAAAACAGTCAACTTAAATCAACCACGGATGTGGTCAAACAAAGTCAAACCAATTGAGAACACAATGCAATTATCCAAGGAGTATAGTTTTATCCCCGGGTCGTTTAAGTCCCAGCGAGATGTGAAATTGTGCTTAGAACGACTTGTGATCAAGTGCTTTTGAACAGAAAAGGGATTATGGTTTTTGATTACACTAAGGAGATAAGAAAATAGCTTTAATCAAGCTATATAAACAAGAAAGTAAAAACAAGTTAACTAGAAACGTATAAAAACCTAAAAGCGTACGTTTAAATTTAAATAAACGTAAACGTACGAAATAAAAAGTGAGTTTTAAGAAATAAAAAGCCTATGGATATGAAAATTATATTTTTACAGTCCTAATAAGAAAAGAAAATTATTAGAAAAAGAAAATTATTTATTTGACTTATTAATTAATTATTATTAATTAAAAACTATTTAATAATTATTTAAACTAATTAAAATTCTAATAAATACTAAAAGATCAAAGAAAAAATCTGAAAATTTTATATAAATACTCTAAAGTGACAAGAAGATAAGAAAATTATAAAAATGAAATTTACTAAATTAAAATTTAAAAAGATAAATTCTATTAAATAGAAGCTATCACTATATTTCTATTGTTGATTTTTTTAAGGACTAAAAATAAGATTATATTTTTCCTAGATTAAAAATGACAAAAGAAAATTATGAAAATTGGATTTATATTTTTCTGATTAATATTCTATTTATTATGATTTAATTACTATTTTAAACTAATTAAAAATATTAAAAATACCAAATAACTTAGGAAAAATCTGAAAAATTTAAGTTAAGTCTAAATTAATATTAGAAGGCTAGGAAAATTAAAAGTGGAACTTGAATAAGGCTAATAGGCTGATTTGGGCTAATAAGCAGTTTGCTTATAAGCACAAAATAAGCTAATAAGCAATAAAAGTTGCCAAAAGTTCAGGAACAGATTAATATGATAAAATAACCACAAATCAACTAAAAAACACAAATAACAACAAGAGATTAAGCAGGTTAAGCAATTGACTGTTGTGAAGCTTAACACAGAAATCTCAGGAATAAGGCCAATTTGCAGGCAGCTTTTGAGCTTATAAATAAGCAGATAAGATGAAGATTATGGGGGAAAAAGTAAGGTTACACTACTGGCTATCTAAAAACATGAAAAGCCCCATCAGAATCAATCCAATTGAAGTCCAATTTGATCAAAGATCAGCAACCCAGAACACAAGGTCTGCTGTGGAATTGACTTTTGCAGAAAATCACAAGGATTGACTTTGGTGAGATTTGAATGATTCCTAGTGACTGATTAGGATGAATTAAGCTATAATAAGATGAAATTAAGCTACTATAACAAGTTTTGAACTAGTGTGATGAGATTTGGAATCTAAAATCCTAACAGTGAATGAAAACAAGGATTTAAAACTTGATTTTGACTTTTAAACAAATGAAGACATGTTTTTATTGTATCTGTGAGTTGTTAGATACTATTGTGACTGATAACAACAACAAACACCAACTAGTAAGCACAGGCTTACCAATTGATCAGCAAATCCAAACACCCTTTATAAACTTAGAATTGGTGATTTTCAAAGTATTTCTGGGATTTAGACCATACCACTGATGTAAGACTTCATATTATCATTAAGTAAGACTAAAGAAACATAAACAAACAATAACACAAGCATAAAACTCAGGATTCACTAATATGCTAGTTTGACTGTGAAATTAAGGATTTTAAGCAACTATGGATTTCAAAACACAAGCAGGCTGTTTTAATGCATAAACCTACTCAACAACAACTAAGAAACATAAGAACACAGACATTAGAGCTTTAAGCTACTAGTACAGTAAAATGCAAAAATCACTTAAAAAGGCTTACAACTGATGTCCAGCTTGAAACCAAGAACAAGGACTAAGGAAACACTCCTATAGGTTCTCCACAGAACCACTAACCCAAGGGCAATCCAAAATACCCCTTGCTCCAGCTATCTTCAAACATCTTCATTGATTTTTGATTCTTCACTCTTTTTGTCTCACTTTTGAATTTTTGAGTTTAATATTTAATACTGAATTTTAAGGTTGCTAATAGCTTTTAGAAGCTATATCAGGTGCTTACATGAGCTTATGAGTCCAATAACCATACTAATAACAACATTCAAAGAAACATGAAATTTGCACTAGAAATTGCATACACTGAATTCTTACATGAAACTTGGAATTGATTATTGAAAAAGATTAATATTACAATAAGATTGCTTGAAAAAGTACTTGAAAGCTAAAGTTTACACTGGAAATAGAAAGATTAACTAATTCGAACTAAAATTAACTAAATTACACTAGATAGTCTCCCACATTGCTTCTCCTCTTTTCTTTATAGCCTTTTATCTCCTTGTCGACATCTCTGAGCATATCCCACCACATCTTGACCTTTGGTTTGGCCAATTTCATCACAATCGAACAAGTGGCACTTTTGGCGGGAAAAATATCAAGAGCAGGTTATCTCAATTAAGGAAATTTGGGTGTTTGTGGAGGTGGAGGGGAGAGATTAGTGACTAGGGTGATGAGTTGGAAGGGTGAGGTGTAAAGGTTGAGTGGTATTGGAGCAGTGATGGAGGAGGGGTGGTTTTGGCGGGGTGAGTGTGAAAGGGAAGATGGGTTTGACTGGGGTCAAACCCTGGTATTAGTTATTTAAGTTGGGGTTGGGCCGGGTCAAAGGTTGTGGTGATTGGGCTGGGTTTGTTAAATAAAGGGTTTGGGTTGGGTAGTAGTGGGTTTTATTTAGTTTATGGGATCCGGTTTGGTTTTTAAGAAATAAGCATAAGGACTATTTTGTAATTTTTGGATTTTGAGGGGCTGAACCTGTAAATATCACAATGTTAACACAAGGACCATATTTGCCATAGGTGAATAGTACAAGGGTTATAATTATTAATTTTCCATTTTAAAATACCCAGGGACCATTTTTGACACTTTTCAAAAGTTGAGGGACCAAAGTTGTCAATTTGCAATTTTTAACTTTAAAGGATTTCTTTTGACAACTTGTGAATTCCCAAGGACCTATAATGATATTTTACATGTTTTGAATAATCAGGGACTAGATTTGACATGTTTTGAAAGTTGAGGGACTGAAACTGCCAATTATGCAAACTTTGTTTGTTTTTCAATTGTTTTCAAACATTTTGCATTTGAAACTTATAAAACACACTCCTGGAATATTTTCAGTATTTTGATGCATTTTTGAGTGTTTTTGGATGATTTGGCAGTTCAGATTAGGTAAAAATGATGAGTATTTACACACTCATCATATACCCTAAAAACAAGAGGTATAAAAATCGGATTTCAAGAAAACTAAGTTTTCTTTTCTTTTTTTTTTCTTCCTGTCGACCAGCAGCAGGTCTGCTGCTTTGGTCTCTAAATTTGAATAGTAAACGTATCTTTAAAAATCTAGGATTTGGCATGATAAAAGTAAACTAAAAGGGCTACACAAAGGAAAAAGAATCACCAATTTTCGTTTAGAAACGAGTGAGAACGAAGCATGTTTGGTGAGTTCATTTTTTGTGTCGAACAAACCCTAAGTCGCAACCTTTCAAAATTTATTCTGAGGTCGTGAGTTCGAACCAAGCTGTGATCTTTTGCAAAAATACTCTTAAAACACTTATACATGTTTTGGCTAAGGAGTCATAAATGGTCTCGTCTTAAATCGTATGTAATAAATTGTTTTTGTGAGGTAAGGATGTCGAATGGAAATGTTTAGGAGTCTCAAGGGGTGTTTTTGCCAAAGCTCTAATAAACTTTGTATTTTGGACTAGTTTTGCAGTCGAGTAAAAACCTAGGGGTGTAAACTGTCATTTTTGAAACTTAAGGGTAGAAAGTGTAATTTAACTAAAGTCCAAGGGTAAAAATTATCATTTTCAAATAGTTAAAGGGTGAAAGTTGTCAAACTATGAAATTAGAAGGTTTAAAGTGAAATTTTCTATAAAAACTAAATATTAATAATTATTATTATTAATATTATTAAAAACGTTATTATTAATATTATTATTATTATTAGGAATTAAAAACCTAATACCGGAACTGAAAACATAAACGGAAAATAAAACTTATATATTCCAAAACAATTACTGAGAACTTGACACACCAACCCAGGTAGCGTGCCGGAGACGTTTATCAACTTTGTATAACTTTGTATTTCATCCAGGCTACCAGGTGAGTTCATAGTCCCACTTTTTACTACGTTTTTCTAAACTTGTGGGGAGATACATGCTACAAACCGAACACAAGTATTTTCTGTATGCTTTCCTGATTTGTATTGCATAAGTTTGCTTTTGCCCAAAAGACCCATATACCATGGACCTCTAATCACCTGCGGGTGAGCGCGAATAATATGAATAGATCTATTAGGTGTGACGACCCCTTTGTGTTACCGTAACGTAACCAAATGCATTTTATTTGAGTTAAATAAAGAGATTGGCAATCTCCTACTCGGGGGCAAGGTTACCTACATTTAATTATGGGGTAATTTATATCTCATAGCTTATAACTATGAAGATAACCTGTTAACGTTTTGCGTGCCATGAGATTTAATGCAATATATATACTTTACACTGCAGTATTACTGATTTCTTTTACATAGCTTGTGTTCAAACCTATTACAACTGAAAACACTATGGATTCACTCAACCTTTGTGTTGACTTTTTAAGCATGTTTATCTCAAGTGACTAAAAGGCATGACTTGGTACGGAGTGGCTGTGGACTTTCTTCTTATAACAAAAGTGTCCACTTTGTTATCATTCAAAGAATAATGTATTTTTATTACTTATTTACAAAACTTCCCTCTAGGACCTATCCTATGTACTCTGATAAATAAATGAATGATAACAATTTTATTTAAAAACGTCTCTTTTTGAGTCGTTTTCTATACTCATGACTGTGAACCATGAAGTAATACCCCAACTTATATTCCGCTGCGTATATCGAAAAACGGGGGTGTTACAGATTGGTATCAGAGCTCATGGTTATAGAGAACCAAATGTTTTCAAACATTGGACTATAACCGATTTTCACAAAAATTTACCCTGAAAGTCCTCCGTGCCACAGTTTCACTGAAATATTATTTATGTGATTACTATTTAATTTACTAGTGAGATATTTATAATATTCGGGTGGTTACAGAGTTATGGTTTCCCTTATCCACACAATTACTCTTATGTCGGACTCGGACACTGAAAATGTCATGACAGTTCCGGACATCACGGTACCCATGCGAATAACAGAATCGGATCCATCCGAGGATGTTTCCGTAGTACCTGAAACAGTATTCGGCCACGATACGGAGACGATTCCATCAGAAGAGCCCTCTGAAGATATTGCGATGCCAGATGTTCTACCACTTTGAGATGATCCATACATACAAACCCGCGAAGGAGTTCGGAGAACGGCGCGAATGCGAACGCTTCCCGTATTTTCCTCACCTTTACCCCGTCCATATCCATATATTTTGCCTAATTTTGATCTCATAGTCCCATCGTCTTCACCTCAGCCGCCACCGTCATCTACCAATTTTACTCCTCCATCTGTACCGTACGAACTCAGTGATGAGGTCAGAGCTATTATTGCTCGATATCATGAGTTACCTCGATCGCCTACGCCTGATTTTCCGACACCACCGAGAGTTTTTGAAGTAGGAGAGAGTTCGCAGGCAGCTCAGGAGCGACCTCCGACCATATCCACTCTGCTGACACAATTGGAGAGACAGGAAGAGAAAATTGAGACTGCTCTAGGCCATCTGGATGAGTTACCACTGGAACGTATCGAAAGTATGGAGTATGGAATTGAAGAGTTGGCGACAGAACAAAAGGTTATACGACAAAAGCTGGAGGAAAGTCGTAAGGAGATGGGTGAGCTTGGTAAGCAAGTCATACAAGAAATATCTACTCTTTACAGTAATGAGTTAAAATTGATAGACGAAATGCTACTACGAAATGAAGAACTGAAGATTGCACATGAGAAGATTGCTGCTCTGGAGACGACCATGGAAGCAATGAAGACCCATATCAGGAGAATCAACAAGTCATCGCCAGTATGATAGCTGACCTGGAGACTCGATTGGAGAAAACGACCGATAGCCCTTAGATTAGATCCTATCCGTATCTTTTGTACTATATCTCAGTAGTGAGATCTATAGTATAACTAGGACACTAGCACATAGTTTATATCTAATAGCTTTTGCATTTTGTACTAGCCACAGGATGTGTAGCATAAAATTGGCACTTGTGTCAAAATTTTGTTATATATATATATAGCAAGATATTTATGACTATACGTGGTTAAGTAAAAATGCGGTGAACGATATAAATAGATATGGGCTAGAAACTAAATACATGTGTGATGATTCAAGACATATTTTGATATGATCAAATATGCGAAATCTAAACATATGTTTTCTTATGATAGAAAATGCCTCGTAATTCCCCAGACCCCGTCATGTCCCAAGCCGCCATCCGACAGCTCATTGAAGACAGAGTAGCCGCAGCTTTGGAGAATCAAGCCGCAATGTTGCCCAGATCTGGAAGTACCAGCCGACAAAATGGAGAAGGTGAAATGGCAGCAAATCGCAAGTGTACTTATAAAGACTTCATAAACTGCAAACCAACTTTCTTCAAAGGAACTGAAGGAGCAACAGAGTTAGCTCGTTGGTTTGAGCGTACGGAAGTAGTCTTTATGAGATGTGGGTGCACTGATGACTGTAAGGTTACCTTTGCAACAGGGACTTTCTTAGAAGATGCCCTGTCTTGGTGGACCTCTATTTCCCAGACAATGGGAGTAGAAGCAGCTCATCAGCTCACTTGGGATGATCTTAAGAAGAAGATGTTGAAAAAGTACTGTCCACGAACTGAGATTCAGAAGCTGGAAGATGAGTTTCACCAGTTAATTGTGAAAGGGACAGGTCTGAGAGCCTACAACAGGAGATTTCAGGAGCTTGCTCTCCTATGTCCATCTGTAGTGCCTGATCTAGAAAAGATGCTGGAGAAGTACATTGAGGGTTTACCCCGTAGCATTGAAGGAAATGTTACTGCGTCTAAACCTCAGTCGCTGGAGGAAGCGATTAACATAGCTCAACAGCTAATGGATCGTGAGATTAAGTGTGGTACTACCAAAGGGAATTTCGATAACAAACGAAAGTTTGATGATCGGAAAGTTTCCCATTAACCCAATCACCATCCCAATAAGCCCAACTTTAACCGAAACAACCAAAGCAACTATCAGCGAAACCGTAATAACCATCACCATCAACAAAATCGCCGACAAGAGACCGCCAGAGTAAATGCCAACCCACCTGCTGAGAAAACTGTTTATGTCGAAACCAAGCCATTCTGCAACTGATGCTCATTGCACCATCATGGTCTATGTGCAGTCAAATGCGCAAAGTGTCAAAAGATTGGACACCAGACCAAAGACTGTAGGGCAACTGGAGCAAATCTGCAGCCGGTAATCATAACCTGTCACGGGTGTGGAGAGAAAGGGCATTACAAGAATCAGTGCCCAAAGGCAAACGATAATCCGATCAACGGTGGTCGCGGAAGGGTTTATGTTCTTGGAAATGCTCAGGAAAACCCCGACATAGTCACCGGTACGTTCCCTCTAAATCAGCATTTAGCTAAAGTATTATTTGACACTGGAGCTCATAAAAGTTTCATATCTCTTACGTTTGCTACTTTACTTAAAATCCCTCCTACCGCTTTACGTAACACGTACAAAATCGAGCTAGCTAATGGGAAATTAGTGAGCACAAACTCTATAATCCGAAATTGCACTCTAACCTTACTAAATCAATCTTTCGACATCGATCTTATGCCCATTGAACTCGGTAGTTTCGACGTCATAATTGGCATGGATTGGTTATCCAAATATCATGCTAGAATTCTGTGCGACGAAAAAGTAGTTCATATTCCTTTCGAAAGCGAAACTTTGATTATCCGAGGTAATCAGAGCAAAACTCGGCTAAGCTTAATATCCTGTCTAGAAACCTTGAAATACATCAATAGAGGATGTCAAGTGTTTTTAGCTCATATTACCGAGAAGGAAACGGATGAAAAACGGCTGGAAGATGTACCAGTGGTACGAGATTTTCCAGAAGTATTTCCTGAAGAATTACCTGGACTACCACCTGTACGACAGGTAGAGTTTCAGATCGACTTGGTACCAGGAGCAGTACCAATAGCTCGAGCGCCTTATCGTCTAGCACCGACGGAGATGCAAGAACTGTCCAACCAACTGCAAGAGTTATTGGACAAGAGATTTATTCGACCTAGTACTTCACCTTGGGGAGCTCCTGTTCTCTTTGTTAAAAAGAAGGATGGAACTTTTAGGATGTGTATCGATTACCGAGAGTTGAATAAACTTACGGTTAAGAATCGATATCCATTACCTAGAATCGACGATTTGTTCGACCAATTGCAAGGATCAAGCGTCTATTCGAAAATAGATTTGAGATCAGGATATCATCAACTGCGTGTTAAGGAAGAAGACATTCCTACAACAGCATTTCTATAAAACCTTAAAATCTGAAACATGTAAAATGACCAAAATGCCCCTGAAACTATAAAATTTAATTAAAGCTTATATAAAACACCAAATAAATTCCAAACTTCTGGTAATGAACTACATATGAAGTAAAATAATTTTGAGGCAACATTTTAACATTTTTGCAATGTACAAAAATTAATGTTACACTCAAAAGATAAAGATGGGCCAAAAATTTGATTTAATTACTTATGCTATAATTATAATTATTTAAATCAAATTAACTACAAATAAATTAAGAAAGGAATGTCAAAATTAAAACTTCTGATTTTGTCAAAGGGTGGGCCGATCCTTTAGCCCTCCCCTCCCCATTTATCTTGGCAATTCCCTTTAATTAGTTACTCCCTTTTATTTTCTTCCAAAAACAAAACCGAAACCTTAAAACTATCGACAAACAAAAATCCCTATCATCACCATACGATTTTCTGGAGGAGTTCTATCAATTTTCTGGTGTTCATCTGAGTTCAAAGAAGCTAGGAAAATTAGCTAGAGGTCGTGGATAGCTTAGTTCGAACGTGGGCAATTCTTTTGTGTCGATTATTCAATCCGTGAGGTATTAAATCCATTCGATCAAATCACACGTTCTAAAATCATTTTGGTATTTTTATCTTGCACCTTATATCAGATATGCTCTAAATAAAATGGCTAAATCGAATCATGCAAGCTCTAATGATCGAATGAAAATTTACGAATTATTAAACCCTAAAAACGAAAATAAATCTGAACTCGTTCATATGAATTTTTTGGGAATCGAAGCTATTTTATCTGAGTTCTAATATCATCATACCACTCTGGAAAAATGATTGTGATAATTTTTGAGGCCTAATTCATCCTGATCTAATTTGTTTTACCGATCGGGTTTTAAAGAATATTAACGAAAAAGATAAAACCCTAATGGAACGATTTGGATTAGGGATCTGGGATTAAACCTGAGTAATTAATGTGTTTTAATGATTGTATAATGATTGTGGAATGATTTGGTAAATTAGGGTTAGGGTTTGGTAAATAAAATGTATTACCGATTGAAAATAAAAACTATAAGGGTGTGTTTTGTCATTTGTTAAACTTGGGGGATATTTTTGAAATGTTAATTAGGTCTGTGGGAATGTAGGAAAAATATAACATAAGGGTCCTAAGTATAAATATTGCAAGAATAGAATTAATTCTTATTTTTAGGGTACGATTGGTATTTATTTAAAATAGAGGGACTAAAAGTGAAAATTATGGAAACTCATGGTTATTTTTTGTAAATAATGATATTAGAGGTGTAATGTGTAAATTTGAGGATTTGTGGGCTAAATATGTAATTGTTACTAAATTATGATTTGAATTATAAGTTTTGTAAAACTAAGGGACCAAATGTGTAATTTCTGAATTCTGAGGGTTATGACTCGTACTACTTAAAATTCTGAGGGTAGGTTCTGTAATTTTGTAAAATAAAGTGCTTGGCATGTAAATATAAATATGGAAGGGATTTAATTGTGAACTATGTAAATGTAGGGTTTATTTTGTAATTAATATAAATAGAGGGGTGTAAACTGTAAATTGTGAAACTTAAGGGATTGAAGTGTCTTTCTGAATAACATGAGTATTTAAATCAGTAACTTGAAGTATTTTCATTTTAAACCTTTAACTTTGGGATGTTTGCATTTAAAACCCTAATTTATTGGAAACTTGTCATAGTTAACCCTGAACTATCATAACTTGTTAAAATCTACCCTATGTCCATAATATGCTTAAATAATGACTTAACCTAAGTTATGATACTTAAATCTTTCTGATTATGGAGACTTTCTAAAAATGGAAACCTGCTAATTATGGAAACCTGCTAAAAAAGGAAAGTTACTAAAACTGGAAAGCCGACTAAATAAGTAATCTGAACTAAATAAGCTTTTAATAAGTTAGTTATGAATTCGTGTAGATTCGCTGAAGATGGAGTTGCTTCCGACTTTGATATTTTCTTTTGTGTTTTCATTTACGGTATAAGGTACAGATATTCTGACCTTTTTAAGGTTTCTCATGATCTCTTTCATTTTTCTGATCTGTCAGCTTCTGTATTGATGCCATTGCTATGATCCCCTTAACTTTGAACCTTTCATATGATTCCCCTTTGTTATAATTCCTGATATGAACTTTGTTATGAAACTTGATTCTAAGCCATCTGTTATAAACCCTTTGAAATATGAACTTGTTATAACACTCTGATTCTGACATGATATCTGACTTTGTATTTTCCCTTGATACTTGACTCATTACCTTGTGACCTGCATATTCAAATCCTTGTATACCCTGAAGTCTCATTTGATAATATAACTATATTGAAAACCTTCCTTAATGATATGAAAATGTTTTTGAAGAGCTTTTGAGTACGATGTTATACCAATTTTGAATTGATACTGCACTAAAAGTTTTATGAAAATTTCTTTTAAAGACTATCTGTATAAAAAGGTTTTACCAAACATCATTTTATGAAAGTCACTGAAAGATTATTTTTAATACAAGTTTAATATGAAACCTTTGAATTAAAATCTTTTCTATGAACCTATAAACCTTTTGATTATGAGCCTTTGATATGACCTATTGAACTTTGATTTGAACCTTGTTCTAAACCTGGTTATAAACTCTTGTTTTGAAACTTAATTTGAACTTTGATATAAGCATTAATCTTGTATACTATTTCTGAACCTGGACTTGAACATTGTTATAAACTCTGATATAAACCTGTCTGATTTCTGAACCTCTGATATACACTTCTGTAACATCTGACATGGACCTTATAATCTGAACCTTTCGATATGACACTCTGATTATGACTTGATACTTGATACTTGACCATGACCCACAATTTGAGACCCGAGCCAATCACTAGGCATGAGGGTTTCATGTCCATGTCATTGATGTACCGATGGCATGACTCTAGGGCTGGAGAGTGATGACCTGTCCCGTCCCTGACTTTATTTTATCTGGTGTGTATTCGTAGACTCTGGCCACCTGGGGCGTATGGATGCATCCTAGATCTGATCTGATTTCTGTTATCTGTATCTGTTTATCTGTTATATATATTTGGTGACTGATGGTGTGTGCGATACACGTCTTTCACATATCTGGGAGCTAGCTACTCCATTTGATACATGAGGACACCCCTCATATTATCTGGTTACTGAGAGGACACCCCTCTGATTGATGATGATGGCATGGTTATATATATTATATCTCTGTTTCTGGGCTCGTGGTGGATTACTGTTTTCCTTTACCATATACATTTATTTACCTTTGACCCTTATTATATCTTGCACTGTTTCCCGTTACCTTTATCTATTTATTATTCCCTATCCCTTTATCCTTACTCCTTTGTTTATCCTTTAACTCTGATTATATCTGCATGACCTATATTTCTGACACTCTGTACTATTCTTTATTACTGCTTTGTTACCGTTATATCTGTTCACTGAGCTCTCGTAGCTCAGCCGCATTTCTTTTCCTGCGGCAGGTTTTAGTAGGAAGCTGGGTATGAGTGGAGAGTATCATTGGACTTAGAGGACTACACTTTGATAGCCTTTTTGTGATAGAGATGACTAGAAGGATTTGTATTTTTTCTTCAGACTTAGCATTTATCCCTTTGTATTCCTTTTGTAACTTGTACTGGTATTTCCCTTGTAACCTTTGTATTTCCTTTGTATTATTGAAGATGTATGCTTGTGTATGTTCTGATATGTCACCATCATTGTGACACTTCTACCCTTGTCGGGTCGAGGTTTTACAATTTATGGTATCAGAGAGATAGGTTGGGACTCGTAATACATTTACCCTTGGCATGTGAGTTTTGGACCATTATGCTTCCATTGTAAGAACGTAGGATAACCCCTTGGGAACTTGCGTTAGGATTTCTTGATATGAACTTAAGTTTTGACTAGTGAGGAATGGGTAGACTATAAGGCATTTGTTTAAGTATCTTTGCTTCCGCATCACTCTGATTCGTGCTTTGCTTTGGATTTAAGTCTGTTAAGATCACTTTTGGAAAATTGAAAGCTTATGCTTTGCACTACCTAAGTTTTGAACCTAAATAAATCTGGAAGGCATTGAGAACTGCATAATATTGCCTGACAATATTTGATCCTTGTCTGCAGAGTCCGACTCTGACTTCTGATCCTTTTGTTAATCATTTTGATGCCTCTTCAGGCATTCTGAAAACTCCTTGGCAATAACGTACTTGAATACATTCTGTGACTTGTCTCTTGTTTTGATAAGCATCTATGAATTTTCTGACCCTATTGATTTCGTCTTACCCATCTCTGTTCCTATGAGAAGTCTTGTGGTGTTTAACCACGAGTATAGGAATAAGTTCCCTCTCACTTTTGAACGATAAGATTTGCCTTGTTGATCTGTCTTTCTTTGGAGTGTTAACTCTGATTTTATTCTGATAAAGGATCGGTTGATTGACAACTATCCTCCTATGTCTCACCTTTGGCGCTTGAGACAATTTTGAACTCCCTACCATAATTACCGATTGTTAAACTCTTGACTATCATTATTACTCTGAAGATTCGTGTGTTACTTTCGCGATTATGAAGTTTTCCTTGAAACCATTTCGTACACCAGTGAATGAACCTTATCTTGAGAATGGCTTGGCACGCTGAATTTCTGAACACGATTTCTGATTGAACCACCAAGTTTTCCACTGGAGTGTGAAGTAAGTTTGCTTAAGTTTATTTTCCTGGCGTATTTCAGTTTCGTTCGCGATAAAGAAGGACGATGACCGGAGATATGTATTGGAAGCTGAATCGTATTGTTGTTAAGAACTATGTATTCTCCACCCTGAAACGGCTATGTATCTATTCAATTTCGGAGCGCGAAGTTTTCTTCAGATGGAAATATGAATTGAGGTTATTCTTGAAATCACTTTCCGTATTCGTAACGACTGATATGACGGTTAGTGACGCTAATAGTATTAGCTAAAGCTCTGACTATTCTGTAAATTTGATAAATGAATGTTTTCTCGTGAGTACTTGGGCAAATGGTCATTGTATGACTTAATAGTACATTCGGAGACGAAGTAGGACATGAGAATCATTCTTGCACTTTGTAAGAAATTTGACAATCACTTGTGCATTCTGAGAGATTGATATCTGTTAAGACAACGGTTTTCTTGATTGAGAATATCTCTTTAAATCCCGCAAATTTTGAAACTATCACCGAACGGTCAAGACCGATAACAAAATGGTAACCTGAAATCTTTTGAACCTTGCATCAGAATTCTGAAAGACGTTTACAACTTGCGTTACCCTTGATAAATTTTGTGACCAGAGAGAAACAACTTAGTCCGATTGAGAACGGAGTTTTGGAAAGCTGAAATAGAAATTTGTTTCCATACCCTCAGACGGAATAAATTTTGAGACATTTCAGAAAGAGACTCGGTTATCCTCCCTTGCAACACAGAAGGTTTTGCGTATGCATCAAGACAACTAGAAACGCATCAGAAGAATTACTTCGCTGCCTGACCTGGAGTTGACAACAGCGGTGACTACCCTGAAGAGTGAAGACATTCCTTACAAGGCAGGAGTGTTGGCGATGCAGAAGAAAGACGGCGAACCTGGAGCTGATGAAGACTTGCAGTCTCACTTCCCTATTCATCTTGGTTGTACTAAGATGAATTGAGAGCGGAAGCAGACTGGATGATGAAGGAGTTTAAAGATCATGCCAGAAATTCATATTACTCCACCACATTCCAAGAAGAACTGCAGGAGGCTTGATGAACCAGACACAAAATCATAATTTTGCTTCACTTTTAGATTGATGGAAAAACGAAGACAGATTAACCGGACTTGAAGAGATTGAATGTTTTGAATGAACGGATTTCTGAAACAAATCTTTTATGCTTGACAGAATTGATTCTGTAAAGACCGAAGTTATTGACGATAAATTTTCTTTTCCGTTGACTCCTTTGAGCTTCATTATGAAGTAACAAGATCCTCTAATGATTTAAAATTCCCTAGAAGCATTTCAGTTCCGTGTTTATTTTCATATGTTCGATGATGGCCTTGTTCTGAGGAAATTTGGCAAATTGTGGAAAATCTGATGCTTGTGACGGCGTGCCTTACTCTGCTTGGCAACCTGGAATTCCGATACTCTTGGGAATAGTTTTGTTTACCCTCTTAACTATGTCATTGATCTTATTGGCTCTGAGATTTTAGAAGTACTAGGTGGATTAAGATAGGTTGTTATACTCATGACTCGAGATAAAGTATGATCATAATGAAGGAATATTTATGTGGTGCTAGTATTATGACGCCTGATCAACGTGATAATACTTACACCATATAACGTGCACTCATTGTGACCATAGGATATCTTGGGGGAGTACCTAAGAAGTTTAGAATCTGATCTCCGTTGGTTTATCCGTGATTAGTGAGACATTAGGTTCATTCTACCTATGCGTATACTCTGCTTTCATTCATTTAATATCGAGATGATTTTGGACTCTCGTGTTACATTCTGTTGACCTCACTTATAAATCTTGAACTCCCTTTAGAACTCTCTGCTGTTGATACTGTCAATTTGATTTGAAATCTTGTTCGCATTCCATATGAGCTTTCTGAAGATTCGCCTATAGTCCATTTTATGTTGCATGGACCTTTTGATCAGAATCAACTTATTTGTCTCCTTCTGAGGAATTAGAACTCACCTTGTTTTGATTGAGTCATGAGAAACTATCTGGTCTGAAGATCCTTTTGGAAGAACCTCCCCGAGCGTGAGAATGTTGCGACAATCTTTTGCGATTTCCTACGACTTCGTCTAACCTTGCGACTTCAAATTTCGAGGATGAAATTTTTCTGTTAGAGGGGAAGAGTTGTAAAACCCTAAAATCTGAAACATGTAAAATGACCAAAATGCCCCTGAAACTTTAAAATTTAATTAAAGCTTATATAAAACACCAAATAAATTCCAAACTTCTGGTAATGAACTACATATGAAGTAAAATAATTTTGAGGCAACATTTTAACATTTTTTCAATGTAAAAAAATTAATGTTACACACAAAAGATAAAGATGGGCCGAAAATTTGATTTAATTACTTATGCTATAATTATAATTATTTAAATCAAATTAACTACAAATAAATTAAGAAAGGAATGTCAAAATTAAAACTTCTGATTTTGTCAAAGGGTGGGCCGATCCTTTAGCCCTCCCCTCCCCATTTATCTCAGCAATTCCCTTTAATTAGTTACTCCCTTTTATTTTCTTCCAAAAACAAAACCGAAACCTTAAAACTATCGACAAACAAAAATCCCTATCATCACCATACGATTTTCTAGAGGAGTTCTATCAATTTTTTGGTGTTCATCTGAGTTCAAAGAAGCTAGGAAAATTAGCTAGAGGTCGTGGATAGCTTGGTTCGAACATGGGCAATTCTTTTGTGTCGATTATTTAATCCGTGAGGGATTAAATCCATTCGATCAAATTACACATTCTAAAATCATTTTGTTATTTTTCTCTTGCACCTTATATCAGATATGATCTAAATAAAATGGCTAAATCGAATCATGCAAGCTCTAATGATCGAATGAAAATTTACGAATTATTAAACCCTAAAAAAGAAAATAAATCTGAACGCGTTCATACAAATTTTTTGGGAATCGAAGCTATTTTATCTGAGTTCTAATATCATCATACCACTCTGGAAAAATGATTGTGATAATTGTTGAGGCCTAATTCATCCTGATCTAATTTGTTTTACCGATCGGGTTTTAAAGAATATTAACGAAAAAGATAAAACCCTAATGGAACGATTTGGATTAGGGCTCTGGGATTAAACCTGAGTAATTAATGTGTTTTAATTATTGTATAATGATTGTGGAATGATTTGGTAAATTAGGGTTAGGGTTTGGTAAATAAAATGTATTACCGATTGAAAATAAAAACTATAAGGGTGTGTTTTGTCATTTTTTAAACTTGGGGGATATTTTTGAAATGTTAATTAGGTCTGTGGGAATGTAGGAAAAATATAGCATAAGGGTCCTAAGTATAAATATTGCAAGAAAAGAATTAATTCTTATTTTTAGGGTACGATTGGTATTTATTTAAAATAGAGGGACTAAAAGTGAAAATTATGGAAACTCATGGTTATTTTTTGTAAATAATGATATTAGAGGTGTAATGTGTAAATTTGAGGATTTGTGGGCTAAATATGTAATTGTTACTAAATTATGATTTGAATTATAAGTTTTGTAAAACTAAGGGACCAAATGTGTAATTTCTGAATTCTGAGGGTTATGATTCATACTACTTAAAATTCTGAGGGTAGGTTCTGTAATTTTGTAAAATAAAGTGCTTGGCATGTAAATATAAATATGGAAGGGATTTAATTGTGAACTATGTAAATGTAGGGTTTATTTTGTAATTAATATAACTAGAGGGGTGTAAACTGTAAATTGTGAAACTTAAGGGATTGAAGTGTCTTTCTGAATAACATGAGTATTTAAATCAGTAACTTGAAGTATTTTCATTTTAAACCTTTAACTTTGGGATGTTTGCAATTAAAACCCTAATTTATTGGAAACTTGTCATAGTTAACCCTGAACTATCATAACTTGTTAAAATCTACCCTATGTCCATAATATGCTTAAATAATGACTTAACCTAAGTTATGATACTTAAATCTTTCTGATTATGGTGACTTTCTAAAAATGGAAACATGCTAATTATGGAAACCTGCTAAAAAAGGAAAGTTACTAAAACTGGAAAGCCGACTAAATAAGTAATCTGAATTAAATAAGCTTTTAATAAGTTAGTTATGAATTCGTGTAGATTCGCTGAAGATGGAGTTGCTTTCGACTTTGATATTTTCTTTTGTGTTTTCATTTACGGTATAAGGTACAGATATTCTGACCTTTTTAAGGTTTCTCATGATCTCTTTCATTTTTCTGATCTGTCAACTTCTGTATTGATGCCATTGCTATGATCCCCTTTACTTTGAACCTTTCATATGATTCCCCTTTGTTATAATTCCTGATATGAACTTTGTTATGAAACTTGATTCTGAGCCATCTATTATAAACCCTTCGAAATATGAACTTGTTATAACACTCTGATTCTGACATGATATCTGACTCTGAATTTTCCCTTGATACTTGACTCATTACCTTGTGACCTGCATATTCAAATCCTTGTATACCCTGAAGTCTCATTTGATAATATAACTATATTGAAAACCTTCCTTAATGATATGAAAATGTTTTTGAAGAGCTTTTGAGTACGATGTTATACCAATTTTGAATTGATACTGCACTAAAAGTTTTATGAAAATTTCTTTTAAAGACTATCTGTATAAAAAGGTTTTACCAAACATCATTTTATGAAAGTCACTGAAAGATTATTTTAAATACAAGTTTAATATGAAACCTTTGAATTAAAATCTTTTCTATGAACCTATAAACCTTTTGATTATGAGCCTTTGATATGACCTATTGAACCTTGATTTGAACCTTGTTCTAAACCTGGTTATAAACTCTTGTTTTGAAACTTAATTTGAACTTTGATATAAGCATTAATCTGGTATACTATTTCTGAACCTGGACTTGAACATTGTTATAAACTCTGATATAAACCTGTCTGATTTCTGAAACTCTGATATACACTTCTGTAACATCTGACATGGACCTTATAATCTGAACCTTTCGATATGACACTCTGATTATGACTTGATACTTGATACTTGACCATGACCCACAGTTTGAGACCCGAGCCAATCACTAGGCATGAGGGTTTCATGTCCATGTCATTGATGCACCGATGGCATGACTCTAGGGCTGGAGAGTGATGACCTGTCCCGTCCCTGACTTTATTTTATCTGGTGTGTATTCGTAGACTCTGGCCACCTAGGGCGTATGGATGCATCCTAGATCTGATCTGATTTCTGTTATCTGTATCTGTTTATCTGTTATATATATCTGGTGACTGATGGTGTGTGCGATACACGTCTTTCACATATCTGGGAGCTAGCTACTCCATTTGATACATGAGGACACCCCTCATATTATCTGGTTACTGAGAGGACACCCCTTTGATTGATGATGATGGCATGGTTATATATATTATATCTCTGTTTCTGGGCTCGTGGTGGATTACTGTTTTCCTTTACCATATACATTTATTTACCTTTGACCCTTATTATATCTTGCACTGTTTCCCGTTACCTTTATCTATTTATTATTCCCTATCCCTTTATCCTTACTCCTTTGTTTATCCTTTAACTCTGATTATATCTGCATGACCTATATTTCTGACACTCTGTACTATTCTTTATTACTACTTTGTTACCGTTATATCTGTTCACTGAGCTCTCGTAGCTTAGCCGCATTTCTTTTCCTGCGGCAGGTTTTAGTAGGAAGCTGGGTATGAGTGGAGAGTATCATTGGACTTAGAGGACTACACTTTGATAGCCTTTTTGTGATAGAGATGACTAGAAGGATTTGTATTTTTTTTTCAGACTTAGCATTTATCCCTTTGTATTCCTTTTGTAACTTGTACTGGTATTTCCCTTGTAACCTTTGTATTTCCTTTGTATTATTGAAGATGTATGCTTGTGTATGTTCTGATATGTCACCATCATTGTGACACTTCTACCCTTGTCGGGTCGGGGTGTTACAATTTCGAACGAGGTACGGTCATTACGAATTTCAAGTGATGCCATTTGGGTTAACCAATGCACCATCAGTATTCATGGATCTCATGAATCGCATGTGTAAACCTTATCTGGACAAATTCGTGATCGTGTTCATCGATGATATTCTTATCTTTTCTCGAAACGAAGAAGAGCATGCGGAGTATTTAAGGATTATTTTAGAATTACTCAAGAGAGAACAATTGTACGCGAAATTTTCTAAGTGTGATTTCTAGATTCACACAGTACAATTTCTTGGGCACGTGATAGACCGGGATGGTATTCAAGTGGATCCTTCCAAAATAGAAGCAGTTAAGAGTTGGCCGACCCCGACGAATCCCACTGAGATACGTCAATTTCTAGGACTTGCTGGTTATTATCGAAGATTCATTGAGGGATTTTCGAAGATTACCAAGTCTTTAACGGAATTGACACAGAAGAATAAAAAGTATATATGGGGAGAAGATCAAGAAAAAGCTTTCCAGCTGTTAAAGCAAAAGCTTTGTGAAGCACCAATTTTAGCCTTACCAGAAGGAAGTGATGATTTCATTGTTTACTGCGATGCATCTCATCAAGGTCTAGGTGCGGTATTAATGCAGAGAAACAAAGTTATTGCTTACGCCTCCCGTCAGCTCAAGACTCATGAGAAGAATTATACGACTCATGATTTAGAGTTAGGAGCCGTTGTCTTTGCACTCAAAATCTGGAGACACTATTTGTATGGTATAAAGTGTGTTGTCTTTACAGATCACCAGAGTCTTCAGCACATTCTCGACCAGAAGGAGTTAAATATGAGACAACAAAAATGGTTAGAGTTGTTAAGTGATTATGACTGTGAGATTCGTTATCACCCTGGAAAAGCAAATGTTGTAGCAGATGCTTTGAGCAGGAAGGAACGAATTAAGCCACTTAGAGTAAGGGCTTTAGTCATGACCATTAACTCAGATCTCCCTGTTGGGTCTGAAATGCTGCTGATTGGAGAATTACAACTCTGCCGAATAGTTATGTAACTCTGCCGATTAGCACAAGAACTCTGCTGATTTGATAACTCTGCTGTTTTGGTATAATAGGCATATTGTAACTCTGCTGCTAGCTCACGAGGACTCTGCTGCTAGAAGGATTATTCTATTGCTTGTTATTTATGTAAAGTACGTTAAGATAAGTATAGAAAAGATATGTATGAATATTTTACTTGTATAGGAAGTCTTGTAAACCGACTAGGACTCCTTACGCTATAAAAGGAGGTTCTAGGGTTAGAGTTAGATGTCGATTGATTAATCATCTTAGCATACGTATTATTGTTTTCACTTCAAGGTTTCTTGTAACCCTATTGCTATTCAGAGCAATCGTATTAATATATTGAAGTGTTGTTTGATAATTTGTTTGTGATTTCTTCTTAAGATCAAATATTAGTTTCCGCATAATATTTGATATACAGTTTCTATACCTATTACTTTAGATTTATCTAAGGTAATTAACAAGATCGTGAAGCTCAACTGGGATCAACAAGTGGTATCAGAGCTTGTGATCTAGAAACTGTTACCAAGAAGAATTACTGAAAACAAGATCTGTTTAATCATCAAAGCAAGCAATGGATTCCGATTCAACACACATGGTTACTGCATCAAGAGTTCCCATGCTCAAGACTGACGAGTATGAGATCTGGAAGATGAGGATTCAACAATACATAAAAATGGTTGATTACTCACTTTGGGACGTTATTCTTGAAGGTGACAAAGTGCAAACCAAGACTGCTGCTGGTTCAGTCTTGACTCTCAAAACAAGTGAGGAGAAAGCACAGAGAAGATTGGAGGTTAAAGCTCACAGTATTCTCATGATGGGAATACCTAATGATTATCAATTGAGTTTTAATCATCTGGAGTCTGCTAAGGAGTTATGGGAAGCCATCGAACTTCGATTTGGTGGGAATGAGGCTACAAAGAAATCAAGAAAGAATCTTCTGAAACATCAGTTTGAGACTTTCTCTGCTTTAAGTTCTGAGAACATTGAAGGAACTTATGATCGACTTCATAAGTTAACCAGTCAGATGGCTCTTTTGAAGATTAATGTACCTAAAGAAGATATCAATCTAAAGTTTCTGAGAAGTCTATCTTCTGAATGGAACACTCATACAGTGGTTTGGAGACACAAGGATGATTTTGATACTATGACATTGGATGATCTGTACAACAACTTGAAGGTTTATGAATCTGAAGTGAAGGGATTGTCAAGTTCATCTTCTACCACAAATAATCTTGCTTTTGTCTCCTCAAACAGCAAGAATATTGGTAGACATCAAGAACAGCACTCTGCTGGTGGTGCTTTTGCTCCTGCTGTTGGTTCACATGTCTCTGCTGCTGACTCTGCTAACACCAACACCATCAGTGATGCTGCTATTTGTGCTTACCTGGCTGAACTCACTACAAGTACTTCAGTCATGCCTCAAGATCTGGATGAACTCGATCCTGATGATGTTGAAGAGATGGATATGCATTGGCAGTATGCAATGCTAACTATGAGGGCAAGGAGGTTTCTTAAGAGAACTGGTAAAGAGATGAAGTTCAGAAGAAATAGGAATGTGGGATTTGACAAGTCAAAGGCTGAATGTTTCAACTGTCATAAGAAGGGACACTTTGCAAGGGAATGCAAAGCACCCAAAAGAAACATTGCAGATACCAAGAAGGTTACTGTTGAAGAGTCAAGTCCTGATGCTGCTGCTGCTGCTATGGTGTCATGTGATGGGTTTGGAGAGTTTGATTGGAGTGAGCATGCTGAAGATGGTCCTAACTATGCTTTGGCAGCTGAAGAGGAATCTCAAGTTCAACACTTTGCTCTTATGGCCTATTCTTCTTCTGGATCAGACTCTGAGGTATCCAATGATTCAACTTGTTCTTTTAAATCATGTTCTGATAAAATTGAGATGCTTGAGTCTAGCTGTGGAAACCTTAAAAAGGAAAATGATATAATTAAGCTAGATAATCTTAGTTATGCATATGGTTTAAAAAACTTAGAAGAGAAATTAGAATTTTATAAAAAGGCTGAAATTGAATACCTTGATCAGATCACTGTCTTGAAAAATGAAATTATCTTAAAAGATGATGAGATTAAGGTTCTTATGGAAAAAGTAGAACAGGCTGAACAGGCTAGAGATACAGCTAAGAGTGAGACTGAGAAACATGTTGTTATGATAGAAAAACAACAATTTGCCACTGATATTCTCAGTAAACCATTAGGAAGACACTTTACTGGTTTAGGATATAATGCTGTTTCTCATCCTAATAAGCTTAGTGCTAATGCTCCTCCTACTAGGACTCTATCATTCATCTCTGAGTCTGGAGCTACACATATAGGTGAAATTAGTAAACCTGTTGTTGAAACTAATGAAAAAGAAATAGAGTCACCTAAGGTTGAGGAAAAGAAGTATGATGATGCACCCCTAATTGAAGATTGGGTGTCTGACAGTGATGATGATGAAGTGGAATCTGATTCAACCCCTAAGAACAAAAAGGAAGAAATTCCTACTGTTGTTGAAACAAAAGCACCTAGGACTAAAAAGGTTGATTTTGTTAAGCCTAGGTTTGGTAAACGTATCTCTAGGAAGATGGCTGAGTATGAAAACACACCTAGAGATTATCCTAAAAGAACAAATAACTTGTCTAGGGGAAATCAAAGAAATTGGAACAACCTAGTTTCACACAAATTAGGTACTGATTTTCAATTACTAAAGAAGGCATGTTATTGTTGTGGAAGCTTTGAACATTTGCAGGATGAGTGCTATAAGAAACCTGCTTGGAACCAGTACACTAGGGTGAACCATAGAAACTTTGGTAGAAAGACTCACCCACATCCCAAAAGAAATATGGTTCCTAGGGAAGTTCTGATGAGAGATGGTACTTCTAGAGTTATCTCTCCTATTGCCCCAAATGTGTCCATAAAGAAGAAAATAGATGACTCTGCTGTTAAGGCAAACCCTGCTGTTAAAGCAAACTCTGCTGTTCAGGCAGACTCTGCTGTTTTGCCTAAAGTTGTGACTGATACTGTTGTGGGCAATCATTTTTATGCTGTTAAAGCCTCAGCTTGCTGGGTCTGGAAACCAAAAGTTAAAGTTTTAGATCATGTTCTCAGACACAGCAGTGCACCAATGCAGTTGAAGAAATTTGACTACTTTGATGCACAAGGTAGATCCAAGTCAGTAATGGCTTGGGTCCCCAAGAGAAACTAATTCTCTTACTTTTTGTGCAGGGCAATCTACAAAAGGAGCTAAAGGACAAATGTATTTTTGATAGTGGATGCTCTTCACATATGACTGGAGACCAAAGCAACTTGGAGAATTTTGAAGCTTTGGATGGTGGTTATGTGGCCTTTGGGAATGATCCTAAAGGAGGTAAAATAGTTGGTCAAGGCATCATCAGAACTGGAAAGTTGGATTTTGAGAAAGTGTATTTGGTGAATGGTCTCAAGTTTAATCTTTTTAGTGTCTCACAAATGTGTGACAGGAAGAATTTTGTTCTTTTTACCGACACTGAGTGTCTTGTTTTGTCTCCTGACTATAAGATTCCTGATGATAAATTGGTGCTTCTTAAAGTCCCTAGACATGACAATATATATAGTGTGGATATAAAGAATATTATTCCCAAAAGAGACTTAACTTGTCTGTTTGCCAAAGCCACTGTTGATGAATCCAAACTATGGCACAGAAGGCTTGGACACTTGAACTACAAAGCTATGAACAAGTTGGTGAAAGGGAACTTGGTCAGAGGATTGCCTTCAAAGGTCTTTGAGAATCCTGAAGTTTGTGTTGCTTGCCAAATGGGAAAGCAACATAGAGCTTCCTGTAAGTCCAAATTGGTGAATTCTATAACTGAACCTTTGTTTATGTTGCACATGGACTTATTTGGACCTACATATGTGAATAGTTTGAATAAAAAGATGTATGGATTAGTGGTCACTGATGACTTTAGTAGGTTCACTTGGGTATTCTTTTTAGCTACTAAGGATGAGACTGCAGGCATTCTTAAGGCTTTTATTACCAGGATAGAAAACCTATTTAATTATAAGGTCAAAGTCATCAGATGTGATAATGGAACTGAATTTAAGAACAAGGTGATGAATCAGTTCTGTGAGGAAAAGGGTATAACTAGACAATTTAGTGTAGCTAGAACTCCTCAGCAAAATGGTGTGGCTGAGAGAAGGAATAGGACATTAATTGAAGCTGCTAGAACTATGTTGTCAGAGTCTAAGTTACCCACTATCTTTTGGGCTGAAGCAGTCAACACTGCTTGCTATGTGCAGAACAGGACTAAGATAGTTAAGCCTCATAACAAGACCCCCTATGAGTTATTGCATGGTAGAAAACCTATGATAGGTTTCTTAAGACCATTTGGGTGTCCTGTTACTATATTGAACACCATTGATCACTTAGGAAAGTTTAGTGAGAAAGCAGACATAGGTTTCTTTGTTGGTTACTCTACTGAAAGTAAGGCTTTTAGAGTTTTTAATCAAAGAACTGGGCATGTAGTTGAAAATTTACATGTGACTATTAGAGAAACCACACCTAATGTTGATGGAAAAGGACCTGACTGGATGTTTGATATTGATTCTTTAACCAAAAGTATGAATTATCAACCAGTTGTTGCAGGTACTACTAACATGTCTGCAGGTACACAAACTAACCCTAATGCAGGTACACAAGCAAAGAAGGATGGATCTGCAGAAGAGTTTGTGTTGATTGAAAAGTGGAAGTATGATCAGTATTTCTCACCAACAGTTAAAGAAGGAAAGAGTTCAGATGGTGATGCTGTACAAAAGGAAATACCAAAGGTTGATGCAGAAGGTGATGTTGAACCTGCTTATGATGATAAGGAAAGAAATGTAGAGTCACAAGTTGATGGAATTCAAGGGAATAAACCGAGCAGCAGTTCTCTTAACTCTGCTGCCAAGTCTAAACACTCTGCTGTTAAGCCAAAGCACTCTGCTGTTAAGGCAAAACACTCTGCTGTTCAGCTTGGTAACTCTGCTGCTGAACTCAATGACTCTACTGATAAAGATGATGATTCTTCTGATGATATGCCCGAATTGGAAGAAGTATATGTGGATACTGATGATGAAGTTGTTGATGTTTTTGGTGCTGAAGCTGATTTATCCAACTTGGAGACTGACATACCTGTTAGTCCCACACCAACAACAAGAATTCACAAGATACACCCAAAGGAGCAGATTATTGGTGATGTTCACTCTGCTGTACAGACAAGAAGTAAATCAAAAGGGTTGAGTGATTTGCTTGATCAGGGATTATTTGCTCAGACACTTAAGAGAAGAAATAGCCACAAGGATCTACAAAATTGCATGTTTGCCTGTTTCTTATCTCAGGAAGAACCCAAGACCATTCACAAGGCTATGAAGGATGAAAGTTGGGTTGAAGCTATGCAAGAGGAGTTGCTGCAGTTCAAGCTTCAGGAGGTCTGGACATTGGTTGATTTGCCAAATGGAAAAAGGGCAATTGGTACAAAATGGGTGTTCAGATGCAAGAGAGATGAAAGAGGGATTGTTGTCAGAAACAAGGCTAGATTGGTGGCTCAGGGATACACTCAGGAAGAAGGTATAGACTATGATGAGGTCTTTGCTCCAGTTGCAAGATTGGAGGCTATCAGACTTTTCTTGGCATATGCCTCATACAAGAATTTTCCTGTGTATCAAATGGATGTAAAAAGTGCTTTTCTATATGGAAAGATACCTGAAGAGGTTTATGTGATGCAACCACCTGGGTTTGAAGATCCTAAGTATCCTGATAGGGTCTACAAGGTGAAGAAGGCACTGTATGGACTACATCAAGCTCCTAGAGCTTGGTATGACACCTTATCTCAGTATTTGTTGAATAATGGTTTTAGCAGAGGAACCATTGATAAAACATTGTTCATTAAGAAAGACAAAAAGGATATCCTACTTGTTCAAGTTTATGTAGATGATATCATTTTTGGGTCTACAAATAAGGTGTTGTGTGAAGGATTTGAGAAGCTAATGCACAGTAGGTTTGAGATGAGTTCTATGGGAGAGTTGACTTTCTTTTTGGGACTTCAAGTCAAGCAGATGAAAGGTGGAATTTTTATTAGCCAAGACAAGTATGTGGCTGATATACTGAAGAAATTTGGATTTCAGGATGTGAAGGCAGCCAAGACACCTATGGATAAGAATAAACCTTTGCTCAAGGATGAAGATGGGGTAGAGGTTGATGTGCATCTGTACAGGTCAATGATTGGCTCATTGATGTATCTGACTGCTTCAAGGCCAGATATCATGTTTTCTGTGTGTGCCTGTGCTAGATTCCAAGTGTCTCCAAAAGTTTCACACTTGGAAGTAGTCAAAAGAATTTTTAGGTACCTAAAGGGTCAACCAAAATTGGGTCTTTGGTATCCTAATAATTCACCATTTGACTTGATAGCATACTCAGATAGTGACTATGCTGGAGCTACTATGGACAGAAAATCTACTACTGGGGGCTGTCAGTATCTTGGTCATAGGCTGATCTCTTGGCAATGTAAGAAACAAACAGTGGTGGCTAATTCGACTACTGAAGCAGAATATGTTGCTGCTTCTAGCTGCTGTGGACAAGTGCTCTGGGTTCAGAACCAATTGCTGGATTATGGGTACAATTTTATGAACACAAAGATTTTTATTGACAACAACAGCACAATGTGTATTATCAAAAATCCTGTTTTTCATTCTAAAACAAAACACATAGAGATAAGACATCATTTTATTAGAGATTGTTATGAGAAAAAGTTAATTCAAGTGGTTAAAATTCATACTGACAACAATGTTGCTGATTTACTTACAAAATGTTTTGACATAAGTAGATTTCAGTTTCTTGTTGCTAGTATTGGCATGATCAATCTTTAAATCATTCAACATCTTATCTTTGTATGTTTTTGTAAAATTTTGTAAGGATTTGTGCTGTTGATTTGTCATTATCTTGTGTTTAGTTAAAGTCTGCTGTTTAGTTAGTTTGTTTCTATGCTACTCTGCTGCTATTATGGAATATACTTGTTTTGTGTTTGTTGTTTGCTACTAACCTGTTGCAGATAAATAAACATACACAATCACGTAAAACATTAACAGAGGGAATTCATTGATCATAAAGGCTTCAGTACATAAAGTTTCAATACAATCAAGCTATTCAAAAGACTGTTCAAAAGACATCACAATTCAAAGTGACAAGACCTACATCTTCGCAAAATCAGGCATGACTTTGCTTCGGGGTCCCCTTGTGCCCATGGCATCAAAAACCTTAGGGCAGGGGAGTGCAATGACTACTGGACGAGGAGGTGGAGTTTGTTGCTGACTGGTGGATGGTGCTGCTTTCTTCTGTTGGTTGTTCTTCCTTGGCTCAGCGGGTTTCTTCTTAACTGGACTTGGTTTGGGCTGAGGGATGTGGACGCTCTTTGCAAACTCGGCTGCGGCTTTTTCAAGTTGCTTCTGAAGTTCAGCTGATATTGGATGTTTTGGAGGGATGATTTCCCAAGCACCTTGGTAGTATGTCATATGTTTTGGCCAACCTTGCTGTTTTCCAGGCCAATCAGCTGTTTCGTCATCGCTTGACTCATCAAAAGATGATGGTGTTGAGGGGAGTGAATCGGAGGATGATTCTTCTTTGATCGCTTTTCCTTTGTTTTGTGAGGTGGATGCGTTCTTTGGAAAGTAATTTGCCCAACCACTTGAGTCATCAGATGATGAATCCGAAGAAATTTCGATGATAGGCATTTTTGAGGAACTCATTTTGGATTGTTGTTGAGTTAGGGTTTGGAATTGGGGATTTGTTTTTGTGATTAAGGATTTATGAAGTTTATTGTGGGGTTGGTATGGTATTTAAGGAGGTGATTTTTCAAGATTTTGGGAATGTTGACTTTCGGTCAACACTTTCATAACTCTGCTGATGAGTTTGAAAGTTGAAGGGTCAAACTGAAATATTTTGGCGCGGTCTTAACCCTAATTGAATCAAAAAGGTAACTTTTACCCAATTGATCTCATTACACTCTAATTGCTCCAAACTTACACTCAATTCTCACTCAAACAACACAATTCATATCATTTCACCCCAAACCCACAAATTAAATGGCTCGAAGAACATTTCCGGAAGAACACAATGAGATAGCGTTTCTAAGTAAGGTCACTGCAGCGGATGGATTTTACGAGGTAATGGATTTTCTGAGTTCGTCTAAGTTGAGGTATGCATTAACAGTTGCCCCTACAATTTACAAATCTCATATGCGACAATTTTGGTCAACCGTTAGATTGGATGTCTTAGATGGTGAGGAACGACTAATAGGTAGTGTGGATGGGGAGGACATTGTAGTTAGTGAAACCACAATTAAGAGAAGTTTGAAATTGTCAGGTACCCCAACACCCCCTACTATAACCCCAGAAGTTGTGATGGCTGAACTTGAGTCTTTTGGTTATGAGAGACCTGAGAATAGTGGGACATTTTTGAAAGGTCGTATGTGTCCCCATTGGAAGTTTTTACTGCATACTCTACAACACTGCATGTTTCCTAAGATAGGTGGGTGGAGTGAGTTTAATGCATCTCAGGCAATGGCTTTTGTATGTTTAGCTACAGGGCAACCCTATGATTTTTCTGTCATGATATTTGAAGGGATGAAGAAATTTGTTAAGAAGAAGTTTTACTTATACCCTAGGTTTCTCCAACTTATAATAAACAAACAGCTAAGGGAACCTTTGAGGCATTCACAAATTGAGCCCTGTAGTAGAATGGCCATCAAGATGTTTGCATTTTTGAAGAAGGATGGGAAAGGATTTTCTGGTGTTATTACTCCCCTAACTGAGCATATTTTGAGTGTAGTGGATGAAGTACATGAGGATGAAGAGGCTGGAACACCAACAGCTTCCCATCACACATCCTCATCAACAAGTTTAAGTGAATCATCTTCTACTGAACCACAACCTATCCAATCACCTAGGAATTCACAAAATGAGAACATTGTGCACCCTCAGGCCAATGTTAGTATGGTAGCAGATGAGGCTGGTACAGGTGGTGGTGGTACCATGATGGAAGAGGCTGGCACTACTGTTTCCAATTTAGTAGTTGAACAGGACAGTGCTAACATACTTAAGACCTCAACCATGGCAACATCATTTGTAGAAGGTTCTCAGGAACCTGACACAACTGGTGGTAACCCCAGCCAAATGGATTTTATGGGGGGCTCAGATGTTCATCCTAGGGATGAGACTGAGTTTATGTCCAAAGATTCACCTCTCAGAGAAGGTAACACATCTCGAAGTGATGAGGACAGAGATGAACATATTGAATTGATGGACACTTATGTACAAATGGACATTGCAGATGATACACCTCTCGGACCAGGTCACACAGGTCGAAGTGTTGATGCTAGAATTGAACTTGAAACTGATGATTTGACGGCTAACATACCTGTACAAAATGACAATTCCAATGATCAACCTCTCGGGTCAGGTTACACAGACCGAAGTTGTGAGGATATCATGAAACAATTGAAAGAATTGACGGAAAAGTGTACAAATTTGTCAAAGGAGGTGCTTGATCTGAGAAAAGAGTTAAAGACAGTCAGAGCTACTCAAGGTGCTGAAATTAGGAGGCTTAAACTACGGGTTACACACCTTGAGGGGAGGCTTAAGAAGAAGTCCAAACCAGGTTTGGGAGAGAATGCTTCCAAACAGGGGAGGAATGATCAAGAGGCTGTTGTAAATGATCAGGAGGTTGTGATGAATGATGCTGAACAAGAGGATGTGATAGGTTCAGGGGAGGTAGAAAAGGATGTTACAAATGATTCAGTGGAGGTTGAAATTGAAAAAGACTCTGTTGTTGTTGGTAATGAGAGTGTAAAGGATGACTCTACTGATGTAAACAACTCTGCTGATGGGTTGAAGGTTTCTGCTGAAAAGACTGAGCAGAGTGCAAGTGTAAAAGACTCTGCTGGAGTAACTGATTCTGCTGATTCAGATGATGATCAGGTGACCTTAGCTCAAGTATTGCTAAATATGCACAAAGGAACTACAACATCCACACCATCACAAAAACAACAACCTGTTGCTGAATCTGCTGATAAGTCTAAAAGAAAACAAAAGTTGACTAATGAACAAGATCAAATTGCTCAGGATGAAGATTATGCTAGAAGAGTTGCAGCTGAAGAAGCAAGAGATCAGCTTGAACTTATGGAAAGTTCTTCATTTAAAAAGGTTAATCAAGAAGAGTTTGATGCACAACTACAGTATTTTGTTGACTCTGATATGATTGTTAGAGGAGAAGCTTTCTGTATATCACATGATGAGCAGTTGGATAGCAATGAAAAGACAAAAGAGCTTGCTGAGTTTATTCTCAAGAAGAATGGATTAGCTAAATGGGAAGAGCTAATTAAGAGAATAACAGAAGCACAGAAGCATGGTTACAAGGGAAAGTCAACTTCAAGAAGTGCATTGGTGAATGACATGAAATATTATTTGAAGAATGCTAGAGGCTATCAGATGAAGGATTTCAAAGGGAAGTCAGGTCATTTCATTGAAAAGGAATTTTATGAAACATATGCTAGGCTTAATCCTAGAAAGGTTTCTGAAAAGAAGAGTAAGCCAGAAGATGGAGGATCTGACAGTATGAAAGCATCTGGAAGTGAATGTATTTTGGAGAATCAACATGATAAGCAAACTATGGAGGTTGAAAGGAAAGAAGTTAAGGAAGTCATTGGTTATAAGAGGACTGGTATAAGAAGAAAGATGGATACTAGAAAGAAAAGAAAAGTTCAACCTGAACCTGAACCACAACCAGTACCTAAATCACAACCAGAACCTGAGATAATCAATGCAGTCCCCTTATCCATAAAGTATCCAATTATATCTTATACTGCTGATGTGTTTGATGTCTGTGATGCTTCATGGGAGGTAATGAGATCAAATTTGAAATGTGAAAAATATGTTAGATTTGATAAGATATTGGAGTGCATGGATAGAGAGGATATTGTAAAACTCTGGGAACTTTACAAAGAAAGATATGGTGACAAGAAACCAGAGTCAGTACCTGAAAGAGTACATTATCTTTGGCTAAGTAACATGTTTGAGCCTGATGCAATGTATACTGAATGGATAAAATTAAGAAGGTCAAAGAAAGTTGTTAAGTGGCACTTATATCAGTCATGTGGAGTACATGAACTGATTGGAGATGATGGACTTGGTGTTTACATGTTGGTGGAAAAAGATTATCCTTTCTACAACAATGTTGATGTTCTCAATGATATGATGCAACCTGGTAAGTTAACACTTCAAAGACCATGTGATACAGATCATCAAGCAACAGAACTGATTGAGAAATACAAACAGTTGCTGGTATCACAAGTTTCAAAACAGTAAGGTGTTTGGAAGCATCCTCCTGGTGGTTATCTGGGATTAAGGAAACTTGATGATTTTTGGAGAAAAATATCAAGTTTAGGGGAGGATTGTTGGGTCTGAAATGCTGCTGATTGGAGAATTACAACTCTGCCGAATAGTTATGTAACTCTGCCGATTAGCACAAGAACTCTGCTGATTTGATAACTCTGCTGTTTTGGTATAATAGGCATATTGTAACTCTGCTGCTAGCTCACGAGGACTCTGCTGCTAGAAGGATTATTCTATTGCTTGTTATTTATGTAAAGTACGTTAAGATAAGTATAGAAAAGATACGTATGAATATTTTACTTGTATAGGAAGTCTTGTAAACCGACTAGGACTCCTTACGCTATAAAAGGAGGTTCTAGGGTTAGAGTTAGATGTCGATTGATTAATCATCTTAGCATACGTATTATTGTTTTCACTTCAAGGTTTCTTGTAACCCTATTGCTATTCAGAGCAATCGTATTAATATATTGAAGTGTTGTTTGATAATTTGTTTGTGATTTCTTCTTAAGATCAAATATTAGTTTCCGCATAATATTTGATATACAGTTTCTATACCTATTACTTTAGATTTATCTAAGGTAATTAACAAGATCGTGAAGCTCAACTGGGATCAACACTCCCATCCCAAATTCTCAATGCGCAGACTGAGGCAGTAAAAGAAGAAAATATTCAAGCTGAGAATTTAAGGGGCATGGACAAAGTGTTTGAACTTCATCCTAATGGAACTCGTTGTATCAAGAATCGAAGTTGGATTCCACTCTTTGGTGATTTAAGAAATGTGATTATGCACGAATCACATAAGTCCAAGTATTCTATTCACCCAGGATCTGAAAAGATGTACCAGGATCTCAAAAAGCTTTACTGGTGGCCAAACATGAAAGCTGACATTGCAGAGTATGTCAGTAAATGTTTGACGTGTGCACGAATTAAGGCTGAGCATCAAAAACCATTTGGTTTATTGACGCAACCTGAGATTCCTGAATGGAAATGGGAAAGGATAACTATGGATTTTATCACCAAATTGTCTAGAACGTCAAGCGGATACGACACCATTTGGGTCATAGTTGATCGCCTTACTGAATCAGCTCGCTTTTTGCCGATCAAGGAAACTGATGAAGTAGAAGATTTAGCCAAGATATATCTAAAAGAGATAGTCTCTCAGCATGGAGTGCCGGTCTCCATTATTTCTGATCGTGTTTCTCGTTTCACGTCAAGATTTTGGGAGAAACTCCAGGATGCTTTGGGTACTAATTTAGATATGAGTACGGCTTATCATCCCCAAACCGACGGACAGAGTGAGAGAACCATTCAAACGTTGGAGGATATGCTTAGAGCTTGTGTGATAGATTTTGGCAAAGGATGGGATAGACATCTACCTTTGGCAGAATTCTCGTACAACAATAGTTACCATGCAAGTATCAAAGCAGCCCCGTTTGAAGCACTTTACGGACGAAAGTGTCGGTCACCCGTCTGTTGGGCAGAAGTCGGAGAATCTCAACTTACCGGACCAGAGATAGTCCAAGAGACTACCGATAAGATCGTACAAATCTGACAACATCTGCAAGCTGCCCGAGATAGGCAGAAGAGTTACGCAGATATGAGACGAAAACATATGGAGTTTGAAGTGGGAGACAGAGTAATGCTGAAAGTGTCACCATGGAAGGGAATGGTTAGATTCGGTAAACGCGAAAAGTTAAATCCACGATATATTGGACCATTCGAGATTCTGGAGAGAATCGGTCCAGTAGCCTATCGTCTTGAACTTCCTATAGAACTTAGTAAAGTTCATCCCGTCTTTCACATCTCTAACCTAAAGAAATGCCTATCCGATGAAACACTTGTTATTCCTATGAAAGAGCTTCGTCTCAATGACAAGCTTAACTTTGTAGAAGAGCCTGTGGAGATCATGGATAGAGAAGTCAAACAACTCAAGCGAAGTCGTGTTCCTATCGTCAAGGTAAGATGGAACTCCAAGAGAGGACCAGAATTTACCTGGGAACGAGAAGATCAAATCCGGGCAAAGTACCCACATCTTTTTCCAAACTCTTCGACCAACACAGACTGAATCTCGGGACGAGATTCCTTCAACAGGGGGATACTGTAACCACTGCGAAAATCTCATCTGGTAACACATTATACTCAACCATTTTTCACATATAATTTTTTTTTATTTACTTGCCTGAGCGTAACCACTATCTTATGTGACGTAACTCACATCTATGATAAACGTATTCGCACGCGACCTAAACTTGACCTATTTTATGTTTATAAACATTTCCCTTGTCAAGTATAGTAACTTAACAAATTACCATTTGCCACTTTACGTTAATTCGTTAACATACTAGTTTAACTAAACTATTTTCACCCAATATAGTTTCTATGAGACTTTAAACCACTATAATACCAAAAATAGTTAACGAAACCCTAGAAATACCAAAGTATAAGTTACCTAAGTAAAGTACAAGTCACTAAAGCATAAAAACCCTAATTTCACTATAACTCCCGGTAAAACCCTAATTTCACAGAAACTATTATTTATTTACAAACCTTAGTTATTATTTTTATAAAAATATTAAGTATGAGTCCTTTAAGCTAAGGTACAAGTCATTTAAGCATAAAACTTAAATGAAAATAAAAACCTTATAAAAACTTCAATAATAGTTATTTAACTTACGTATTATGTAATATTTTCAAACAAAAAATTCTAAAAATAATTTATTAAGTTATTTAACATATGTGCAACTCCTTTAACTCAATGTACAACCCTTTAATGCATAAAATCTAAAAAACTCATTAATATGTATTTAAAGCTTAATAAAAATTACATAAAAATTATATAAAATTAAGAAATAATTAAAATTATATTTTTCTTATTTTCCTAACCCTAGTACAAGTCTTTCTAGCATAAGGTACAACCATCTAAAGCACAAAAACTATTTTTCTCTATTTATATAGAATTCGATATACATGTAAATGTGTCAAATAATTTTAGAAGCCATTTCTAGCTAAACCCTAAACCTAGAAACCCTAGTTTACAAACCAACAAAGCCTATGTACAACTTCCCTATGCACAATTCGACACCAACTAGCCTAGTTATTTCACCTAGTTTGATCCTAACTTTAAACTAACTAAACTCTAGGAATTCTTAAGCCCTAAGAAGCCATTTGTATGAATCCTAAGCCTCCAACACCTCCCTCTTCTAGAAATGATACACATGTGTGATATGTAACTTTCCACATCACCTCAACCCTCCTCCTTCCCTTGTGGCGCCTCAACAGCCACACACCTCACCTCACTCACTCCCATAACAGCCCTAGAAGTCACATGAAAACCCTAATTGCTTCCTATAAATAGAACAAACCCTAGAAAACCCTAAACTTCCATCACCACCATACGAATCAATCATCACAGCAACCCACAACCCAAACCTTGATTCCACACCACTAACCTAAGTTCATTTAAGCCTAAGAAAGCAGTAGAAGGAAGCTAGAACCCTAGGAGAGATCAATTCAAACCGTAATATCTATATTTTGTCTTAATCGAACATATTAAGCAAGGTATGTTTCTGGCCTTTTTACTTACTTTCCTATACTTATTTTGTTCCTAAATAAATAATAGAACATGTCTTCAGTAGTGTTATAACCCAGAATTAGTAAAATTTGAGTTTTGTTTATAAAAACTTAAACCGAACCTATTAAAACAAAAACTTATGAAATGAAATTCTAAAAAGCCTAGGAACATAAAAATGGTTTAAGAGTACTTTAAACATGTTAGAATAACTAAGTATACCATAAAAACAAGAGGTATAAAAATCGGATTTCAAGAAAACTAAGTTTTCTTTTCTTTTTTTTTCTTCCTGTCGACCAGCAGTAGGTCTGCTGCTTTGGTCTCTAAATTCGCATAGTAAACGTATCTTTAAAAATCTAGGATTTGACATGAAAAAAGTACACTGAAAGGGCTACACATAGGAAAAAGAATCACCAATTTTTGTTAAGAAACGAGTGAGAACGAAGCATGTTTTGTGAGTTCATTTTCTGTGTCGAACAAACCCTAAGTTACAACCTTTCAAAATTTATTCTAAGGTCGTGAGTTCGAACCAAGCTATGATCTTTTGCAAAAATACTCTTAAAACACTTATACATGTTTTGGCTAAGGAGTCATAAATGGTCTCGTTTTAAATCGTATGTAATAAATTGTTTTTGTGAGGTAAGGATGTCGAATGGAAATGTTTAGGAGTCTCAAGGGCTGTTTTTGCCAAAGCTCTAATAAACTTTGTATTTTGGACTAGTTTTGCAGTCGAGTAAAAACCTAGGGGTGTAAACTGTCATTTTTGAAACTTAAGGGTAGAAAGTGTAATTTAACTAAAGTCCAAGGGTAAAAATTATCATTTTCAAATAGTTAAAGGGTGAAAGTTGTCAAACTATGAAATTAGAAGGTTTAAAGTGAAATTTTCTATAAAAACTAAATATTAATAATTATATTATTAATATTATTAAAAACGTTATTATTAATATTATTATTATTATTAGGAATTAAAAACCTAATACCGGAACTGAAAACATAAACGGAAAATAAAACTTATATATTCCAAAACAATTACTGAGAGCTTGACACACCAACCCAGGTAGCGTGCCGGAGACGTTTATCAACTTTGTATAACTTTGTATTTCATCCAGACTACCAGGTTAGTTCATAGTCCCACTTTTTACTACGTTTTTCTAAACTTGTGGGGAGATACATGCTACAAACCGAACACAAGTATTTTCTGTATGCTTTCCTGATTTGTATTGCATAAGTTTGCTTTTGCCCAAAAGACCCCTATATCATGGACCTCTAATCACCTGCGGGTGAGCGCGAATAATATGGATAGATCTATTGGGTGTGACGACCCCTTTGTGTTACCGTAACGTAACCAAATGCATTTTATTTGAGTTAAATAAAGAGACTGGAAATCTCCTACTCGGGGGGCAAGGTTACCTACATATAATTATGGGGTAATTTATATCTCATAGCTTATAACTATGAAGATAACCTGTTAACGTTTTGCGTGCCATGAGATTTAATGCAATATATATACTTTACATTGCAGTATTACTGATTTCTCTTACATAGCTTGTGTTCAAACCTATTACAACTGAAAACACTATGGATTCACTCAACCTTTGTGTTGACTTTTTAAGCATGTTTATCTCAGGTGACTAAAAGGCATGACTTGGCACGGAGTGGCTGTGGACTTTTTTCTTATAACAAAAGTGTCCACTTTGTTATCATTCAAAGAATAATGTATTTTTATTACTTATTTACAAAACTTCCCTCTGGGACCTATCCTATGTACTCTGTAAATAAATGAATGATAACAATTTTATTTAAAAACGTCTCTTTTTGAGTCGTTTTCTATACTCATGACTGTGAACCATGAAGTAATACCCCCAACTTATATTCCGCTGCGTATATCAAAAAACGGGGGTGTTACAGATACCCCCGAAAGGGCTTACACCGACACACCGAAGTGCACCCACGATTCAGTGAGTCACTAGAGATCACCCCACGACTGTAGACCGTTTTGGAACTAACACTAAGCATAACCCACTAGGGATTACCGAAGTGGCCTGCTGTCAGGGCTGTTTGATGTTGACCCTGGTAGGTTTTCCATTCAATCACTGAGAATCACATTTGTGGTTTCTCTCATGAATGTTCTCGGCAGATTGATAAGATCTGCGTAGGACTCTTCTTAATTTTACAACAGGCGTCCATTAATGTAGAACAACCAGTGTAACGCTAAGTGTTCCTATGAGATCTTTTGTTGTATCTCTTGGCTCTAGACTCGATTAGTGCTTATTTGTTTGGTCGTCGGAGGCGTGGAGTAGAGTGCCTCCTTTTCAATATCAACACATCTCGGAGTGAGAGGTTGATAGATTATGTAGGGATCTCCGTGTGAAATGAAACAAGTGTCTTTTGAGAGACACCTGAGTGGCTAGAAGGTTTAGTGTAGTGCGTCACTGGGTCCATAACGGCTTAATCTTCAATACCGGTGTTACCGTAGTAACAACCAGTAGCATATGTATTGAACCCGGTTTCTACCCTAAGGTTGAACAATTTGGAGGGCTATTTCTTTTCACCCTTTTCTTTACTTTTCTTTTAATTCTTCAACCCTTTCTTTCTCCTTTCATTTCATTATTCCTTTTTTCTCATAATACCTAGGACTTTCTAGTTCTAAACTATTGGGATTGTCCTTGGGTAGATCCCTCCGGCTTTGGCGGATCATAGGACGGTTATTCCTAACCTTAGTCACCTTATAACTCCATGACTAACCTATTATCGCCATAGACCAAAACCTTTTGAAAGTCTCTCAAAGTGTTTATGATTGTAAAAACATATTTTGTTAACACTTTGAAAGTTTTGTGATTTTCAAAAATACTCCCCCTCAATATGTGCTTACAAGTGTTTAAAGTAAATTTGCAAATGTCAGGTAGAGTTAGCACTTTTGAATTGATTGATTTTCAATGAACCTGATCGTTGCGAGACACGCTTGCATCACTAGTTATACTAGCTTGAAATTATTACCCGTCGAGATCAGATTCAAGGAAAATCGCTCAAAATTGGTACATTCTACTCAGACATGTCCTTCGCGAGACACGCTTACATCACCAGATAAACTGGCTTGAAATTATTACCCGTCCCGGACATGTCTTTTCGATTAGCTATCATCAATTCGAGGGTCAATTCTGAGTCGAGCTCTTGTGAGATTACAACTTTTCATTTACCATATTTTAATCATCACTTATTCTCCCCCTCAAAAATAGCATACTCATGTTGTTTTTGGAAAACATTAGATTAAAATATGCTCTTTTTGAGGTTTACGGGAAGAATTTCAAGAACTTTGGTGTCAGAACAAAGATTTAGTTTGAAATAATCCCCCTTAACGAGGGAATACTTGTCCTTATGAGCAGAATTTTGAAAAACTTAGAAAAATTCTGGTTTAATTCTACTCATAAGTAAGAAGCTTTCGCTCCTTTCTTTACAAATACGGGTTGTGCACTGTTATGTGTGCACAAGCCAGAGCCAAATCTAAACAAATGATGAAAGATTGAAATGAATGTAAACCAAGGATACCATTAGTTTATGCAGGACGACAGAAGGTAAGAATGTTCTAAATCCTTTGACGCCCACCCATATAACTCTCGAATCTCCTCATCTGCTCATGGAACTTGAGCCTTCTATCTATGCGGTCGATGAACTTGTATGCTTGTTTCACATCCCTTCTTGTCCACCACATATGCCTTAACCATCCTACCCTCAACTCCTATCTATGATTCTCCAAAATCCCTTCAAGTTCAGATTTAACCTGTATCAAAGTCTCATTACCGAACTTGTGGATATCCTGATAACCCATGAACCTCATTCTCCTTTGATCTTGAACATACACCAACCCAAATGGTCTGTCCCTGAAGGTATACGGTGTCCTTTCCCCGATCCCTGGCGGTTGAAAATCAGGCTTGACCAAGTTTAGCTTCCTCTGGTAGCTCTCTATCCCAAGATGAACATCCTCAACCCTCTGCCTGATTACGATACTGCGGATGTAGATCAGAAGAGAATTGATGATGTCGTACTGAAGACGACCCGGTAAGTGTTCAAGCTTGCCTTGAATCTTTAGGAGATACATATCTTCAATGTCCTTCAGATTCAGATACGTATAATCAGATTCCTTGAAGGTGTATTCCTGTCCATCTTGTCTTCGTACGGTGATCTTCGTCAGGAAGTTGTACCCATATTTGGATTCAGTTTCAGCACTGACGATAGATAGTATCCGACTCTTGTGAAACACATCCTTGTTAGACGGTTTGGATAGCTTCCACTTGTAGAACCACTTACGCATATCTGGCCAGTGATAGATACCGAGAAGAGCGTCGTCATTATATTCTTCAACTTCTTTGACGAATAGCTCATTAATGTGTTCTTCAAAGCCATCTATCACGTAGGAAGCTGCCGGACACTTAGTTAGCGAGGTAGCATACCGCTTTTCAGGGTCCGTATTACCATACAGCAGATACTCTAAGTCCTTGTTGAAGAAGTACTTCTTGGGTATCTGAAGGTTGTGAGAGGGTCCGATGAGAGGTAAGGGTTTGGAGTAGTCACGAAGATTTAAGGAGTCTGAAGAATCCCAGTTCACGTTCTCGGACATTGCCCTTGCAACCTGTTCCAAATTATATTCGAACTCCAAATGGGAAGTGGTTACTGTCTTGAACTTAGTGAATCCAGCTTCTCGAACCTTCACAATGTCTGAAAGCTCTAACTGCTGAACCCGCATTACCTTTTTAAGACACTTCGTGAATTCCACAACAGATTCGGTAGCAGGAACATCTTCCGGAGTATCAGGATGCACATCCACCATTTGTTCGAACCATGTCTGCTTCGTAGCATCAGGATTTGTAGGTCCACACGAATATGGATCTCTAAGTAGCCTTTAACAACTTAGTAGACGACTTGAATAAATCAAATCAATCTAAGCGAGACTCTAATATCTTGTTTATGCTAATGCGGAATCTTAACACAAACAATGAAGAATACGATAACTAACTTCGTATATTAGATTATCAATAACTAAGAGTTTTTACAATCTTCGTCGTCATCTCTAAACTATGCTTTAGGGTTCCTTTTATACACCAGGGAAACCCTAGATACAAAACTTGCTAAAGGATCTACATATCTTTTCTAAAGATAACTTCGAATCCTTTCCTAACTTATCTCTAACAAACTTCTAAATTACATAACCAGACTTAACTTAATAAGTCAACCGGACTTAACAATGTTTTACTCTACCAGACTTAATATTGTACTACCAGACTTAATAATACAAAATACACTAACAGACTTAATTGTGTACGCCACCAGACTTAAATCTGTTTTCCCATTAAGTCTCCTCTTGATAATTCCCAACAATCCTCCCCTAACTTGATCTTCATGCTCTATGAACTTCAAGTTTCTTCTGAATAAGCTTCTGAGGATTTAATCTTTAACTCTTGGAATTATCTTATCTTCAAAAACACTTTGTATCAGCAACTTTAATCTTGATAATTTTTCCACCATCTGATCTGATCTTTGCAGCATCCATCTGATACAATCCACTTGATCTTCACAGCAACCATGACTACTTGTACATCAATTCAGTTTAAGTTTCATACTATTCTCATCACTTCCAGGTGTGTTAACTCCTGTGAGAGGTGAATCATTGAAAATTAATGGATTTGATGTCTCTTTACCAATAGCCATTACTACTAGAGTAGCCAATGTTTGGTGTGTTAGACCATGGTACATTGATAACCATATGATTTTTAGTAAATCATCAACTATCAACGGATTTGTTTTGTCTTTACTGAAAGCCGTACCCTTTTGGACTAGTCAATCCTTTGATGGAATTGCACCTTATCATGGTGAATTGATTACCATTTATGGATTTCCACAGCCTTTACCACAAGCCATAATCTTGTGGGCTAGTCAACTCTTCACTATCTAAGATATGGTGAGTTGAATACCATACAATTTTTGGTAAATTGCCAACCATAAACGGATTTGGAATATCTTTACCTGTAGCCGTTTGCTCAGGATTAGTCAGTCCTTGTGTGTATTAGACAAGGTGGACTGATGACCTTTTGTTGTGTTAGTGCTATGCACCTTCACCAAGTAGGAAGTTCCAATAGTCCTACTTACAACTTATGAAAATTCTTTCAAACACTCTCAATCCAGCAATGTCTCCTTCAGAGACTGAATCTTGATCAAATCCAAAATCCTTTCATAAACTTCATATTTCTTGTCTGCATATAATTTCCTCTCCAACATTTTCTTGCAGACTTCAGGTGATAAGGGATACTCAACTTCTGCAAGCATATATATGTTAGCATTAACCAAAGACAGACAATGTACTTGGCATCTATCATAATATGCCCATCTAATCATTCTTTGTTGCTCAGGCAGCTTCCAGATCTCATCTTCCTTAGAAGGTGGTTCAAACATTATTTTCAAGTCTCCCCAAAAGACTCTTTCATATTCTTCCTCAGGGACATTATCTCCATGTTTAATGTTCACCAACTTATACAACTCAATGAGATCTTCCCTGACAATCTTAGCTGGCTTCTTTGAGCTTTCAATAGTTCCCATAGTAACCCCCTCAGATGAAGGTTCTTCTTCTTCTGACTCTTCTTCTTGAATTTTCTTCTTTGACTTACTTTTTCTAGCCATACTCTTTCTTCTGTTAAATGTCAATATAGGCTTTTTCACTTCCTCTTTTGATTCAGTTGCTGCTTTCTCAGTCTCAGATGCTTTCTCTTTCTCCTCATCAATTACCTTTTCTTTTACTTTCTCAGCTTCAACATCTTGCACAGTCTTTGTCACTTTCCTGAAACTGTGTCTCAAGGAATCTTCATAATCCACTGGTTTATAACCATGATCCCTTTGATAAGCTCTTTGATACATTTGTAGAAGATCTTCATATTATTTGCCACTCATATGCTCCGAACTTGAATACATCATGTTCATCAAATACATCTTCATACTAAGCATCTGTTCTCTCTTAGTCATCTTCTTTTGAACTTTGGTTTTCTTCTGAGTTTGTCTCATTACAAACATAAAATCTCCCAAAGTTTCTTTACTTCTTCTGATATTGATGAACTCAGCTAGTTGTTTAGCTTTTTCTTCTATAGTCAACCCTGGAGTTGACTTAAGTTCTTCAAGTTTTGCTCTTAGTTCATCATCTCCTTCAATCAATTGCTCTTCTGCTACTCTCCTAGCATACAACACATCTTGCCTTTCCTGTTCTTTTTCCTTTTCCAACTCTTCCTTTTCTTGAGCTTTTATCCTTTCAATCAAAGCTTGAGATGCTTGATCTTGTCTTTGCTGTAGTTTTGACTTCTTTGTTTTAGGAGATTCAACAAAAATCTCCTTTCCTTTTCTCTTTTCTTCAACAGACTTATCATCAGACTTATCATCACCAGCATTATCACCAGACTTAGTCTTCTCCTTATTAGAATGAACCCCTTCATCTTCACTTTCTTCAATCCTTAACTTTCTCTTTCTCTGCTTCCATTGTTGTTTAATCTTGCTAAAAGATTGAGCTAAGGTCTCTGCTGCTTCCCTTGTTTCTGGACTTACATCCTTAATACCAGCAGACTTCTCTTGTGAAGGTGTTCTAAAACTTTCTTCTTCACCAAAATTCCTCCCCTGTTTGGAAGAATTTTCATCCCCTTCCTCAACACTGAAGTGAACCCCCTTATCTTTAAAAATGTTTTCCAATTTCTTGACCTTCTTTACCAAAGTGAGAATAGCTCTATTCTTAGCATTGTTTGCCTTCTCCAAAGCTGCTATTCTCTTGACTAAGGTTGGAACCAGGGTTAAAAGGTCTTCCACAGACATTTGACCAGATTCCTCCTCCTGTACAGGACTTGGAACTTGGGTAGGCTGTGTTGAGGGTGTAGGAGATGGTATAGGTGTAGGTGTTCTGATTGGAGATGGTGAATGACTTGGGTGTGGTGTGGATGACTGAGTTGGTTCCTGTGCATGCTCTTCATGAGTTGGCTCTTGTGCAGCCTCAGATGTACCTGCAGGGTTAGTAGTGCCACCAAGCATAGCAGGCAATAAAGGCCAATGGGCCCTACTAAAATTTCTTTTCATGTTTGCAAAAATTTTTGGTGTAAAGCCCACACTGAGATATGGCAATTTATCCTCTGTTTCAAAGTTCAAGATCATTTGTATAAATCTTGGGTACATTAAGAACCTAGATTTTTCCTTTTTAAAATTTGCAACCATGCCATCAAAAATCAATTTTGAAAAATTAAAAGGCCTTCCAAGTGCAAGACAGACCAAGGCAGAAGCAATGTTGCTTCCAAACTGATCCCATCCTCCACTTTTAGGACTTAGGCAATGGAGCAAGTGGTGTATCAAAAACCTCCACTGTGGTGTGAAGTAGCTTTTCCAAAAAGTAAAACTACCATCAATGGGATATCTTATAGTGTTCATACCCTCAAACAAATCATCATTAACCAAAATATATTCCCCTAAAGCATCACCCAATTGGAGACTACTCCGAATGGAGGTTTCAGTAATTATGAAGTCATGTGAGTCAATGGTTGCCCTTAACTGTGGTGTACCATCAGCAAGGGTTTCATAGTCACAGACCCCCAAAATTGCCTAATAAGAGATTCATAAATAGTGGGATTAGCAGATAAAGCGTACCGAAGATTTGAATCTCTCAAGAAATCAACTATTTCCTCAAAGCCATCACTCTGATCTGGTTTCTTCAAGAATCCGACCTGGTTATGCTTGTCAACAAACTTAAGTGAAGCCATAGATGAGAAATTGATTAATTGCTGGTTGTAAATCGAATTAGGGTTCAAGTGCTGGTAGTTAAAAATAGAGTAGTTTGGTCCGAAAATCAAGAGATTTAAAATTGGAAGTAAATAAGAAATAAAAATAAGAGATTAATGAAAGTTTATCCTCATATACTTATTTCCCTCGAAAAATACGCAACGTCGTATTTGATAATAAAAATTCTGATTTGACAGACCAGACCTAACGGTAAAAAAAAATTTATACTTCCAGACCTAAATTCGGTCAACCAGACTTAAGCAAGTGACTCACCAGACTTAACCAAGAATTTGACTTACACACTGAGCAAGCACTAACAAAGCATCACATTATCACCAATCCAAGTTTTTCCTGCAAAAGCTAGTCCAAAGCACCAAGAAACACCAAGAAAAATATGGAAATAATTGTACAAAAAAAAACTACAAACATTAACTACCAGATTTAAAACTTAAAGCTACCCGATTTAATAAAATTTAAAATCCTAGTTAACGAATTGAAAACCAATTTTTTTTTTTTTTTTTTTTTTTTTTTTTTTTTTAACTTAAAACTAATTACTATAATTAAAATTTACAAAACTATACAAGTTATGGTCAACTCCCCAATGTTACCATAATTAAGTCCTTAATTAATTCCATGCCTGCAGGAATTAACTCTTATACCAACCGACCATTAAATTGCCTTAAACCTTCATTGGCTTTATAAAAAGCCTTAACTCTTCAACTCAATGTCATCACATTCCAGAGAACAACTTTCAAACACAATGAATCCTTCATCGTCCAACATTGTAGAAATCTCATCTGAAAATCCTTCAGATGGCTCTTGTTACCAGTCATGTGCCCAGAGCACCCACTATCAAATATTCCTTTGTCTTCCATGTTCTTCAGTGGATGTTCCTGCACAAAAGTAGAGAAATTAGTTTCTCTTCAGGACCCAAGCCACTGAGGACTTGGGTCTGCCCTATGGATCAACATATTTATAGGTCTTGTATGAGCTTGATCCACCTTTGGTCTTGGATTCATAGGTAAGTGTGTTCTGAAAAGGATCCCAAGACCAATATGCTGGGGACTTAACAGCAGATTCCTCATTTTCCCTTACACACTTGAACTTGAAGCTTGTGCTGTATTATTAACAAAAGGACTCCTCACAGGTGACTTTGGTTTATAAAAATTTGTTCTCTGATTATAAGAATTCACCTGTGGTTTATTAACTGATTGTCTGGGTCCAGAATGATTAAACCACCCAGAATTAACACTTGGCCTCACATAATTAGCATTTTGACCAACAAAACTCACATTTGGTCTACCAGACCTAAAATTTGGTCTACCAGAACAAATATTACCAGAATTAACTTGTACAGGTCTAGTCACAAACTTATTAGCATGATTAATCCTGTTAGCATTGTTCCAAACTGGTTTATTATTTATGTGGTCATTAACACTCTTATTCTTTCTTAGTTCAGCCTCTTTTTGCATCCTTTTCTCATGAAAGTCACAATCCTTAATCAGGTGACTTAAACTACCACACACAAAACACCTCTTAGGACCAAAGGTGTGATTTTTCCTAAACTCTTGTCGCATCCTATCAGGTTTTGGTGACTCTTGATTCTTAACAGACTCCCTAGGAGTTTTCATGTGATTAATACACCTAGGTCTATCTGTATTTGATTTTGATTTTGTCACCACTGGTTCAATCTTTTGGACAGATTTTGCTTTAGAGGATTCTTTTGATTTACACTCTGACCCAGATTCAGATTTCTCAGAGACATCTCTTGTGGATCCTTCACTGTCATTGGTTTGACAAGTGGAGTATTCACTTGATCTGTCATCAAAGTTGTCTGTTTCAGGATATATAGGACCCTTTTTACCATATACAAATAGAGAATCATCAAGGTCTACCTTTTGTACAGGAGTGTAATCTCCACTTAGTGGATGTGGCACTCCTTTAAAGTCATCAGACTTAATGAACCTATTGTAAACAGGTTTACCAACATAATCCTCTTTTGTACATGTGAAAGCTGATTTGTCCATTTATTCTTCATAACTTAACACTTCATCATCTGACTTAATTTCAAAACCTAAGCCAATTTTAGTTGTGGAACTCATTTGGCAAGCTAGGAGCTTATCTTGACACTTAGCAGAGTGTTGCCATATATCTATTTTCTTTTGCAATTCATCTATTTCTTTAACAGCTTTCATGCCTATTCTTCTATATTTTTTAAGTTTCTCATCTTTTTTCATATATTTCATTTGCTTGAAAAGTGAGTTTTTCATTCAAAGTGGCATGTTGTTTTTGTAAGGTGACAATTTGTGCTTCTAATTTTTTAACTGCCTCAGTATAAGCTAGAATTTTTACTTCCTGGTCACCTATTTCTCTCAATTGTTCATCACACACAGACTTGAGATGATTATATGAATCAATGCATATTTTTGAACATAAAGATACCTCATTATTAGTACCAATGGCCATAAGTGCATGATTCTGTACGTCTTCCTCTGGTAAGTGCTTAGTCCAGTTCACATCTCCAGCTTCCAATGTCAGCATGCTCATCTGGTGTCTCTCTTACTTGTCATTCTTTGGGTATCATAACTTCTCTTCCTGTCTTCATCAGCAGACTTCTTTTTCTTGTAGTCTCTAGCAAAGTGCCCATGTTTATGACAATTATAGCACTCAACAGTCCTTCTAGTATACCCCACTTGAGACTTGTTATCAAAACGAATAGGCCTTCCATGCTGCTTTTGGAACCTCTTAACCCGCAGAGCAATCATGGCAATTTGCCATTTAATATCCATCTCTTCTACTTCAGCATCATTGATCTGTTCCAAATCTTCACTGATAAACTCATCATCTTCTTGTTGATAAGAAAAGAATGAATGACGAATCTCATCAGCGACACCTTCAGAAGCAGCTCTTTCCCTTGTACTGCTAGTAGGAGTCTCATAACTATTAGAATTAATCCTGCCAGACTTAACTCTAGTAGTGCTGCTTTTGCCTTGAGAGAAAAAGGCAACATTTGAGGAACTGGAAGATGCTTTAGAATATCCCTTGACTTCCTGTTCAAAAACCCTAAGGTTATTGTACAGGTCATTAGTTGTCATGCTGTCCACTTCATCCGTTATCCTCATAGTCATAGAAACACTTGACCATTCTGATGGGAGTGCTCTGAGGAATTTAAGGTTGACATCTTCCTATGATACTGGAGCACCAAGAGATTCCAATTTTTGCCAGAAGGCGTTGAAAATCTATATAGCCCTTTTCCAGTCCTTCTGTACTAGATATGCTGAAAGTCTCAAATTGTTGCTTGAGAACAGACTTCTGCATTCTCTTTGAGTTTGCATTCCCACCAAAACGCTTCTTGATTGCTTGCCAAATTTCTTTGGCATCGGTCATGTTATGAAACATTCTCAAATGCTCTTTGGGAATAGCCATCATCAGCATAGTTCTTGCCTTTTTCTCCTTTTTAACAGCCCGTATCTCCTCTACAGATACTGGTGGTAAAACTCTAACCGATTCATCTGCTCCAACCGAGACCCTTTTCTTTGAATTGCCTTTCTGAATAACCTTCCAGATTTCACTATCAGTGTATTCCAAGTAATGTTCCATCTCCATAGCCCATATATCGTACTCATCTCTTTTCAGGAGGGGATGTTTTATATTGGATATGGTTGTGGTTGAGGGAATAGTTGGTGTTTTGGAGCTGCTGGTTTCATGTTTCTTTTCATCATGAATGGATTTGTCATTGATGAACTCAAATAAGTACATTTCATTATCATCATTTATCCTATTTATTTGACTTGTTTTATTATATTATATATGAGAATCGATACATTAATGTTTACTTTAGTAATTCTCAGGTAAAAACAAGCATTATGTGAAACTTGGCGATTTTGGACTAATTATGGAGCAAAACAAGCGAGATGTCAAAAGTCTACTGAAATCCAGAAGATGCGCCGTATCTCACTCAACAAATACGACGCAATATCATACTTAGATGAATTCGAAGACCATTTCCTGACTTTGAAGAATGCGCCGCATGCAATTCTGTCATGCGCCGCATATGAAACTTTGGTCAAAGAAGAAGATCAAGCTCGTTCTACTCCAGATACGCCGCAATATACTTCTAACATATGGCGTATCACTATCAAGATTTCACCAGTTACAATCCAAGACAGCTAAAGTACATGCGCCGCATACAAAGATCAAGTTACGCCGCATCTGAAGACGGTGTACGAATATTCCAGAATATATTAATCTTGGACCCCACGCGAAGTTAAGTCATTGCGCCGCATCTATCAACTCAATGCGCCGCATCGATCCCTCAGACAGAAACTATAAATACCCCAAGGTCAGACGAATTTAAGAGACCTTTTGTATAACCCTAGAGCCGAATTCAGACGACCAAGCAGCACAAGACACACCTCAAACAAAGATACAAGAGCTATAAGAAGGTCCTGCATGTATTCAATTCATTAAGTAGTTTTGTTTTATTGTTTTAGTACGCTTTAATTCATCAGGATTGATGGGCTTGTGTCATGTGACTACCGAAGATCATGCACTCCCCTTAATATTGCTTTCCCATTAATTAAAGTTTATATGTTGATGTCTTTGGTGACTTTTATTAGTGCATTGATAACCTCTGTGTCTAGTTGAGTCTTGCTTGGGTCGCCATGCCCCTTCCTCGCCTATTTATTCTAGCGTCTCTAGAAAAGTAGGATAGACATAAGTAATCATTAAGGGTTTACTCCCGATAAGATTAGAGCCAACGAGAAAGGTTTAATTATATATACTTCATATAAAACTAGCAATAAAACAAGTGACAAGTTATTTAATTATCAGGACAGGTCTTCTTATTGTCTCGAGTATCTATCTGTGTACGTGTGTGATAATCGCTGATTCGGGCTCATTAGTTTAGTTTTCTATTTAATTATAACCAAACTGTGCCAGTCTCTCAGGCTGAACCCCCTTGCGTTAGATTAGGTTGTATAACTAACTTAGGATATTAAAATACTGATTAGAATAACTAGATAATACTTCCACTCTTAGTGATCGACACTATGCTTACCATTATATTCATACTGACCGGTACACTGCTCGTTAAGTGTGTGTGTTATTGATAAGTCGGCTAAATATAAATTTAAAACTTGAGTAGGCATTAATACGCTAAACCGCAAATGACACATCACGTGCATCAGTCATCATCACTGCCATGCATGGAGAATTCATCATTCTTGGGAGGGGTTTGATCAGGAGGGATTTCAGTTCCAGTCATGTTGTAGGATGATTTTAGAGAATTAGGGTTTATGATTCTTCAACCTCAAAGTCTCTTTTCAGGCTCTGATACCACTTGTAGGTCCACACGAATATGGATCTCTAAGTAGCCTTTAACAACTTAGTAGACAACTTGAATAAATCAAATCAATCTAAGCGAGACTCTAATATCTTGTTTATGCTAATGCGGAATCTTATCACAAACAATGAAGAATTCGATAACTAACTTCGTATATTAGATTATCAATAACTAAGAGTTTTTACAATCTTCGTCGTCATCTCTAAACTATGCTTTAGGGTTCCTTTTATACACCAGGGAAACCCTAGATACAAAACTTGCTAAAGGATCTACATATCTTTTCTAAAGATAACTTCGAATCCTTTCCTAATTTATCTCTAACAAACTTCTAAATTACATAACCAGACTTAACTTAATAAGTCAATCGGACTTAACAATATTTTACTCTACCAGACTTAATATTGTACTACCAGACTTAATAATACAAAATACACTAACAGACTTAATTGTGTACGCCACCAGACTTAATTCCCATTAAGTCTCCTCTTGATAATTCCCAACAGGATTGACCCATTCCGATGCAGGAAATAAAGCGGCATCCGGTGGTGGAGCAGTAACAGTGGTGAATTTGGGAGGAGCAATATCAGTTTCATGTTGCTCCATTGGGATGTCATGAATAGGTTCAGTGTCGTCAAACGCCCCCGTGTCTTGTGGAACAAACCCCTTAGTGCCAGTGGATTGAGCAGTAGTAGTAGGTTGGGTTCTTGAAGTACCCTTCTTTCTTGGTCGTTTTCCCTTGCTCTTGGCATGATCGTCCTTGTCTGGTTCATCCCGACAACGTTTACTGGGTTTGTCTTGCCTACATGTCTCCCCTTTCTTTTTGGCTCTTTTGATCGAGTTGATCAATGCTCGACGAAGCTCTTTTTCATTCGAATCGTCGGCGATACCTTCGAGCAACTTTTCTTTGTAATATGAAAGTGGTGGATCCGATGGTAAAGTCTGGAGAGTCATTGGCGTGGTTCGAAGACGATGAGCTACAACGCGATCCAGCTTTTTCTTCACATACTCTTTCATGAGACCGGGAATAACTTCAGACAGTTCCTCGCTGATCTATTGAGGTAGAGTGTTACTGATGTAGTGATCACACGCTGTCTTAATGTTGTAGCCTTTGAACTCATTCATATCTCTCTGAAGCGCTTCTAGCTGTTGTTGTTGGGTTGCAAGCTTTTCTTCTAACTTTTTCAGCTTATCACTGTTTTCGGGTAATGGTTCAGTAGGTGTGGCCGGTGGTGGAGTGTTCATGGTGGTGTGAGCAAGTGGTGATGGTGTTTTGGTTTTAGAGGTTTCAACTTCTGGAGATGGGTTCACTGGTGAGGTAGGTATTTGATCATCACCCCGGTTTTCTGTTTCTTCATTACTTTCCTCATCTGATTCATCATTATCCGCATCTGTCTCTTCACTACTTTCAGCATCATCTGTATCCTTTACTTTCTCAGTGTTACGTTCATCTTCATCCATCTCATCATCTGTTGATTTCTCATCATCTTCAGCATCTTTTTTTGTCTCAGTGTTCTCTTCTTCTTTATTCTTATCATCCTTCCTTGTCACCATCGGATTCCGAGTCTAAGGCTGTTTGATCACCGTGGTCAGATTTTGAGTGATCCTCAGACTCAGTTTCTGAACTACCAACAATCTGAATATGTGTAGCCTCTGAGTCCTCTTCTGATTGTGACTCCAATTCATCCTATGGATGTGAAGCTGAGCCTTCACCCTGTTCCTTTCCCCTGTGTTTCTTCTTATCACCTTTGTATTTTGCAATACTCTCTTCTGTTGCCTTTCTTAATTGTTCTTCTTCCTCGTCCCTTGTTGATGGCAGTTCAATCTGCTCATATGATGTATCAGTTATTTTAATGTTTTTACCCTTGCCAGTTCCCAAATCCTTATCAGCCTTAGCCAGTGCGGTTGTGAACCTAAGGATCGATTTCCTACGTTCCTCCCTCAGATCTACCCGTTCTTCTTCTTCCTCCTCTTCCGAAGATTCATCTCGAAGTGTCATTTTCTTCTTTGTTTCACGGGTAATCTTTTTGGTACGCGAAGAGGAAGAGATAACAGTTTTCCCCTTCCGCGACCTCTGCCTCTCGTCGCTTTAGCCCTCTTAGCTGTGACACCGACTTCACCAGCTTTTTCCGCATCATCATACCAGTTATAAGCTTCGGTTGCCTTAACCGGATCAGACAATAGCATGGGAGGAATCCTTGATCCGCGTTTGGTAGTGTTGGAAGCATGGATCCTGATAGTTGAGAGGACGTGATCCATACTTTCCATGTGATAATCTTCGCTTGAGCGTCTATCAACTTCTGGATGCTTATCCATGAAATAGGCGATGACCAATTTGGTGAAGTGAGGAAATGGAACTTTGTAAGCCTTCTTCTTAGTAAACTGTTCATACTGATAGATCATATCGGTCCATATATAGCGAGCAAAGTCCATGTGGTGCAGGTTAATGACACCATGAAAGAACTTGAGGTGTTTAAGTCTAGGGTGTTCTAAACCTGTTTCCTTTCCAGTGATGCAGTGACTTATGATGGTGAAGAGTGTCAACCATGGTTGTGGAATATTCTTTCGGTCGACCTTAGAGCTGGAAGTGAGGTCCTCACTGTCTTCATCATAGCCAATGGCTTTTAAGTTATCAACAATCTGCTGGAAGGTGGGATCTTTGCGGAAAACTCCATTGGGAGTGGACTCTGGTGGAGGAAGACCGAGAATGGTTCTGAGAGTGTCGACACCAAACATGATTCTCTTGTCATTAATGGTAATACCCATCGTCTTCGTATCGTTGCTGATGAACATCTTGTGCCAGAATTGATGCATGTAAACCTCTGGTACACTGGCCGTCTTAGTCATGACGAGGTTGACGAAGTGTCATTTCAGTATCTCAACCATTATCTGACAGGACTTGTGACATTTCAGGTCATCAAAGTCAGCTCTGGAGTTTGACTTGCTGATTTGGCGCTCATCCCCTTCTGGGATCATATCCTTTCTAGCAATGGAAGTCTAAGACATGACTATCAAATGAGTTTCCAGAAAATCAAGATCGTGCGAGTGAATAGCTATGAAATTTTGGCGGGAGTTGTCTTTATGTGTGTGTTTACTGTGAAGATTTGGAAAAAGAAAAAATGATTAAGACATGGGCTTATATAGGCTTAGTTGTTTGCACTTATGATACCTTTAGCCCCTTAACTTTTTTACCCTAGTTTGTTAAAAGTCTTAAAGTGCAAAAACTATAAACAAACTTGACACACTAAGCCCTTGTGATATGAAGGGATACCACATTTTATCCATTGTGATGAGAAATATATATATATATATATATATATATATATATATATATATATATATATATATATATATATATATATATATATATATATATATATTAAGAAAATATGAATATTTACAACATAGTAACCATGATGTGAGACTCGTTTAGCTTTGTTTGAGAAAATTGTCTAAATCCTCTGGAGTCAAACATCGCATACCAATCTGGTGAACTAATCCCACAAATCTTGCGTAAGGTAAGGCTTTGGTGAATAAGTCAGCCAGTTGGTATTCAGTACCTACGAAGTAAAGCTCAATGGTACCTTGTTCCACATGCTCTTTGATGAAGTGATATCGAAGGGCGATATGCTTGGACTTTGAATGCTGCACGGTGTTGCACGAAATAGCAATGGCACTCTTGGAGTCGCAGTATAATGGGATCTTGTTGAACACGTATCCGTAATCCATCAGTTGTGACCGCATCCAGATGACCTAAGCACAGCATGCCGACATGGCTACGTATTCAGATTCTGTTGACGACAGTGATGTACAATCCTGCTTCTTTGACTGCCAAGATACATGTTTGTCACCTAAAAATTGCACTCCCCCTGAAGTACTTTTCCTTGTATCTAAGCATCCTGCATGATCAGCGTCTGAAAAAGCAATTAGTTCAAAACCAGAATCCTTCGGATACCAGATCCCCAAGTTAATGGTTCCCTTTATGTATCGAAGGATTTGTTTAACCTCAGAGAGGTGTCGTTCAGTTGGTCTAGACTGATAGCGGGGGCAGAGATATGTGGCAAAGACTATATCTGGTCGGCTGGCTGTTAGATACATGAGTGACCCAATTATACTACGGTATTTGGTAGGGTCTGTTGGTGTCCCATGTAAATCAGCATCCAGCTTAGGGGATGATGAGGACATCGGTGTATTATAGGTATCACTACTTGACATGCCATGCTTTTTCAAAATTTCTTGTGCATATTTGGCTTGGTTTAGAAAAATACCACGGGGTGATTGATGAACTTGCAGTCCTAGGAAGAACTTCAGTTCACCCATCATGGACATCTAAAAGTTATGTTTCATTAATTTAGCGAAAGCGTTTGAGTATTTCTTATGTGTTGAACCAAAAATGATATCGTCCACATAGATTTGAATAATTAAAATGTCCTCCCCGTGTTTTTGTATGAACAGCGTTGGATCAACAGAACCTTTAGTGAAATGATTAGTTATTAAGAATGCTGACTGTTTATCATACCATGCCCTCGGGGCTTGTTTAAGGCCATAGAGGGCTTTCTTGAGCCGGTAAACATGCTTTGGATGTTCTGGGTCGACAAAGCCGTCTGGTTGTGAGACGTACACTTCTTCCCGGAGTTGGCCATTCAGAAACACCGTCTTCACATCCATCTGATATACAGTAATGTTCTTGTGAGCTGCATATGCCAGAAACATAGGAACGGCTTCAATTCTTGCTACTGGTGCGAAAGATTCCTCGAAGTCGATTCCCTCTTCTTGACTGTATCCTTTAGCTACAAGGCAAGATTTATTACGAATAACCGTCCCATCCGCATCCAACTCATTCTTACAAATCCATTTTAGGCCGACAACATAAACTCCAGCTGATCGTTCTACCAATTCCCACACTTCTAGACGCTTGAACTGATCGAGTTCTTCTTGCATTGACTCAATCCAATTATTGTAAGTGAGAGCTTCCATAATATTTTTTGGTTCGGTTTGACAAACGGTGAGTGCATAGAGACAATTTTCACCGTCCGTTTGTAGTTTCTTGCGTGTCATGATCGGATTATCTGGATTACCAATCAAATTCACTAACGGATGATCCTTAGTCTACTTGTGGGTAGAAGGGTAGTGTTGAAAGTTTTGGTGCATGTTTGACGGATCCAAGTTACTCGTTGAGGACTCGGCAGAATCCGGAATGGTGGGAGCCGGAGCAAATGGATTGAACAGTGCGTTTCCGTCATAGTCTGGTGGTGTGGGCACTTCAGAAGGTGAGATTGGATCTTCAGCTACAGTATTGGTAATAGAGGCTGATTGATCGACTGATGATGATGGTTCCGTAGGTGGTGCATCGTTAGCAACTATTGTAGTCATTGCTGGTGTATCAGGTGCCTGTACTTGAACAGGTATTGCAGCGGAACTGGTGGTTTCAGCAAGAGCACGACTAATGAACGAATCATCAAACAGCGGAGCAAACAGATCTTCTAAGTCTTTACGGTTGAAGGATAGTGGTGCAGCTGAATGATCAGGAAAGTTTAGACGGTTAGAATCGGGTCCTAAGCTGTTATGCTTAGAAGCCATTTCCGTGAGTTCATCGAAATGAGCGTGTATCGTTTCTTGAATTTGACGGGTTCGACGGTTCCAGATGCGAAATCCCTTAGAATTCTCACAGTAGCCAACAAAAATTCCAATATCCGCTTTGGCTTTCAACTTTCCAAGGTCATCACGATCATTATTGTTGGGAATTAAATATTCAAGATGTTTAATATTGGGTTCTAATTCAAGAAATACTCTAAGTGTAATTCTGATGCTAGTATAAAATGGTTTCTGCTGATAATGTTGATTCTGCTGATAGAACATTTCACTCTGCTGATAGTGTTAAATGACTCTGCTGATAGGCTTAACATTCTGCTGATGGATTCTGCTGATAGCGATAGATTGTTCCTGCTGATAGTGAACACTCTGCTGATGAAAGGATAAGATCGAAAAGATATTTATTGTATTTTGGTCAACAATATACGGTAGATAATATCTTACTCCATGTGCTTAGTTAACAAGTTGTATACATAGATACATGTTGTATCTGATGTACAGACACTTAGAAGGATAAGTTAACCAAGTAAGTCGGTCAAGACTTTAAGCAATATGTAAAGATCTTTTGACTATAAAAGAGATCTTAGTTGTGATATTAGTGTAGTACGTTAGAGTTATCAAGTGTCCATGCATGTGTTATTGCAAGAACATTTTAACTGTTAGAACAAACACAAATATATCACAAGTGATAAAAACATAAGATTCAAGGTTGTAACCCTAGTGATAGTTCAAGATCACTCGTATTATTATCTTTAATAATATTGAATCGTTTGGTGATAATTTTTATGTGTTCATTGCTAACTAACAAACATAACAATTCCATTTCCATAAACATACACAACCTTCTAAGTTTGGTTGAGTGAATTCCGCGCACTTAATCATTTTAACACAACATATCATACACACAAAGTTACAAGGTTTAACCACCTTAATCGTGTGTCCAGGATCCTAGCAAGTGGTATCAGAGATAAGGCTGATATTATTGTTTTTAGAAGAAACAAGAAATGGATGTACAAGATGTTCAAACAAATGTTGCTGCAAAGTTGCCCATGATCAAACCCAATGAGTTTGAGTTATGGAGGATGAGAGTTGAGCAATATTTTATGGTTCAAGATTATGCTCTTTGGGACATAATTCAGTATGGTGATTCCTTCACTTTAGGCTATTCAGATGTTCTTGTTGAAGGAAAGACAGTTAGAAAAAGAAATACTGGACCAGTTTCCAATGATGAAAAGATACAGAAGAGAAATGATCAGAAAGCAAGAAACTTGTTGCTTATGACCATTCTTGGTGAGCAAATGCTATCTTTTAACAAATATCTTGATGCAAAAACTCTATTTGAAGAGATTTGTGCATGGTTTGGTGGTAATGAAACTACCAAAAAGACAAGAAGACTTTACTAAAGCACCAATTTGAAAACTTTACTGCTTTTAGTAATGAGTCTCTTGATAAGCTATTTTCAAGACTACACAAGCTTGTAAGTCAGTTAGCTGTGTTGGGTGTTGAGACTGAGAAGGAAGATCTCAACATGAAGTTCTTGAAAAGTCTACCTAATGAATTCCATACTCATGTTATTGTCTGGATGAACAAACCAGAAATTGAAACAATGAAGCTTAATGATTTGTTTAACAACTTTAAAATTGTTGAACAAAGTCTAAAGAAAGGTGGAAACTATGGTGCTAGTTCTGGGAATGCTGCACTCTTGTCAGTTCCTAGTGTTAGTCATTCAAAAGTGGTAGATGAAGTTGAAAGTGTTTCTAATGTTACTTATGGTGGTCCTTCTACTAGTTTACAAAAGGATATTGCTGGACTTGGAGATCCAACATTTTATGCCTTTATAACCAGTCAAGCTAGTGGTTCTCCTTTAAATCATGAAGACCTTGAGTAGGTAGATGGTGATGATTTGGAAGAGATGGATATTAAGTGGCATGTTGCTTTACTTAGCATGAGGGCTAAGAAGTTTTGGCAGAAAACTGGAAAGCTAATTACCATAAATGGTAATGATACTGCTGGGTTCGATAAGAAGAAAGTAGAATGTTTTAACTGTCATAGGTTGGGACATTTTGCTAAAGAATGTAGAAGCCCAAGGAAGCAGGATAATAGGAACACTTGGTATAAACAAGAAAGGAATAAGGAAGTACTAGGTGGAAGAGCCAAAGGCTATGCTGGCTATTGATGGTATTGGATATGATTGGAGCTCTATGGCTACTGAAGAGGATGCACCACCAAATGCTGCTCTTGTTGTCGATGAGATTGCTCTAATGGCTTCTTCTGATTCAGAAGTAGATACCATTCCTACTTGTACTAATTCATGTCCTAATCTTAAAAATTATGAAGACATTAAAAAGAGATTTGATGCTTTTAGAGAAGAGTTAATAAATGCCCTTCATAATTTAGCTAATCATAAGAGGTGTGTAGGAGTTTTAGAAAAACAGATTCTACATTATAAAAAGAATGAATCTACAGTTTACTGATGACTTAAATGCTTTAAAAAGAGGAATAGCATTTAGAGATGAATTACTTAATGATCAAAGTAAACAGTTATCTGAAGTCAAAACTGAAAAAGAAAATGTTAAGGTAACTATAGATACTCTAGCACATGCCTCAGAAGGAATGAATAAGATTTGGGAAGCTCAGGTAATTGATAAAGCTAATTCAGGTGTAGGTTACAAAACTGTTCCCCCACCATATAGAGGTGTTCCTTCACCTCCAGGTGTTGACCTAGCACATACAGGTTTAGCTGAGTTTCAAGAACCAATCATGGAATATGGTTCTAAGACTAGTAAGAGTCTTAAGGTAGCAAAGATAAGTAAAAGTTTAGATAAAACTTTACTTTATCAGGACAAGGTGTCCTTTGCTAAGAAAGGAGAAACTATAGTTGTTGAAGATTGTACAACTGATAGTGATGATGAAGAAGAGCAGGTTATGTCTAAACCTGAAGTGGTTAAGAAAGTAGAAACAAGTGTTTCTAAGGTAGTCAAACACAATACTGATAGGCCTAAATCAAACATTAAGCATGTTAGGCAACCAGTTAGATATTGTGAGCAATATAGAACCACCAACAAGCCCAGAGGTAACCAAAGGAATTGGAACAACCTCAAGTCTAACCAATTAGGTGATGACTTTGCTTTTTATAATAAAGCTTGTTATACATGTGGTAGGTTTGACCATCTTGCAGCTTTCTGCAACCAATGGGTAACTGGGTATGAAAACCATAGAGTGAACCACAAAAGGCAAACACCTAAATCTCACTTTCACTCTAGTTCTAAGAAATCAAACCCCAGAGTAGTCAAAGATAAGTCTATCTCAAAATCTGATCCTGCTGATAGACCAAATGATCCTGCTGCTAGAAAATTTGTTCCTGCTGCTCGACCATTTATGACTATTAACCCAAAATCAACAGCTAAGGGTGCAAAAACATTTTTCAAACATGCACCTACAACTGTTCTAAGGCCCATTCAAACAAAATTAGTGGTCCATAAACAGATTTAGAGACCAAAGGGTAGAATTGAAAAGTTAGCAGTTCCTGCTGCTAAGCAATCAGTTCCTGCTGATAAGGGAAACAGGGCAAATGCTGTTAAGGCCTCAGCATGTTGGATTCTCAAATCCAATGTTGCATCAACAGTCCTCAAAAGATTCAATTATATTGATGCAAGAGGCAGATCCAAGTCAGTAATGGCTTGGATCCCCAAAAGAAACTAACACTCTTATTTGTGTGCAGGAACATTCAAATGATCAGGAAGAGGATCAAGGATACTCAGATAGTGGATGTTCAAGGCACATGACAGGCAACATGTCTTATCTCTCAGATTTTGAAGCTTTCAATAGAGGATATGTTACCTTTGGAGGGGGTGTTCGTGGCAAAATTTCTGGTAAAGGTACAATCAAAACCGGAAATTTAGATTTTGAAGATGTGTACTATGTAAAAGAGCTAAATTATAATCTTTTTAGTGTCTCACAAATGTGTGACAAAAAGAATAATGTTCTTTTCTGTGAGACTGAATGTCTTGTACTTTCTCCTGATTTTAAGATGCCTGATGAAAGTCAAGTACTTCTTAGAATTCCTAGAAAGGGCAATATGTACAGTGTAGACATGAAGAATATTATTCCTACAAAGAATTTAACTTGTCTTGTTGCAAAGGCCACATTGGATGAATCAATGATATGGCATAGAAGGCTTGGTCATATTAACTTCAAAACCATAAATAAAATTGTTAAGAATGGTTTGGTAAGAGGTTTACCTCACAAAAGATTTGAAAATGATCAAACATGCATTGCTTGTCTAAAAGGCAAACAACACAAAGCCACTTGTAAGCCCAAGATTTTTAACTCTATCAATCAGTCTTTGTTTATGCTACATATGGACTTATTTGGACTGTTTCAGTGATGAGCATAATGCATAAGAGATATTGTCTAGTTATTACTGATGACTATAGTAGATTTACATGGGTTTTCTTTTTAGCCACTAAGGATGAGACATCAAGCATCTTTAAGGACTTCATTACAAGGATAGAAAATCAAGAAAGCAAGAAAGTGAAAGTCATTAGAAGTGATAATGGGACAGAGTTTAAGAATAGAGTTATGGATGACTTCTGCAAAGAAAAAGGTATTAAGAGAGAATTTAGTGTTGCTAGAACACCACAACAGAATGGTGTAGCTGAAAGAAAGAATAGAACACTAATTGAAGCTGCTAGAACAATGTTAGCTGATTTTAAGCTACCAATAAATTTTTGGGCAGAGGCAGTCAACACTGCTTGTTATGTTCAAAATATAGTTTTAGTTGTGCAGCCTCACAATAAGACATCATATGAACTTTTTAATGGTAGAACTCCTGCAATAGGATTTCTTAGACCTTTTGGATGTCATGTGACAATTCTCAATACCTTAGACCATTTAGGAAAATTCGATGGTAAAGCAGATGAAGGTTTCTTTGTTGGTTATTCTCTTAATAGCAAAGCTTTTTGAGTTTACAACACAAGAAAAGAAATCGTAGAAGAAAATCTACATGTGGAGTTTTTAGAAAACAAATCCAATGTAGAAGGTCAAGGACCAAAACGGCTATTTGATCTGGAATATCTAACAAATTCAATGAATTATGTGCCTTTTGTTGCAGAAACTAATGATTTTGCAGGTTCTTATACAACAAATGAGGCAGAGTTAGAGAAACATCAAAATGATGTGATAATGCCAATATGGTCAAGTTCAATTGTGGAATCAACTTCGACAACTGATGAATCTTCTTCTAGTAAAGCTAAAGAAGGTGTTGAAGATGAAAGTAAAGAGTATGGAACTCAGGAACAACAAAGTGTTTCTGCTGGTAGTATTTTTGTTGCTGCTGGTAGTGTATCTATTTCTGCTGATGACTCTGCTGATAAGCTTACTGATTCTGCTGTTTGGCCAAATGACTCTGCTGCTGGCCCTTCAGAAACAAAAGAAGCAGATTTCTCAGATAATGAGGTGGATTACAACAATCTTCCATCAAATTATCAAGTTCCTACTACACCACAATCAAGAATTCACAAAGTTCATTCCCTGGATCATGTGATTGGAGATATACAGTCAGGTGTGAAGACAAGACAACAATTGAAGTCTTCAGACCAACAAGGGCTTCTTGATGCCCTTTATGCTTCAAAACAACATGAGCTTTTAAACTCTTGTTTGTTTGTATGCTTTCTCTCACAAGCTGAACCAAAGACAATTCTTACAGCCCTAGATGATTCAAGCTAGTTAGAGGCTATGCCATAAGAGCTTCTTCAGTTCAAGATTCAAAAGGTTTGGGTGCTAGTTGATTTACCTACAGGTGTGAAGGTAATTGGCACTAGATGGGTTTTTAAGAACAAAAGGGATGAAAGAGGAATTGTGATCAAGAATAAAGCTAGATTAGTAGCACAAGGGTACACACAAGAAGAAGGGATAGATTATGATGAAGTTTATGCTCCAGTAGCAAGTATTGAGGCAATTAGGCTATTTCTAGTTATGCTTCATTTTTAGGCTTCACAGTCTACCAAATGGATGTCAAAAGTGCATTTTTATATGGTGAAATTGGAGAAGAGGTGTATGTTTCACAACCTCCAGGCTTCATTGACCCATTACATCCAAACAAAGTGTACAGAGTAGTGAAAGCTCTCTATGGCCTTCATCAGGCACCAAGAGCTTGGTATGCAACACTAGCTTCCTATTTATTAGAAAATGGATTTCAAAGAGGAAAGATTGATCAGACACTGTTCATTAAACAGCACAAGAAGGATCTTCTGTTAGTGCAGGTGTATGTGGATGACATTATCTTTGGATCTACTAGGAAAGATATGTGTTTAGAGTTTGAGAAGCTTATGAAAGATAAGTTTCAGATGAGTTCTATGGGAGAACTTACATTCTTTTTGGGTTTGCAAGTTAAGCAATCATCTGAAGGCATATTTATTAGTCAAGACAAATATGTTGCAGAGATACTTAGAAAATTTCAATTTGCTGATTCAAAAATAGCAAGCATACCAATGGACTCTGAGAAGCACCTTCTGAAAGATGAAGATGGAGAAAATGTAGATGTACACAATTACAGATCTATGATAGGCTCTTTGATGTACCTTACATCATCTAGACCTGATATCATGTTTCCTGTTTGTGTTTGTGCAAGATTTCAAGTTACTCCAAAGGTTTCTCATTTAACTGCAGTCAAGAGAATTTTTAGATATCTCAAAGGTCAACCAAGGTTGGGTCTATGGTATTCAAAGGAATCTCCTTTTGACTTGGTAGCATATTCGGATAGTGATTATGCTGGTGCTAGCTTGGACAGAAATTCAACAACTAGAGAATGTCAATTCCTTGGGTGTAGACTTGTCTCATTGCAGTGTAAGAAGCAAACAAGTGTGGCAAATTCAACAACTGAAGCTGAATACATAGCTGCTGCAAGTTGCTCTAGTCAAGTTCTATGGCTTCAAAACCAACTCCTTGATTATGGGTACAATTTCTTAAACACTGTTATTCATATTGATAATAGTAGTACAATTTGTATTATTAAAAATCCAGTGCAACATTCTAAAACAAAACAAATTGAAATTAGACATCACTTTATAAGAGACTGCAATGAGAAAAGATTAATTCAAGTTCTTAAAATTGCTTCAGAACATAATTTTGCAGATCTGCTAACAAAAGCTTTTGATGTTTCAAGGTTTCAGTACTTGGTAGCAAGTATTGGAATGCTTAATCTTTAAAATTTTCAAATAATGTGTTTTTGTAAATAAATCTTTGTTGGTACTTCTGGATTTATAAAGTGCTGCTAATGTATCATAAGGTACTGCTAAGCACACAAGGTGCTGCTAGTACAAATTTACATTGTGTTATTCATATAGTTGGTCTTTTGATTATACTAATGCAAGACAAGTACTTTGTATTTTGTTCTTTTGGTTTTAGACTAACAATTTCAGGTATGAATATGTAAACACAAAGGATGTTTTCAAGTGAAATGGAAATAGCAGAATTGAGATATTAGCTGCTGACCATAATAGGTTTATGATGGACTGAGTTTGGGACTTTAAAGCTCCTTAAAACTTCTTTCTTGAAATCTAGTTATGATATTTCACATTGAATTGATGACTTAGTTGATCAGATAGTAACTGATGCAACTCACTTTCTATCATTTTATACTTTAAGTATAATGTGCAAGTCTGAGGACATCTGATAGAAAGAACAGCTAGTAAAAGTGAATTTAACACTTGTGTTAGAGGCAACAATTACTATGAGCTGGAAACCCTGTCAGGAAAGCTCTTTGAATGAGTTTATCTGCACACAGGCAGTTATTTATAACTGAAAAATATTGGTTCTCACACAACCAGAGGTTGCTTTAAACCAAAATGCTGATTAAGTGTCTGTTATACACTTGATTCCTTCAAAATGGTTTAAAGTAGTATGATTTTTCAATTCTAAAATCATGAACATACTACTACGTCAAATGATTTCTTAAAAGGATTTTCAAGGATTCACAAAAACCATCCATTGATGGATCATGAATCGAAATGTCCACTGATTCACCTCTCATAGGAGTTAACACACCTAGAAGTGATGAGGGCAGTAACTTAAACTCTTAAGGAATTGATGGCTTCATGTACAACATTGTCTGACAACAAGTTCTTAATGCTGGATCAGATGATAAGGAAAGATTTAAAAGTACATAGTGAGATCTTCCAAACAAGGGGAGGAAACAAAAGTTATTTTCTTAAGGGGAGGTAACAATCTCAGGGGAGGAAATAACGGCCTAGAAAAGGAAGAAAATCCAATATATGGAAGGAGAAGACAAGAGCATACAAGATGAGGAGGTTGAAAATGACAAGAACATTCTAAAGGAGAAAGTTCTATCTAGATCAAATGAAGAAAGGTTTCAATTTCACTTCAAAGACATGCTGGTTAGATGATTTCACTTGTTGAAACAAGCATCCAAGATACACAGCATCATTGCCTCTTATAATTCCTCCATCCAAGGAAATTGCACCATCTTTTAGTCCAAGATTGGATCAATAAGTTTTGATATTGCTAAAGTCAAAGAAGAGCAAAGTAGATGAATTACTGAGAAGATATTCAATCTTGAAGAACAGAAGTGTTTGAAAGATCTTCAATCCAAGATTTAATTCAGAAACATGTTTGAAAGGATTCACATGTTTAGGGGAGGATTGCTGGGAATTAAATAATCAAGATGTTTAATAACGGGTTCTAATTCAAGAAATACTCTAAGTGTAATTCTGCTGCTAGTACAAAATGGTTTCTGCTGATAATGTTGATTCTGCTGATAGAACATTTCACTCTGCTGATAGTGTTAAATGACTCTGCTGATAGGCTTAACATTCTGCTGATGGATTCTGCTGATAGTGATAGATTGTTCCTGCTGATAGTGAACACTCTGCTGATGAAAGGATAAGATCGAAAAGATATTTATTGTATTTTGGTCAACAATACACGGGAGATAATATCTTACTCCATGTGCTTAGTTAACAAGTTGTATACATAGATACATGTTGTATCTGATGTACAGACACTTAGAAGGATAAGTTAACCAAGTAAGTCGGTCAAGACTTTAAGCAATATGTAAAGATCTTTTGACTATAAAAGAGATCTTAGTTGTGATATTAGTGTAGTACGTTAGAGTTATCAAGTGTCCATGCATGTGTTATTGCAAGAACATTTTAACTGTTAGAACAAACACAAATATATCACAAGTGATAAAAACATAAGATTCAAGGTTGTAACCCTAGTGATAGTTCAAGATCACTCGTATTATTATCTTTAATAATATTGAATCGTTTGGTGATAATTTTTATGTGTTCATTGCTAACTAACAAACATAACAATTCCATTTCCATAAACATACACAACCTTCTAAGTTTGGTTGAGTGAATTCCGCGCACTTAATCATTTTAACACAACATATCATACACACAAAGTTACAAGGTTTAACCACCTTAATCGTGTGTCCAGGATCCTAGCAAGTGGTATCAGAGATAAGGCTGATATTGTTGTTTTTAGAAGAAACAAGAAATGGATGTACAAGATGTTCAAACAAATGTTGCTGCAAAGTTGCCCATGATCAAACCCAATGAGTTTGAGTTATGGAGGATGAGAGTTGAGCAATATTTTATGGTTCAAGATTATGCTCTTTGGGACATAATTCAGTATGGTGATTCCTTCACTTTAGGCTATTCAGATGTTCTTGTTGAAGGGAAGACAGTTAGAAAAAGAAATACTGGACCAGTTTCCAATGATGAAAAGATACAAAAGAGAAATGATCAGAAAGCAAGAAACTTGTTGCTTATGACCATTCTTGGTGAGCAAATGCTATCTTTTAACAAATATCTTGATGCAAAAACTCTATTTGAAGAGATTTGCGCATGGTTTGGTGGTAATGAAACTACCAAAAAGACAAGAAGACTTTACTAAAGCACCAATTTGAAAACTTTACTGCTTTTAGTAATGAGTCTCTTGATAAGCTATTTTCAAGACTACACAAGCTTGTAAGTCAGTTAGCTGTGTTGGGTGTTAAGACTGAGAAGGAAGATCTCAACATGAAGTTCTTGAAAAGTCTACCTAATGAATTCCATACTCATGTTATTGTCTGGATGAACAAACCAGAAATTGAAACAATGAAGCTTAATGATTTGTTTAACAACTTTAAAATTGTTGAACAAAGTCTAAAGAAAGGTGGTAACTATGGTGCTAGTTCTGGGAATGCTGCACTCTTGTCAGTTCCTAGTGTTAGTCATTCAGAAGTGGTAGATGAAGTTGAAAGTATTTCTAATGTTACTTATGGTGGTCCTTCTACTAGTTTACAAAAGGATATTGCTGGACTTGGAGATCCAACATTTTATGCCTTTATAACCAGTCAAGCTAGTGGTTCTCCTTTAAATCATGAAGACCTTGAGCAGGTAGATGGTGATGATTTGGAAGAGATGGATATTAAATGGCATGTTGCTTTACTTAGCATGAGGGCTAAGAAGTTTTGGCAGAAAACTGGAAAGCTAATTACCATAAATGGTAATGATACTGCTGGGTTCGATAAGAAGAAAGTAGAATGTTTTAACTGTCATAGGTTGAGACATTTTGCTAAAGAATGTAGAAGCCCAAGGAAGCAGGATAATAGGAACACTTGGTATAAACAAGAAAGGAATAAAGAAGTACTGGTGGAAGAGCCAAAGGCTATGCTGGCTATTGATGGTATTGGATATGATTGGAGCTCTATGGCTACTAAAGAGGATGCACCACCAAATGCTGCTCTTGTTGTCGATGAGATTGCTCTAATGGCTTCTTCTGATTCAGAAGTAGATACCATTCCTACTTGTACTAATTCATGTCCTAATCTTAAAAATTATGAAGACATTAAAAAGAGATTTGATGCTTTTAGAGAAGAGTTAATATATGCCCTTCATAATTTAGCTAATCATAAGAGGTGTGTAGGAGTTTTAGAAAAACAAATTCTACATTATAAAAAGAATGAATCTACGTTTACTGATGACTTAAATGCTTTAAAAAGAGGAATAGCATTTAGAGATGAATTACTTAATGATCAAAGTAGACAGTTATCTGAAGTCAAAACTGAAAAAGAAAATGTTAAGGTAACTATAGATACTCTAGCACATACCAAGTTTCTTAAAGTACTCACGGAGAGTGTGGTTCTTGAATTTGGTTCCGTTGTCTGTTCTGACTTTGCGAACTGTGTTGTGGATCTGAACCTGAATTTTTGTAAGAAAGGTGATGATCATCGAAGGAGCTTGATCTTTGTTGCGAAGAAAGTAGACCCAAGTCCATCGAGAGAAGTCATCTACGATTACCAGAATGTAATGTTTCTCGTTAATTGTTTGCACTCTCATTGGTCCACACAAATCCATATGAAGAAGCTGTAGTACATGATCTGTACTGTGCTCAGTTTTAGGAGGAAAATGAGCACGAGTGCTTTTGCCTTGTTCACATGCCGGAAGAAGGTGATCTTTGGCATACCGAAATCTAGGAAGACCGTCGACTAACTTATGACGAGCAAGTTCCGTCATTGTTTTCAAATTCAAGTGAGACAGACGCTTATGCCATAACCATGCTTTTGTGGGTTGTGCCTTAGAGAGTAAGCATATTGGAGAAGAGGCGGTCATTTCTGATAATGAAATGGTGTACAGATTCGTTCCGTGTTTTCCTTTCATGAGATCATTTCCGTGTAGATCTCGAACAAAGCAAGTTTTCTCCCTAAATGCGACTTCCAAGTCACCATCACCAAATTGGCCAACATAGAAAAGGTTATGTCCAAGGCCTTCTACGTAGTACACACGACTGATTTTGATGTTCCCGCTGACGTAGTCCCCATAGCCCATTATAGCGGAAAACTTATCATTCCCGAATTTGACAATTCCGATGAACTTATCAACAAAGTTTACTAGAAGATTTAGGTTGCCTGTCATGTGTCGGGAACACCTGCTATCAACAATCCAGAGTACGATTTGTATCACCTGCATCACAAGAAGACAATGCAGATAGAGAGACAGTAACGGTGAAACCCGTTGGGTTAGTAGCACAATTATCAAGCTTCTTGGGTAACCAAGTAAAACTAGGTTTATTCTGAAGCCAACATTGCCAATTCCAACTAGATTCTGCTTTCTTCCTAGTAAAGGCACTAGGTGTTTGGATTGTTCTTTTAGGGCCTATGGTCTTGTCTACAGGATTCTTAGAAACTACTTTTGGCGGTTTCCCTAAGATTGACTTGGCAGCGGTAGGGGGCCTAGAGGAAATCCTAGTAGTACTTTTCTTCTTACGAGACAAAAGGGTTTTTGCAACACAACTTTTATGATTACCAGACAAAACACTCGTACGACAAAACACACAATAAGCATCAATACGACCATTATTCGAAACATTCAAAGTATCAGCATTCGTTACATCAGAATTAGAATTACATGTTTTAAAACTTGATTCTACTCTAGATATAACTTGCTTTTTATTCAAAGTCCTAGTGTGAACTTCTACTGCTTGGTCCTTAGGGGAGCTGCTCGGGTTTCCAAACACTATTCTTCACGGGAGCCTTGGATCTGCTAACCTTAGAGGTGCCTAGTCCTGTAGAAGTGGAAGCATTCACATTAGTGATCTGAGAGGATGCTTTCTTAGGTATCTTATCTACTTTATACATGCCTGGCTTAATCACATTCTTGTTTGCAATTTTCCCTTTTTCACGTACATTAACTTTCTCTCTCAATTCAATGATGATGTGTTTCTGTTGTTGAATTTTAGAATCCAATTCATGATTTAATCGAAGAAGGTTATTTCGATTTTCACAAACTTTATCGATGTCCTTTTCATATTTGGAAATTTCCTGTTTTAAAAACAACATTTTCTTTCTCAGTCAGGTTTTCAGAAGCATGACTGTTTTGAAAGGACAAAGATGTGATTTGGTGTTGTAATTTTAACTCAAAGGCGAGACTCTGAGTTTGACACCAATGCAACCACTTGTTTAATTTGTAAATTTCTATTGAAAAATCGTTTTTCACATCATCATTGACTTGTTTAAGTCTCTCATTTTCTTGTCTCAAATTTTCTATCTCTAATCTCAACAACTTAATATCAATAGAATGAGCATCAACAATCATATCATTACAATCCACAAGAATAGAATTCGTAATCACAGAAACAACATCAGAACAAAGAACAGTTTCCAAAAGTCGATGAACTTCTTTTTCCAAATTTTTCTTTTGAAATTTTTGTTTCAAGATTTTGTCGTCTTTTGCTTTGAAAATGCTCATCATTGATACAATATCCGATTGCAGTTCCTGCTCCCAATGCGTAGCACAAAGTCTTAGGTGTTGAACGTGTGGTAAAAATTGTTATTGAAAAACCTCTCTCTTTTCCTTTTCATAAGGAGAAAGAAAAGTAGAGACTGTTATTTCTAAGTTTCGTTCAATTGCATCTTCCAAAAATTTTATGTCCTCCAAAAAGGTATTAAAATATCAGAGGACACGACATGGTTTTGGCATAGAAGAAACGACACCTGGAGTTTGCGAAGAGTATTTACTTGTCCCTCATTGGTTACAGGGACTACTTTAGGAAATGTATCTGGTTCAATAAACCATGATGGTTGTGATTTTTGCGGGACGAAGGTTTCGCTAATATGAGGTACTTAAAAATAATCATATGGTTTATGATAAAGGTTTTGTCTCATTTTAGACCATGTTTCCTCCGCCTGTTCTATTTCCTCCTCACTAGTATAAACAACAACACGCACAAAGGAATCATCAAGAAAATGTTCAGCACTATATAGCTTTGGATTTTCTTTGAGTGCTTTATGTAGAAAACATGGTTTTTCACTGCCAATAGCAAACCCATATCCTTTTGGATTTGGTTTTACCATTAGCTTTTGAATGGTGGTTATTGATTTGCCAGTTTTATACACAACATTCTGAAATTCTTTAAGTTTGGATTCCAAGACAAGAATTTCCTCAACATATGAATCAACTCGTTTCCTTGAACTTTCACGGTGTTCAGAAAAATTATTTTGACAAGTGGACAACTCTGTTTTTGTTTGATTAAGTTCAGAGTGAAGAATGTCAACTTGTTTTTGAAAGTCTAATTTTTCTTGTTCGTTTTGTAAAATAATCTCATTCTTGGAAATGGTCAATTCACGAACTTGATGTTCTAAATTTTGTACCTATACATATGAATCTTGGAATGCAGACTCAAAGCTTATCTTACGTTTTGCTTGGTTTTTAAAATTTAAAAGTTATTGCTTGTAGCACTCATTATCCTTACTTAATAATGCGACTTTTGCTTTTAGATTTCTGTTTATTTCATTACACTTATCAATTTGGGATTTATGAGCATCTAACTGAGTCTTGGTGGTTAGCAGTAAGGTCATGAGCTCTGAGTCAGACAAAAGATTTTCTTGTTCAGATTGGTCATTATCATCATCGGAAAGAGGATCATCAAATGAAACAACGGGGTTAATTTGATCATCATCAAATGTAACAACGACGTTTATTTGATCATCGACTTCAGAGGATAAGGATGAATCAATTTGTCCAAGATTGTCTTCGGCTGAAGCAGATGCAAAGGGTGACACAATTTCATCAATTAGACATTTTGAATTTAGTACCTGAGACAAGCCATCGGTATCATAGACCGGGCCTGTTTCACCCATGTTCACTTCCTGCATATTAGCCATTAACATAACAGCTGCTTCCAGGTCCTCCATGTCATCATCTGAGTAAGCATTCGCCATGAAGCTTTGCTCCTTTTCAGTGAGAGCACTTCCACATTCATCTTTGAGGGCCAAAAGAAGAGCTTCCTTGTGATATGCACTTCCCCTAGTTCTTGGCTTGGGGCATGCATTGGCTACGTGACCCTTTCCCCCGCAGTTATAGCACTTAATCCCTGTGTTACCAATCCCAGAACTTCCAATCTCAACAATTTCAGCCCTTCGCGGTACGTTACCACCACTGTTCTTACTACTACCAACTGCATTGAACCTCTGTCCACCTGAGTTCCCCGTATAGCTGCCTGAACCAAATCTCCCTGAAGTTCTGTTCTATATCTCAACTCTGCCATCATTGACAACAGCCTGGTTATGGGTGTTTGAAGAAGACCGAAGACGGTTGTTGGATTTATTAGAGAATTTGCTGAAACTTTGGCTATTAGAGCAAATCCCTCATTCAGTGAGTTAAACGCATCGTCTTCTTCATTGTCAACGTTGGTGTACATCATTGAGTCGGTGTTGTCGTATGACACCAGTTGATTGTAAGAATATTGAGGTTATGCTTCATATGGGACGAGTTGGTTTGATGGGGTTTGTGAAGGGTACATTGGGGCTTGCATAGGCTGGACATAACTCTGTTCTGGTGCAAAGTATGACTGAGCCATTAGAGCGAGTGAGTTTGGAGTGGGTGCTGGTGAAAATCCCCCACGTGCTGCTATATCCTTGTCAACTTCAGACTGGTGTTGTTTAAGGTAATCATACAGCAGCCCATAAGACACGTTGTTTATCCTTTTGGCTTGTCGAACAAACATCACGTACTTTTGCCAATCTGGTCTGAGACATCCCAGAAACTTAGAGTTAACAGCAATCTTGGGTAGAGTGATGTTGTGACGGTCTAAGTCGTTGACCACATTAGTAAACCTGTGGTAGTATGACTCCAACGATTCCCCTTGTTCAATCATAAATTTGGTATACTCCATGTAGAGTTTAGACTCCATGTCCTCCTGATTTAACGCTGTACCTTCCATAAGAAGGTGTACATGTTCCCACATATCCTTGGCTGTCTTTTGTGCGTCAATGCTTCGGAAGATAGGATTTGGAATCCCTTGAAGTATATAAGACATTGCCAATTCATTAGCCTCTTGCTGATTTACTTGTTCAGTGGTGAGCTGAGCAAGAGGGACAGGGGTATTGGTTGCTGCTCTTGGTGGAACGGCATTGGTATCACCTGGAACTGTGGTAGTAGGATATGGGTATGGTCCTTCAATAATGACCTTCTTCATGTACTTACCATGGGGCTTCTTCTGCTCGATAAATTGAAGGAAATGACTCGACCACTGCACGTAGTTACCTGGAGTAAGCATAGGTGAGGTGTCTAGAGATCCGGCCTCGTGTCAGGACTGTTGACTGCTTATTGCCTCGCACATTTTGTCAAACCAGTGAGGCTGCTTTTGAGGTAGTTGCTGGTAGTTTTGCATCGGCTGTGGTTGAGGAACAACTTGGTGTTGTTGCATGAGGATGTGTGGTTGCTGATACTGTTGTTGTAGGTATTGTTGTTGATACATCGGTTGAGGGTACTGTTGTTGGTACAGTTGTTGTTGTCGATACTGTTGTTGTTGATTGTTGAAGTAGTTGTTATATGGTGGTTGAGACATTGTCGTAACCTGTGGATGTTGGATCGTTCCAAGGAAATAGGATTTGTGTTCGTTTGTTCACAATTTGTTTCCAAACTCGGAAATAATTTCTGTAGTTGCTCGGTGACTGCCTTACTTGGAAGAAATCACACTAACTTTGGAAGATAAAACTTTTCCTTACTCGGAAAACTTAAGAATCTTCCTTGCTCGAAAAAATTTGATTAAAAATTCCTTACTCGGAAGAATTAATATCTTTCCTTACTCGGAGGATATTCAATTATTCCTTACTCGGAATTTTTTTTGAAATTTTCTAAATTTGGAAGATTCAGAATTTTCCTTACTCGGAAATGTTAAATTTCACTAAGAAATAGCGTTTCTTCCAAACTTGGAAATTACAAAGCTAACTCGGAAATCTTTCCTAACTCGGAAAATAACTTAACTCGACAATTCTTTAACTCAATAATTCCTTACTCGGAAAAATTGAGTCTTAGAGTTGTTATCTCGGGACAATTTCCTAGCTCGAAAATTTTAATCTAATTCGGGACTTGGTGGAAAAATTTTCCTTACTCGAAAAGTTTCCTTGTTTTTCCTTACTCAGAAAATATGCAATCACTCGGGACTTGTTCCTAGCTCGGAAACGTTTCAATTACTCGGGACTTTTGAATATTTTCCTAACTCGGAAAAATTCAATTTAATCGGGACTTGTTGTAACATTACCTAACTCGGAAAAGTTACAGTTGCTCGGGACTTTTGGAAATTTTCCTTACTCGGAAGATTTCCAACTTTTTCCTAACTCGGAAAGTTGCGAATGAACAGTAACGAACAAGAAAAAAAAAACTCCTAATTCCTTGTTTATCTCTGATGCCACTTGATGGGTCTCGATTTTATCGCACCAGTTACTAGGAGGATTTAGAGAGAAAGAATCGTAGGTTAAACTTAAGAATAATAAACTTCAATTATGCAATTAACCAACACCCTTCCCTTTCAATAGGAAGAGTATTTATAGAGTACAAGAGATGAGCTTGGCCCTTATTAAGAAATAACAAAGGATGGGGTGCAGCCCATTAAATAAATAAATAAACTTTGGGGCGCAGCCCATTAAATAAATAAATAAACTTTGGGGCGCAGCCCATTAACCAAACTAAAACAAATAAATAAAAGCCCACAGCCTATGGGCCTTCTACACATGCTGTAGAATAAATTTAATTTAAAGACCAAAGCAACCTATTACAAAATATGATCGATACTTCAATTATCTAAGACGTGTTCCCAACAAATTCCAAACTCGAGCAAATCCAAACTCGGTGAATTACCTAACTCGAGTAAATCACCTAACTCGATGAATCCTAACTCGGTGAATCCCAAACTCGGTGAATCCTAACTCGGTTAATCCCTAACTCGACTAGTTTTCTAACCTAACTCGAGCAAACACTTCAACCAAACTAATACTAATTTCACCTAACTCGAGTAAGTTGTAACTCGAGGAAGTTGTAACAGTAACACTTTAACTCGAGCAAGTTGAGAACTAGTCTAACTCGAGTAAGTTGTAACTCGAGAAAACACTTCAATTCGAGCAAGTTGAGAACTAGTCTAACTCGAGCAAGTTGTAACTCGAGCAAACACTTCAACTCGAGTAAATCAACCAAACTCGACTAATTTTACCTAACTCAATGAATTAGTCACTGAACTCAGGCAAAAGAACTCAGATGAACAGTAACCGCCACCAAAATCATTTTTTCACCTCAAAACCCCATGATTCGCCCCTGGTTATCTCTGATACCAATTGTAATGATCAAGATACATGTTCAGGAGGTCGGGGGAACTCAAAATAAAGATTAAACATGGTATTATTAGGTTAAAGAATGGGGTAGGTGTGTGTGTTTTCTAGAGAGAGAAAGGAGGAGAAAACACACACACCTCAAATGATACAAGAGAATCCCACCCTCCTAGTTGAGACTAGGAGGGTAATTATACTAAAATACAAGCTACTCTTTGACCTATTGGCAAGACTAGTCCTTGTACTTAATTACTATGCAATTCTCGAGTATAAAATAACTTTAAAGGCTAACACGTAAGAAAGCCCATTGACTATTTTACTTAATAAATACAACGACCATTAAAAAATATAAAACGTAAATGACCATCACTTTTATAAAAGCTAACAATCTCCCCCTAAGGGATGGTCATTCAAATGATGCTCCATATGATTAGATCTTTAGTCTTCATTGTCTTGAGCTTTGTGTGTCGTTGTAGAATAGTCTTGATTCATTTGTTCCTTTATGCTTTGTGATCTTCAAAATAATTGTCTTTTAGTCGTTCTTGTCGTCGATCAACATCTTCACAGGATTGCAATGACGTCTCGTCTATCATACTCATACTTCTTGATAATACTTTGAACTTCATACTTATTTCATCCTCTCTTGATACTTAAACTTGTTCTTGACATCTTGATTAGCTAATTGACTTTGTTGTAACACTATGTCTTTAACTTGATCCTTTGTCTTGAACTTTTTATCTTGATCTTTGTTGAGGATGATCTTCATAAGTATGAGTATGAGGAGATATAGATGTTGAAACATATGATGGTTGATGGACTTTCCTCAGTACCTGCATAAAACAGTTAGCAATAAATCGTCCAGCTCTTACAGGTTCGGACTTCGAGATTGTCAACAGCATAATGTGAAAACTTTCTCTAATCTTAACCAAGGCCGTTCTGAATCGGATACCCCCGAAAAGGCTTACACAGACACACCGAAGTGCATCCATGATTCAGTGAGTCACTGGAGATCACCCCACAACTGTAGACTGTTTGAAGCCCATAACCATCATGATGTAAGGCAAGATCCATAGATTTCATTAAGACTCTTACAACTTGTGTCCTTTTTGGCGAACACAAGTGTATTATATTAGAAGTGTTCCTAAGAGATATTTTAATGAATCTCATGGCTCTAGACTCGATAATGTGCATTTTGGTTTTAGTAGTCGGAGGCATGGAGCAGAGTGCCACCTTTTCAATATCAACACATCTCGGAGTGAGAGGCCGATAGATTATGCAGTGTTCTCCGTGAGAAATGAAACAAATATCTTTTAAGAGATATCTGAGTGGCTAGGAGGGGTTTGTGCAGCGTGTCACTGGGTCCATGACGTCTTGTCTTCAAGATCAGTATCATCTTTGTAATAACCGATAGCAGATGTATTGACCCGGTTTCTGCCCTAAGTTTTCATGGAGGGCTATTTCTTTTCACCCTTTCATAAACTTTTCTTTTTCATTCTTCAACCCCTTCTTTCCCTTTCTCATTTACTCATTTTTTCAATCTTTCCTAAGGACTTCTAATTCTAATCTATTGGAATTGTCCTTGGGTAGATCCCTCCGGCTCTGGCGGATCATTGGACATTACCTAACCATAATCACCTTATTACTCCATGATTATCCAAGATTTGTTGATCACTTGCCATAAAACATTTTTGTGAAAATCTCTCAAAGTATAGCTAAAACACATTTTGGTTAACACTTCGAGAGTTTTGCATTTTTCTGAAATACTCCTCCTTCACATGTACTCTTGCATTTTTAATATAGATTTGCACATGTTGGGTAGAGTTTGCACATTTTGAATAGATCAATTTTCAGTTGATATGACCATCGCGAGACACGTTTACAACAATAGTTAGACTAGCTTGAAATTATTACCCGTCCCAATCATATCAAAAGAATAATCTCTCGAATTGGTACATTCTACTCAGACAAGTCCTTTGCGAGACACGTTTACATCATTGGATAACCAGCTTGAAATTATTACCCGTCCCGGACAAGTCTTTTCGATTTCTGACATTTAGCTTTCGTCAATTCGAGGGTTTATACTGAGTCGAGCTCTTTTGAGATTCAACTATGATCACATTTTAATCACATTTCTCCCCCTCAAAAATAGCATTTTGATGGTATTTTTGATACCGATTGATAAACATCATTGTTTTTGAAAAGCTAATAGGGAGAAACGGATTTGCATGAACTTTTGGAACATTTTTTATTTTGAAATACTCCCCCTCAAAACTTGCATAGGTTTTGATATTTTTAAACTTTGGAGCGAATGGGGAGTAAAGATTTGAAAATCTTAAGCAAAATTTTTGAAAAGTTTTGAAAAACCTTTTGATGAATTTTGAATAAAATTTTGCATAAGATTAAGAAGTTTGTTTTGATAAACATTGCGTGAAAACTTCTTTTCTTTTAGGATTGTTGCAATAAAACGTACAACATGGTCCTTTCTTTGAAAAACGGGTTATGCACTGTTATGTGTGCATAAGCCATAATGTTTAAGCCCGGGTTGTAAGCTGAAATACTTACAAGCCATTGAGATTTTTAGGATAAGTGCTTGAAAGTTTTGATGAAGCACTTTCCTTTCTTTAAAGCACGGGTCTTGAACTGATGTGTCCAGAAGCCATTGTGAAGAAATTTTGAGAAACGACATGTTTTGAAAACATTTAAATGAACTCGCGCTCAAGCATCTGTACATGCCCGTATCATTGTTGAATGACATTTCTAGGTACGTACAGAATATCGATTATACGAGAGACATGTCGTGAGAAGAGCATTTTTTGGTTTTTATATTTTCTATTGTTTTTGTATTTTTGAAAATTTTCTATTTTTATATTTTGTTTTTATTGGTTTTTCAGATTTTGTATCTTGTTTTTGTTTTTTTCCCAAAAAATGATATTCACAAAGAAGAATTAAGTTTGAACAAGTAGAAGTGGTGTTAAGAGTGGAATAAGACAAGGATTTCCACATGCGATGTTGGCATAAAGTTCTTCTTTTCCACATCGAGTGTATGAAACCACAACACTTTCACAAGTACCTGCATCCACAGAATCCACAGGAGAAGAATTTGCACAAATAACAGTGTTAGAAGTACATGAATCATCATTCTGAGGGTGTTAACTGTCAACGGTTGTAGTGGTTTCTACATCCTTATCCTGATGATTTCACTATTATTTGTCTTGGTGCAACAATCAAGAATCTTTCCTGTAGCAATCCATCTAAGACCAACTATTTTAAAACCTTTTCCCGTAGGAATCCACCTAAGGCAAGCTCTAGGAGTTGTTTTCTTTTCAGATGCAGCGGAAGTCTCATTTTGAGAAAAACTACGTCCTGTAGAGATCCATCTATTAGGTTTCTTAGCCTCTTGCTTCTTATCAACGGGTTTGTTTCTATTTGGTGTCTTAGTGGATTGTGCCTTAGCACGTAAATTTGCTTTCTTTATATACTGTGCAACACATGCATCATGATTAGCTGAAAAGACACATTTTTGACATGTAGGACAAATAAATTCAACATTTTTGTTTAAAACAGCAACCTTAACTTTGTCACTACAGTCATTTGAAACTTGTTTCCTGTTCGAAGAGGAATTTGAATTCTTAGTGTTGCATTCTACGTGCATAACATTTTCTTTTGAGCAACTACTCTTAGATGCAAGCCAATCCCTAGTCTTTTGTTGAGTGTTCTTAGGTAATGGTTTACTACTACTAGTAGTGCCTTGTAATGTTGTAGAATTCATCACTATAGGTTTTGTACCTAATATTCCGTCTTTTCGAATCTATGCCTTTTTCCTAGCTTTTTCAAGATAGTGATTGTGGACCATGTCGTTAGAACCAACAGATTCCTTAACTGTTTTTGTGGTCACATATGGTGTACTATTCCTAGAAAGGCGAGGTGCTATCACTTCTTTTGTTTCGACAACTGCTTTCCCTTTTTCTTTTGCATTAAACTTGGGCAATGATGTTGGAGTGACTGGTTTTGTCAAATCAATTATCACATCAACTTTTGGAACACTTTGAGAAATTGACATTTTTGGTTTTGCAACCGGTTTGTCCAAAGTTGATGGTTTTTCAAACTTAGTTTCTTCACCCTTCCCTTTTTGACTATCAACCTGAGACTTCAAAAGATCATTTTGCTCTTTCATGCTTTTGTAAGCACGCTCATACGATAATTTGTCATACTTGCATTCTTCTTTTTTCTGATCAAGTTGTTTAAAATATGTTACATTTTCTTTTTCAAGCTTAGCAAGCGCATTTTCATATTTTAAAACAATTGCAGAAGTCTCAGCTCGAAGTCTTTCATCGTCTTCCACATAATATGTTTGATAAATAATGGACATAATATATCAGTCGATGCGCGTGATGTGTCGTTGCGGTTTAGCAGTTTTAATGCCTACTCAAGTTTTAAATTTATATTTAGCCGACTTATCAATAACACACACACTTAACGAGCAGTGTACCCGGTCAGTATGAATATAATGGTAAGTAGAGTGTCGATCACTAAGAGTGGAACGTATTATCTCGTTATTCTAATCAGTATTTTAATATCCTAACGCAAGGGGGTTTCAGCCTGAGAGACTGGCACGATTTGTTTGCAATTAAATAATAAAATAAACCAATAGGCACGAATCAGCAAGTAGCACACACGTACACAGATAGATACTTGAGACAATAAGAGGGCTGTCCTTATGATTAAGTAGATTGTCACTTGTTTTATTGATAGCTTTATATGAAGTGTATGTAGTTAACCCTTTCTCGTTGGTCCTAATCTTATCGGCGAGTAAACCCTTAATGATTACTTATGTCTAAAAGTTATTCCTAAGTGATCAATTTAGTAATAACCGTGGGAGCCACATCATGTCCCGCAGTCAAATGCCCGCAAGCCACTAATAAACACAGAGGTTATCAATGCACTAATAAGTAGTAACCAAAGACATCAACATATAAACTTTAATTGATGGGAAAGCAAGTATTAAAGGGAGTGCAATCTTTCGTTGTCACATTACACAAGCCACCAATCCTGATGAATTAAAGTTTGCTAACACAATAAAACAAAACTACTTAATGAATTAAATACATGCAGCACCTTCTTACAGCTCTTGTATATTTGATTTGGGTGTGTCTTGTGCTGCCTCCTTGACTGAATTCGTCCTTCGGTTCTTCTGTTCGGACTTAGGTTATATTGTTCGGAACTTGTAATTCGTCTGGTCTACGGGGTATTTATAGTTTCTGTCTGAGGGAAGATGCGGCGCATCTACTAAGTAGATGCGGCGCATGTACTTAACTTCGCGTGGGGTCCAAGATTATAATATTCAGGAATATTCGTACACCGCCAGAAGATGCGGCGTAACTCCATGATTAGATGCGGCGCATGTCCTCTTGTATCTTGGATCGTATCTGGTGATATCTTGATAGAGATGCGGCGCATGTCATGAGTGAGATGCGGCGCATCTGGAGCAGATTAGTCTTGATCTTCTTCATTTCAGTAGACTCTTAACTTTATGCATGTTTTGCTCCATAATCAGTCCAAATTCGCTAAGTTTCACCAAATGCTTGTTTTTACCTGAGAATTACAAAAGTAAACGATTAAGTATCAATCCTCATACATAATATAGTAAAACAAGTCAAATTAATAGGATAAATGATAGTAATAAAATGTACTTATTTGAGTTCATCAAATATCCCCCCACTTGAACTTTACTTGTCCCCAAGTAAACCTTAGAATTTCTTTTATGAAAATGTATCCTAAAAGATGTTAGGATTTATTTTTATATTTAAGCATGTATTCGTTTATTTCATAATCACACAACCAAACACTTAACGAATTAGAAGTAAAATAAAATAAGTCGATAAAATCAAATCTAATCGTTTAACTGTCCAGTCGTGACGAATATTCTATCATAAGCTTGGCAAGTATACACATCTCCACCACTAAAGCTAAGGAATAACAAGTCTAAAGCGGTAAAAAGGGTTTTTAGGCTTAAGGGTTAATTATTCTCTTTCACTATCGATCTCAAATTCCAGAAAAGGCGACAAAATCACAAATACATGATCGAATCCACGAACACGATACTTGCAATTGCTCAAATCCTTAACTCGAATAGGCTAAAGATAGGTCCAAACTTTACCAATAATAATATATCAAAAAGGGCGACAAAATCATAAATACATAGCCGAATCCACGACTACGATACTTAAGATTGCTCAAATCCCTAATCTCAATAAATCAAAGGTTTGGTTGGATAAAGAATAATATAGGGCATGGATAACATTTGAGATATAAATTGGTGTAAAAATAAAAATAAACAAAACAAATAAATTAAAATCCTAAGTGTGGTTAATCACTATCCCAACCATCCCATGAATAAGACTCATATCATTGAATAACTCACGCTTTAACACTTGAAACACACGCTTTAGGTAGACACGAATTATACTCAACAAGATCTTAATCAAAGAATAAACCTTAATTAGCGTTCCCATAACTGCCAATTCCCATTCAATCCATAGATATAGTACAACAAATAGTGGTGATATCGACCACTTACATAACTTTACATAAGTTGGTTTAAAACTATCTTCCAACTTTTCTTTCTTTCTTTTTCTTTTCTTATTTTTTCGATTTTTTTTTTTTTTTTTTTTTTTTTTTTTTTTTTTTTTTTTTTAAGATAAACATAAAGATAGATGTGTAAAATTTCACCACATCACTATAATGATAATTCTGGATAATTTTTCCATACTTTTCATACTTCAGAAATAACGGTAATAGTGAAAGTAGTAAACACACGAAAAATAAACTCAAAGATATACAATATTTACTTTCACTCCAATTGCATTGTGCAATTTCCCGACCTAACCAAAGATAATGAATTACGCACGCGAACACAGGTAATGTAAGGAAACACACTTTGCCTATAGCAATTAACCAACCACGGATTCTAATCTACAGGGTAGGCTAAGGTGTAAGGGTGTAACGAAACATTTTAAACATAGGTGTAAGAAACGAAAGGAATGGCTCTGAGTGTTTTTCTAGGGGTATCTTACTCTAAAAATGAGAGTAACAAGAGGGTTTATACGGGGGTTAACTAACCAGTGTAGTTAGTTAATAACACATAACATATAAAGGCTATTTGGGTGTAATCCTAGAAATTTACCAATTTAGACAAGTCATTCCAATTATATAAATAATACTCATTATGGTGGTCTCGAATAGTATACAAGCCAAGTTCTAAAGTTTACAAGTCACCGGCACACTCATAGATTTGTGAATTTTGGAAAATCACAATTTTTGAAAATAACGTCATGTGTGCAGCTATGTAACTTAGATCTTAAACAAAAACATGCTAAAAAAAATTTTAAGTTTGATATATTAAGCACATTTTAAGCATATTTTGAAAAAGTTTAGGACAAGTAATTGTTAAGTGTTCTAATTCTCCAATCCCCCCACTTAAGTTAAACAACGTCCTCGTTGTTTGTATAAAAGGTTAAAAACTGGAAAATAAAAGAATTAGAACAGAAAAACTCCCCTGAGATTTGCTCGGTATGATCCTCCATTTGTATAAGAGCAAAAATCATCTTTCTTGTGGATTAGAACGTTAAAGCTTCATACTTGATGTATCCACAGGAAATCCAGGAAACTATAATACCACCAACACTTTAAAACACACCAAAGATAAGAAAGGTTCAACTTGCATAATACATTAGTAGTTAGATAAGAATAAAACTTAAAAATTAAAACTGAAAATCATCAGGTCAGTCGATGCGCCGTATCTTATTGAAGAAGATACGCCGTATCGAGCCTGGAATAAATACGGATCAGAATAAAGATGCGCCGCATCCTTAACCAGGGATGCGCCGCATTAAAATAAACTGATAAAGAGTTTTAAAGTCGAAAATAAAAATGCAGAAAAATAAAATAAGATATGACCATTGCAGGAGATGCGTCGCATCTCAGAATTGAGATGCGCCGTATCTTCATGCGGGCCAGAAACAAAAATAAAACAAAATAAATGATAGGATGCGTCGCATCTGTTAACCAGATGCGGCGCATGTAGATACCAAACAGACTGTTAACAGTCTGTTGTAAAATGACTCGTTCCACGGTTTTAATCTTTCACGTCCTCTCGTACTCTCATGCTGAACTTAATGCCAGTCTTCATCAGATGTAACAAGAAATATAAACTGAAACATTAAATATATACATGAGAATAGTGATCAGTACAATCCAAAAAAATAATAATAATGTGTGGAACAATGTCTGTAAAATCAAGAGAGTAAGATCATGGGTGAGCGAGGTCGTCTGGATGGGTCCCGGAAGTGCTGGCTCTATCAGTCCTCTGGCGGACTCTGCGCTCGTATGCACGTGTCACTCCCGCAACCTCAGTACCATCTGGACGGGTGTGGGTAATACCCTGATGCTCTAAAAGTCTGCTCACACTCCTAACTACCCACTCAGAGTCCCTCCTCAGGGCTCTCAACTCTCCCTCGACTGCCTCAAGTCTCTGACCAATGGTGCGTGGGGGTACTGGTGCCTCTGGCACCTCCTCGTCGGCAGGAGCAGCAGCCAGAGGTCCCTGAGGTCCTTCCTGCTCCGCCTCTGGCCCTGCAGCTCTGGCGGGCCCTAATGCTGCCCAAAAGTGGCCTCCCGCAGCCACCTGGCAGATCCCGAGTCTAACCAAATAGTCCCTATCGATAACCGGGAGACGGGCCACAATAACCTCCAGCCCCGCTGGGATCTCTGCTCCAATAACTCCAAAATGGCGGGCCAGCCTCGAAACAAAATGCCCGCCAGTCATCTGGCTCCTCCGATCTCTCCCTGCAGCAGATCGGTGGAGGTAGTGCGCTAAAAAGTGGGGGATGTTCACCGACAACCCCTCATCCATACTCCTAAGGAGGAAGAGGTCCAGAGTAGTCACCTTTTCAGGTGACTGACCTCTCCCAGCAATAGTAAGTGCAATCAGCCTGTGGCACAGCCTCCTCATCGGCTCCCTGATCAATGTGTAGGATGGGGTGGAAGTAACAATGTCACCCATCGAAGAAATCCTAACCCAGTAATCACTGAATACCCCTCTGTCAGGGACAACCCGTAAACTCTCAGCCCAATACCTGGCAAACCCAGCAGATCCAAGCTCCTCCTCAGTGTGTAGCCCCATGGCCAAAATAAACTGCCTCATCGACATCTGCCTATGCACACCTCCTAGCCTGAACACCAGAGTGTCAGCTGTATCAATCTCCAAATCCGTCTCCCTGTAATGAATCGTGCTAAAGAACTCCAGCATGAGCTCCCTAATTAGAGGCTCGTCAATCCTAAATAGTCTCTCCCAAGCACTAGACCTAAACACCGCCTCCTCATCATCTCCAACAACTACCATCTCCATCCGATGCTGTAAACTCGCAGCTGCATGTCCACCACCAATCAACCCTACATCATCAAAACTCAAAACCTGGACTCTGAATATTTTCTTGAAGTAAATCGAGTCAAGCCTACGCAAGTAATCTTCCAGAGTGGCAGGAGTTAGTCCCATGTTCTCAAATTGTAGCCACTGATGCCTAAGTGTGACCTCTGGTAATGCCATCTGAAATAGATATTCACAGTCAGTAAACAGTCTGCAAATAAGGTAGATACGGCGCATCTGATTTAATCAGTGCGGCGTATCTATATAAAGTATAAGAGATGCGGTGCAAGACAATAGATACGGCGTATTGAGATGCGTCGTATCTAGATTAATCAATACGGCGTATCTAGAATTTTATCAATTTTGAAATAGGTCGTTACGCCGCATTAATCAACCTAGATGCGCCGCATCTAAAAGCATATCAGTATAAAATAAAGGGTCAGGCAAACTTTTCAAGAATCCGTATCCGTGACGTAAACAACCACTAAATATCACAGTATCATATACACTTTATATCAGTTCTAATATCTTATTCCACCACTACTAATTCGCCTTCCCGCTAAATATTCAAAATCGAACCCAAAACCTAAATTTTCGGTTAGATCAAATTAGGTTATAAGTTTAATTATTTATGCAAATTAAATACGGGGGAAACCATCTAGAGCAAGTCTTAATCATATATCTATATCATTTAAGCACGAATCGATTCAATCATATAAACCCTAATTTTCGTATTAATCAAGATTAAATCGAAATGGAGTAATTACCTTAATTTGATGATTAGGAGGAAGATTCTAGATCGGATTAAAGGTGGATTAAAGAAGAACGATCGGGATTCGAGTATAATTTTAGTGCGTGAAAGTTCTTAACTGTGTGTGTTTATGCGGCGCATTCCCGTCGTATTTATAGGGCGACACGATGCGCCGTATTAGAAAATTGGGATGCGCCGTATCTATTTAATTTCGTTGACTAGTCAATAAGTCCTAGTTGGTCAGGGATACGACGCTTTGGATAATTAGATCCGCCGTATCTCTATGTTAGTTAACGAAATTTAAATGAAGAACGTACTTTGGCCTCCGCAACACAGTTCCTTATACATCAAATTTGGGTTAAACGGCACACCATATAGATGAATTCAAAATAAGAGCAATAGGCATAAACGTTTCATTAATAATTGTAATCTTATTGTTTAGTGGATAAGGATTTATTCCGAGGTTAGGAACAAATATCGTTTTTGAGCATACAAAATTAAGATTACGATTTGAATCAGATGTATAATATGGATAATAAAACTGAGATCATAGTGTAGAGAACTTTCCTTTGGGCAGGTTGAATTATCGTAGAGTTTACGTTTTGATCACTCCAGCAATCTTCTCTCGGTTTAGTTCAGAATGTAATCTCGCTTGGTGATGCTTGAGTCATCATTTATCCTGAAAAGTAAACAACTTGCACACGAGAGTAGCGGACCGATCAAAGTAAATATCAAAAATCAACTATATTTATCAAATTATATTCGTCGTATTAACAAAAGTTAATGCGCCGTACTTTCGTTACGTTTAAAAATAAATATCGATTTTTGATTCAGAAAGATGCGCCGTATCGACAGAGATCGATACGTCGTATCTGTTTAATAATTCGCAAACTGTTTTTAATTAAAATAATAGATACGCCGTATCTACGAAAGCAGATGCGTCGTATGGCGTTAACGTTTAGAAAAATTTTCTTATTAAAAACAGATACGCCGTATCTTGGGGAAAAGATGCGTCGTATCGAATTAATTAAACGCGTTGTATTTAAAAAAAAAATTAAACGCAATACGCCGTATCTGAGAGATCAGATGCGCCGTATCGTTTGATTTAGCACAGTACAACGATAGCAGAACAGAAAAATACGAAAAATAAAAATCAAAAAACACACAAACAAAAATAAAACACACAAAAATAAAAGAAAACAATTAACACACAATACAACAAATATGCAAAATAGTACAATGATGCAATTAATCTAATAAAAAAAAACCTAATTAAAATACTAATCAAATTAACAGATAATAACAATTCACTCCCCGGCAACGGCGCCAAAAACTTGATGCGCGTGATGTGTCGTTGCGGTTTAGCAGTTTTAATGCCTACTCAAGTTTTAAATTTATATTTAGCCGACTTATCAATAACACACACACTTAACGAGCAGTGTACCCGGTCAGTATGAATATAATGGTAAGTAGAGTGTCGATCACTAAGAGTGGAACGTATTATCTCGTTATTCTAATCAGTATTTTAATATCCTAACGCAAGGGGGTTTCAGCCTGAGAGACTGGCACGATTTGTTTGCAATTAAATAATAAAATAAACCAATAGGCACGAATCAGCAAGTAGCACACACGTACACAGATAGATACTTGAGACAATAAGAGGGCTGTCCTTATGATTAAGTAGATTGTCACTTGTTTTATTGATAGCTTTATATGAAGTGTATGTAGTTAACCCTTTCTCGTTGGTCCTAATCTTATCGGCGAGTAAACCCTTAATGATTACTTATGTCTAAAAGTTATTCCTAAGTGATCAATTTAGTAATAACCGTGGGAGCCACATCATGTCCCGCAGTCAAATGCCCGCAAGCCACTAATAAACACAGAGGTTATCAATGCACTAATAAGTAGTAACCAAAGACATCAACATATAAACTTTAATTGATGGGAAAGCAAGTATTAAAGGGAGTGCAATCTTTCATTGTCACATTACACAAGCCACCAATCCTGATGAATTAAAGTTTGCTAACACAATAAAACAAAACTACTTAATGAATTAAATACATGCAGCACCTTCTTACAGCTCTTGTATCTTTGATTTGGGTGTGTCTTGTGCTGCCTCCTTGACTGAATTCGTCCTTCGGTTCTTCTGTTCGGACTTAGGTTATATTGTTCGGAACTTGTAATTCGTCTGGTCTACGGGGTATTTATAGTTTCTGTCTGAGGGAAGATGCGGCGCATCTACTAAGTAGATGCGGCGCATGTACTTAACTTCGCGTGGGGTCCAAGATTATAATATTCAGGAATATTCGTACACCGCCAGAAGATGCGGCGGCGTAACTCCATGATTAGATGCGGCGCATGTCCTCTTGTATCTTGGATCGTATCTGGTGATATCTTGATAGAGATGCGGCGCATGTCATGAGTGAGATGCGGCGCATCTGGAGCAGATTAGTCTTGATCTTCTTCATTTCAGTAGACTCTTAACTTTATGCATGTTTTGCTCCATAATCAGTCCAAATTCGCTAAGTTTCACCAAATGCTTGTTTTTACCTGAGAATTACAAAAGTAAACGATTAAGTATCAATCCTCATACATAATATAGTAAAACAAGTCAAATTAATAGGATAAATGATAGTAATAAAATGTACTTATTTGAGTTCATCAACATAATATCAGTTGACAGAGCTACTTTGAAGAGAGTATCATTTTGGTTTTCCAAAACTTTGATGTGTTCAATGTTTTCATTTGCTTCCTTAACCAGGGATTTGTGGTCCTTGACAAAGTCGGCTGTTTCTTTTAAAATTGCATTTTCAACATGGATTACTCTTGCATGAATTGCAGTTAGTGTAGGAGTAATTTCTGTTTCAAACAACTTTTTCTGTTCTATATGAAAACTTGAATACCAGTCGTTGAACTTAATATTTGATTTAGATGCCACAATCATTTGAAGCGTTTCAACTCTCTTTTTAAGATCATCCAAATATTGTCTAGCGTCACTTGTGTTAAAAGGGTTACTAGAGGACATTTGTTCGATGTTAGAAAGATGTTTTGAAACTACTTTTCGTTTTGAGACAACAACTGGTTTTTTGAAAAACATTGGTGTATGTTTTTGAACAAGATGAACTCCAGAAAGTTTGTTAAGTTTTTCATAATCAATTGGTTTGATTTCTGGGTACATTTGTCTCATTTTGTTTGTACTCTCTTCGGCAAGCTCAATCGTTTCAAAAGAATCCCGAACTTCGGGAGGATCATGTTTATCATTTAGCACACTACCATTATATAACACATTTTGTTCTTTCTGAGCTTTCTTGAGATGATAAGGGTTTTCACAACCGATAGCCATTTTATTCATTGTATGTAAAATCGGGTTTGGATCGTTAATTAGCATATTAATTGTTTGAGCAGAATGACCCATTTTTACAAGAAAATCTTCTAACTTTTTAATGGTTTCTTGTTTTTCAATGATTTCATCAAGAAGATCATTTTCACGTTTTGAAAACCTTTCATTGAACTCTTTCTTTTCTTTTTCAAGATCAGAACAAGTTGATTTTTGTTTAAAAAGTTGGTTGGTTAATTCTGAAATTTCCGTGTTTAAGGATTTTATTTTCATGTTCAAATTAACATCAAGTGTGTCATATTTGATTTGCAAATGTTTTTCTCTTAACACAAAATCTCGATAACCAATTTCTAATTCTGACTGTCGTTAGTTATTAAATTCAAAAGCTTGTTCATTCACCTTATATCTCTCAAGCTCAGCGGTCAATTTCACTATCGTGGTTTTAAGTTCGCTATTGACCTTTTCACTTTTTTAATCTCAATACGACAATTATTCAGTAATGATTCAAAGAGAGCACGGGTTTCCTCATCATTAGCATCATTTTGTGCAACTTGAACTTCATTAGGATTCATATCTTGAGTTGTCAAATTAATATAGCTACAACTTGGCGTATCCAT